>VXAZ01002100.1:828250-1273673 GCA_013399875.1 Gymnorhina tibicen | reverse complement strand
TTGGTAAACGGGGGGGGGGGGGGATTGTTGTTGTTTGTTTGTATTGTTATATTTTATATAAAAATATAATTTTTTAATTTGCCTCTTATGTATATTATACAGTCAGTTTTAAATACCTTTCAAGACGTCCAAAATACTGTCAAATGATATAGTACAATCCTGCTGCAGATAGCATAAGTTAATTGTTTTAAATTAATGGTTTCTGTTTTATTTTCTGTGGATACTGGTTAGGTTATCTGTAAATAAAAGCTTTTTTTTTATTAACTACAATATAAATAGCACTTATGAGTATTGTAATAGGAAGCTGATTGATACTAGTGTTGTCACTGTTCTTCTTTCCTCCTTTCTTTTCACTAGTCATTTAAAAGAAGATTTTTCCACTTAAGCCAACTTGGTGATGGATCCTATAATCTCAATTTCTACAAAGACGAAAAAATATCAAAAGAACCTAAAGGATCAATATTTCTAGATTCATGCATGGGAGTGGTTCAGGTAATTATAATTATTCTGCCTGTTTGCCATTTAATTCTGTATTTATTAGCAAATGAAATTTTATTTAAAATATAGATAAGGGTTGTTGAATGTAGATAGGTACCTATTATGCAGAGGAACAAATAGACAGGCTGCATCTTGCCAAAGCAGTGAACAAGATTTCAAAGGGCAGGAGACTTAATTTTTGAAATCTTTCTGGAGAGAACATAAATTGCTGGTTGATGTCAAGTATTTAGCAAACCAAATTTTAAGGCAAATGCACAAAGAACCCGAAACTTGGCAAAGTAATGACAGCATAAAATTGTAGTTTATTTCAGTTAGATTTTGTGCTTGCATGAGCTGTAAAATGTTTTGCATAGCTTCTTGTGTGGGATTTTTGTTGAGGGAGTTGTATTGAATTCAAACACCCTTCCAGATGCTTTCATTTGACCTTTACAATGTTACTTTTCTGTGCTTTTCTTTATTTTGAAAAGTTAAGGGCTTTGGTAAAATGTTTGTCAGTAGCAAGTGCCAAAGAAAAGATTATTTTTCTTTTTTTTTTGTGGTCCTGCTATGTATTTATAGTACAGCATGTAACTGTTCTGTTAGGCACAGCATACCTGGAAAAACCCCATGGGTCTTAGGGGTTTTTTTAACTCATACAGAAATAAGCAAAGTTTAATAAAAATGTATTTCTTAAATAGTATTTTTTTAGTATGAAGTTGTTTGAAGATTTACACAAAGAGAAAAAAAAACTTTACAGAGGATTTTTTTTCCCCAAATATTGTAGTATTGGTTTTGGATGCACATTTAAAAGGTAACTTGTATGAAAATCTTATAACTGTAATAAATTTTATTATGTTGCAAGTTCTAAATGTAATTATTTTGCCTTAGAGGTACAGTTATGGCCAACTTTCCTGAAGTGAGTTTGATTTGTGTTTTTAAAACAAGCCAACACACGTAAAAGTGGTTCCTAAACATGGCTGTAATCTCATCAATATATACAAATACTGATGGAGGGCGCAAAGAGGACAGAGCCGCGCTCTGCTCGGTGCTGCCCAGTGCCAGGACTGGAGGCAGCGGGCACAACCTGAAACACAGGAATTACCTCTGAGCATCAGGAAACAATTTGTCACTGTGAGGGTGATTGAGCACTGGCCCGGGCTGCCCAGGGAGGTTGTGGAGTCTCCATCCTTGGAGATACTCAAAAGCTTCCTGGCCATGATCCTGTGCTAAATGGCTCTAATTGGCTGTGCTTGAGGAGGGAGTGTTGGATGAAATGACGACCAGAGGCCCCTTCTAACCTCTAACCATTCTATTGTTTTGGGATTTAAAACCTGAAAATCTCTTTTTCTCATACATACTTTCATACTGTTCCATACTTTCTGTTCCGTCAGTTCAATCCAATTAACCTCAAGTTTCCTCAGACTCTGCCAGAAGCTTGCTTTAAAAAAAAAAAAAAGTACTACTGTTCCTTTGTTCTTCTGCAAGTAGGGCTGATACGGTAATCTTTAAGTAAAACTGTACTTTGGATGCTTTAAAATTTATAGTTGGCTGTGTCTCTAATGCTGTACTGTATTGTACAGTACCCTCAGTGTTCATCTTGGCACCTGGTCTTCAAAACTGCATGTAAAAATTTGAGACTAATTGTGAATTAGCATCAGGTGCAAAATTGAAACCAGTTAATCCTCACTTCCAAGAAGCCAAGTAGTCATTCAGTGGCTAGAATAAAGAGGTTTGGAAATAGCTTTTTCTTTTTTCACTTGAATTGTTGGTGAGGGGCAAGTAAATGCTGATTGGAACTATCAAATATTATAACGTCCCAGATGTGTAGTTTTATTATCTTATATTATGTCCTATATCCTCTCTGGCTGATCTTATTGTTTTACTGTTACATATTATTAGTGTTGAATTGGCATTTAAAAATTCATATGGGGAAAAACTGGTATCTGCACAGTAGAAATTGCACTTCCATTTAACAGAAGAGGAAAATAAAGGAAAAGATTTGTAAGGACCCCAGCCATGGTACTTTGAAGTAGTCTGACATGGAATTCATCGAAATGGTTGTTCTTGGGTAGGCATTTTGCTCTCAGAATGAAACTACTTGTTTCAGAGGCAGTCTTTTTAGTGAGGGGAGATTACTTCCTATTGCATTCCTATTTCAAAGACAGTAGATGCCCGAGAGAAAAATACTGACTTCACTAACAGACATGAAGATAGAGCAGGATATGTTTCTTCATCAGAATTTTTATCACAAGGAATGCTGAATTTGTGCAATAGGGGGGTTTTGTTTGGTTGGGGTTTTTGGTTTGGGTGGATTTCTCCCCAAACTTAAATAAAGAGACTGGATTTCCCGGAATTCTGCTTGGTGGTTTTGGATTTGGTTTTGTTTTGTTGGGGTTTTTGTTTTACTACTAAGTTATATAGAGGCTTTTCTGATCAGAGATGTGGAGGACATTAATATATGCAGTGTATCTATTCACACATCCAGCCATATGTATAGGTATAGTCTAATTCAGTGTTTTGTGAAAACTGAGATGTGTGACATCTACTGCCTGTGTCCAGGTTTTATACTGTGAAACTTAGAAGTTACTGTTCTTAGGATTTTTCATTTATTTCAGCACTGATTTCAACTGGTAAGACTGCCTTAGGTCTGAAGTCCACACTTTTGTTTATATCCTTAACAGAAACTCATCTTTGGTAGAAAACTGACTGTTTTGTCAACAAGTGGTTAATCTGTTAACTGAGGAATCTGAGATATAGTGAAACTAATATGTAATTTGGCATTTAATTTAATGTAAACAAAAATTTCCCCAGCCATTAAGTCTGTCTTACTGTTTATTTTAATGTTTGTCTAATGAATTACCAATTTTTAAAACTAAATTTATGATAATATAGAATTTTCATTTAAGACTTCTGAATTCATTCCCAGAAACATGAGTCAGGCTAAGTAGCGTTTGAAACCCTGATTTAAATTGTGTGGAGAGGGATGACAGAAATGGTTGAGGAAAAAAAGAGGAACTGATTCTCAGCTTTATGTATATCTATATGACTAACAATATCAAGGCATTCGGGGTTGATGTTGGTTATAATTTTACCACCAGTATAAAATTGCAGTGTGCAAACATTGCATTTTTTGGGTTTTTTTAAAATTATTGCAAGCAGAATGATGACTGGAAACTGGAAAACAGGCTGTTCTCTTTCCTACTTGCACCTGTTGCAATTGTTGCCGTGCTACAAATAACTTCAAAAGGTCAAATGTCAGAGACCAAAAAGTGTAATTATGATACATTTGTTCAAAATATCAAATTGTATTTTTGTATAGAATATCTGAAATATGTATAACTTCCTTTGGTTGTGGTTAGACAGTATGTGAAGTGCTGCACAGGTCTTTTATTTTCTTATAGAACAATAAAGTCAGACGTTTCGCATTTGAGCTCAAGATGCAAGACAAGAGTAGTTACCTTTTAGCTGCAGACAGTGAACTTGAAATGGAAGAGTGGATAAACACTCTGAACAAAATCCTTCAGCTTAACTTTGAGGCTGCAATGCAAGAAAAAAGAAATGGCGAGTCCCACGAAGGTAAGCAGGGTTTCTAGCAAGGCTAATGCAGTTACGTGACCACGTCGTCTTGCATGCATTTTGGAAAGAAAGGCTTTGTTGTGGCTAAATTTTTTTTTGTTTACTTTGGTCATAAAAATTACAGGCCTTTTTACTGCCCACTTCAACTGTGAGCATTTTGACCTTTTGGGCATTAAAATAGTACTGTTCTGTATTGATTCCAATTGAGTCCAGTCCAGAAGATAATTATGAGACTGATCAAGTCTAGAAAAGTAGACCCCACGATGTAAAATCAGGACTGAGGCAGTTTAAGGAAAAAAAGAAACTTAGGATGGACTTGTTTTGAAATGTGTAAAATTTCATGAGTGCTGCTGAAAATGAAATAATCTGTTGTGTGGTAGGTAGAAATTGTGGTTACAGTGTGGAGCTTGAATTTAAATATAACTCCCCTGACCACAAATACTTCCTGCAAGTATTGAAATAGATTGCTTTCTGTTGGAGCCCTTTAAGAATAGGTAAGGCAGGTGTCTGTAAGGAATGTGATGTATGTCACCAGTATTTTGGTGACAAAAAGATAGTCTGGATGTCCTCTCATTCACTTTTCCTCTTGAGGGTGGATGGGGAGGGAAACTGGTGTGAAACCAACTGTATGCATATCCCGAAGAACCTGGAGAATATTATAGAAGGTTGTTTGTTTATAGATAGTACAAAGTGCCAAAAGGGATCATTAGAGTTTAAAATGAGATATTGCAGTCTTTCAAAGACTGTCAGAATTTAGCGTGATGTTTGCAACAAAAGCAAATCTGAAAAGGAGAAACATCCAGCTCTGGGAAAGATATTTGAAAATGCCTGTGGTCCTTAGCTGACCTTAGAACTGCAAGATGTTTATAGCTAACTGCATGGCTGCTTTGTAAATCCAGTAACTGTTGGTGAGTAGAGCTGGGAACCTAATGAACAGAGGGAACTTGTTTTGAAGTCAGTGGAAAGAATAATGCAAGTTTGTGCGCTATCTCCTTGCCCCATGCAGATATCAAAATTAAAATTAAAGATGTGTTCTGGTAAGATTAGAAATACTTTAGCAATTTTTGTAAATAGTTACATCTTTCAAGAAGTCACTGCTCAAAATGATAGAGTTGTCCACAACCTATTTATGTTAACAATTGTCATTTTTGAGGGGGTAGGAGTTAAAAAAAACCTGAACTTTTTTGCTATGGAGTTTTGTGAGCACTTTGGAATCTTTATATTTATTTTAAAATGAGGTTTTATAATTTCAGATGATGAACAAAGCAAACTGGAAAGCTCATCAAGTAGTTTTGATAACTACTATCCTGAAATTGCCAAGGTAATATATATTGTAAATGTCAACTTGGGATATAAAATAGCAAACATAAGTTAGCCACATGAACTTTCAGTAAAGGTAAGGCATTGGCTTGTAGCTTCCAATCAGTTTGTGGTGCTTGGAAAGCTTAGAAGCTCTTTTGTGAATAGATGTGGTTACTGAGCTTCTTTATTTTCTGCTTTTGGCAGGAAACTAGATACTGTCTTGAAGTTTCCTATATAAATCTTGATATGTTGTTTAAATGCAGCATGTCTTATTATTTTATTAATTCATTATATTTTGTATTGGTTTGTTGCATTCAGGTAAGTGCTAAAGTATTTCTATAGAAATCTAGTTATACTGAAGTCAAGTTCTAGTTTTATACTTAGAAATCCAGAGCAGCTTAATAGCAGTGATGAAGTGAATGTATTTTAAGATGTTTGTGTTTATAATGAACTGGCAGGTCCATGGATGCTTCCTGTGTTGCCACGATTCTTGCTTTTCAATTTTGTTCTTAAAGAAGTGTGGTAGAAACAAGAATGAAATAAAATGGAAACAAATAGAAAATAACAGTAACTCTTCCTCAGCCCATTTGAAAAACTTTATTTCAGTTAAATCAGTCAGTTGTGTGTTGCAACCAGTTTTGTAAGGGAGAAATTTTTGTTAAATCACCCAAGAAGTGGAACTGGTGACCTTTTTTATTGAAGCTGCCGAATCCAAACTCCTTCCTGTGACTTCCTTACTCTTTCTTCTGTGTGGTACAGCCTGGAGTATTGAAACTTTGCTGCTTGACCATTCTCTGGAATGCTCTCCCTTTCTTTTCTGAGGATCTGTCTGACCTAGTAACTACTCCTGAATGCAGTGCAGCTTATGAACTGAGAACAATCAAACCAAATTCTATCTATTACAGTAGCTAACATATCAAAGGATCCATTCAGAATACATTAACAAGCTTTTGGCACCCAAATTGGTTGGCTGACTTAATTCTTTCTGTTACTCCTTTGTAATCAATTTAGCACGTACACAGAAAGGTGTTATGTGATAATCTAGCAGCAGCTATGGCTGTACTTGGAAATTAATTGGGATTGTGGTGCATATAATCAAGGCTTCCTTGGAAGGGCTGTAAGCATCAAACAGCATATTTGCATGAGGCTATGAAAATTTATTTCATAAATAAGTATGAAATTGGATGTGCTTATTGTATGGAAGATTCTTCTTTCTTTATAGTCAGTTATTATAGTGCTTATGTTCCATATTCCTTCCAGAGGGGACTTTACTTCAGGGCTGCAGCACCTGCATATAGTTCTACTACTACAATTGCCACTCCCTGTTTTCATAACTTTTGGGTCAGAAGCATGCAGCTCTTAAAGCTCATTATTTGTTAGAATATTATTTTTGCTTAGCTCTTTAAGCACTGGCATGTTTTATTATTATTATTTATTCCATGGTTATAACCCATTTACATTTCTGTTTCCTTCAAAATAATTTTTTTAAATTTCCCCTTCTAATTCACCTTTACTAAACACTGCCTTTCAAAATAATTTGCTCTAATGTATTTTCCTAGCCTTTTTTTTCCTGAGGAAAAGTACAGGGAAAACTCTGCCCATTTGCATTACTCTTTGTGTCGTAACTTGATTGCTTTATATAAATGGTGTTTGTTTGGAGGATTTTTTTGTTGTTTATTCTTTCTTGCCTTGTCTTTTCAGCTGTTGTTTGGATTTGGTTCTTCTTTCCCCAGTGGAAGCCCTGCAAGGCTTTGGGCTTTCTTTTAGAAGAGTTTATAGCTGCTGTATTATTTTTGTTGGTTCTGGGAGGAGAATTTCACAATAGCTGACCTCATATCCTTATGAGGAGAGAGAAATTCCTTCAGGGGTGATTGTAGAGCACCTGACAGTAGGAGGAAAATCAGACTTCGTAGGAAGGGTTTTAACCCTTGTGAGTACATACATCTCCAAGCCTTCATTTTTTCTGCCAATAGCTGTTAGTTTATAACATAAACTAAATAAGATGGTATTTTGCACTTCAGTGCATAGATGTGCACTCATCTATCTCAGTCTGTGTCTTTCCTACGTATTTCATGTTCCATTTATCTGCAATTTAAGTACCAAGGGTGAATATAGGGGTCCACTGATTTTTTTTTTTTTCCTGTGGTTGGTTGGGGTTTTTTGGGGTTGGTTTTTTTGTTGTGTTTATTAATCTTAAAACAAATTAGACCTCTGAAGTAACTGTGACTGTCGTGATCAGTGTGCCCAAACACCTCCTTAACCATTATGGGTCCCAGAATACCTTGAGGTGGGCAAATATTGTCTCAGTTTTACAGACGAGAAATAAAATTACAGAGCCACTGCTGTGCTACAGACAGGGTTGATGGTTACATGCGTTTTCAGTTCTTGAGTTCTGACAACTGCCCCTGATCTGTCAGTCAAAAATGCATATTTTCATCTGGTCTTAGTGCATAAAATACTAAAGAATCTAAAGCTATTCAAGATGCTTTAGCTGAAACAGTTTCTGTCTAGCTCCTATGGCTAGGTAATCTTCCTCCTCAGTTCTTGCCACTAAATATTACCTTTGCAAAACATGCACACAACTTTCTTGCCATCTTTAAATTTTTTCACATTTCCTGTATTTCTCAATTATACCAGTTGTTCAACGAGCTAATTCTGCCAATACTGTGCTGGTACTGAGTATCTGGGTCGTCTCTTTCACAGCAACTCTCCTCTTTTCTTCTTTTTGTGTTAAAGTTAACAAAGTAAAGTAAATAAAAAACATTGGAACATTTATATTCAACGTAGCACCTCAGAAGTTCCTCTTCTGTAATACATCCTTTAAGCCAAATTCTTTTTTTAATTCCTGTTATCAACCTAAAAATAGGGTTATGAGCTCTTAGAGATTATGTTCTTTTGTTTTGTTTTTGCTTTCTCTTGAGACATACTAGAAGTTGTTTCAGTCTCCAGCAAGCAGATGTAGACAGTAGATCACTTCCTGCTGATGGTCAGTGATGAGCATTTTGGGTTTGTAACTTCTTTTAACCCATACAGGCTGATCCAAAAAGAAACACCTGCCTGTAATGTAATATTTTGTATCCTTGTTTAGCCAGCTGCTACTTTAAGAATGGCGTTTCTCCTGCGTGGGTAATTTTGGCACATGCATATGTTCATTTGTCATGTCCTGTGACTTTAAAAGTCATAGAATACTCTTTAAATTAAATACCTCTTTCAAAGAAAGGTAACCTACATATACCATCAATTTTCACATTCTATTTTGTTCCACTTCACTTTTGTTTTACTGTTAATAGATAGGGATCCACAAATCCCACTCAGTGTACAGTGAACTCTGCAAAGTAACTTTTAAATGTGAGGGGTTTATCTTTTGGAAGTTTTTGGGTTTTCTCCAGCTACCCACAGGAAAACCACTTCTTTGGCAGTAGAGCTCAAGAAAAGTTAAAAAAAAAAGCCACCAAGAGAAAGAAAGAAGAGAGGGAGCTATGATGGTGTTTCTTAATTTAGGTGATCTGTTGTTTCCTGAGCAATCTCACAGTCTCAGGATAGCTCTGAGCTTTAACCTACAGTCATACTATGTTTTCTTAATTTAAATTAATAGGGTTATGAAAGTTATTGTTTTAAGGAGGCAGATGTGTAAGTCACACTGAAGTGTACTTCCCATGAGCTTGGAAGGTTACATGTTGCTGATGTAAGGTTTTGTGCTTCTAGGACCGGAAAAAAGCGTTTAGAGAAGAGGCTCTCACTTTTTGCTTGGTCATGTTGGATCAATGTAAACTAAGGAGGTGCAAAGCTCAGTAAGGGAGAAATGAATGCATGAATCAAAAATGTGTGAAGCTTTGAACATCACAGAAAAAGGCATGAAATCAAAGCCCATTTTAATAGTGTGATACCAAGACTTTTTTTCTCATTTTGAACAGAGTACCAGAGAAGCAGAAATCAAGCTGAAAACTGAAAGCAGAGTTAAACTTTTTGCCTTGGATCCAGATGCACAGGTTAGACTTCTTACAAGGAAGCAGGGGTTTTTATGTTGATCCTTTTGAGATAAAAACCAACTTACCTTAATTTTTCTTTTCTCTTTTTAAAGAAACTTGACTTTTCTAGTATTGAACCAGACGTGAAGCCATTTGAAGAGAAATTTGGAAAAAAAATTCTTGTAAGGTGTAATGATTTATCTTTTAATTTGCAAAGCTGTGTTGCAGAAAATGAAGAAGGACCAACAACAAATGTAAATAACTAATCTAATTACTTTCTGTTCATTCGGAAATGAATGTCTTAATATTTGATTGACACTATCCTTAAGGGCAGGGGTTCCTTGCTGTGATTGAGAAATTTATATGATGGGGATTTTAACTCTTTTAAATCAAAACGAAAGCCGAAATCTTACAAAAAGTAACTTTGCTGCTAGTATTTTTGTTGGGTGGTGGAGAGAGAAATTTTTCTTTTACTGTCTTTTACATCTTGTCAGTAATACCTGGGGTGATGGCCATATGTGTTTATGAAAATGTTACTTATCTTTTTTTCATATGCATTTTTACAGTGATCTAGATTCCTGCACTGACACTTAATTCTTTCCCTTTTTTTTTTTTTTTAATGTCTAGGTAGAACCATTCTTTGTCACATTGTCACTATTTGACATTAAAAACAACAGGAAGATTTCAGCAGATTTCCACGTTGATTTGAACCACCCTTCAGTAAGGCACATGCTGTCCGGTGCATCTCAGCAAATGATGAATGGCAGTGGTGATAGCTTACACAGAATTCAGGACATTCATGAAACTGTGTTGCAATATCCAAAGCAGGTGAGAACTAATAACCTGGAGAACTAGTAGGATTTTGGATGTAAGTTTCCTTCATTGTTTCATTTGCTTTCTATTATGTGATGTAAAATGTGCATTTTCTTTCTATATTTATCTCTTGTTTTATTTCTAGGGAATATTCTCAGTCACATGTCCTCATACTGACATTTTCCTTGTGGCTAGAATAGAAAAGGTATTACAGGGAAGTATTGCACATTGTGCTGAACCATATATGAAAAGTTCAGATTCATCAAAGGTATGTTATTTTCTTCTGTGGCATGAAAAAAATGCTGAGGAAAACCAGATTGATTTCAAATTAATAAATATCAATCAAAATCTTAGTTGTTTTATAGTAAATTCATATAACTGGATGATTTGATTTAGCACATTGTAGTTATTTCCAGTAACTATTATTACATTATTGATGAAGGAACATTTTATTGGAAACATTTATTTCACTTTTTATAATCGTGACAATGTAGTTTTTATAATGTCTTTAAGTAAACTTTTGACAAAAGAATATTGGACTTCAGTGTGAAAGTTGAGTTGAAAATTGTTGAACAGTGACATATTAAATATAGATAATAAATTAACTGTATGTCTCTCTTAGTGCACCTTACTTGGTGTAACATTGTTGACATTTACTCTGTCTCACGTTTTGGTGACAATAGTTTATTGTAACCTTATCTGCACACTTGCTGGCTTTTTCCTCCAGAACCACTGAGACCATTAAGCTTCTGGTTTTATCTATAAAATGCTTTGCAGATTTGATAGAACCCCAAATCACTTCTGGAAATAATCCACTGGAACATGTTAAGTTTCCAGGAATCTAGGATGACATAACATTTTGATGTTCTCTGAAACATATCTACAAAACTTTTTGTTAGTTGCTACTTCTTATTTGTCAGTGAAGAAGTAGAGGTTTAATTTTGTTGATTTACAGTCATGCTTAAATAGCTGGACCAGCATACAAGAGAAGAGTGTTTTTGTAAGCAGTGTCAGCTACTGTTGACATTCTGCCTGTTTTCAGCTAAGAAGAAACAGTTAACTTTCAGTCTCTGCAGAGCAACAGTGTTCTTTCCTACAAATTTGATGCTGGCAAAGCTACATGTGAAAAACCATGTATTTTTCACTTGGTCTTAATATAGATCAGCCTACTGATTTGTTTTTCCAGGAATGCTTGAGTTTTGTTGTTTTTTTTCCCAGCTATTGTTGGAAAACAGCAGCTTTGTATTTTAGGAGTCTGGTTTTAATGTTGACTGTTACTGAGTTAAAATAAACCTGAACTGAGTAGGTGATTTTGGTGTCCTTGGGCCTGAGCCATGTGGAGAGGTTTAAGTAAGCCCAAGTGTTCCCACATTTGATGCTGAGTTCTAGACTTGTAGTTGCCTTGTACGATGGGAGCAGGCAATAGGAATGCTCATGGTTATATTAACTTATGCTTTCCGGCATTCAATTGCTTACAATTTTATACAAATGAATGCTTAGTTTGAATTTTTCTTCCATTCTTGTTCTCAGGGACTGCACTGTATTAATCTGAAACAAAATAGAACAGTACCAGCTATATAGGCCTCCATGTGGGTCAGTGTAGGGAGTGAGTTCCAGTTCCCTGCAAAATTTCTGCTCTGGACAAGAAAAAGGGAAAATGGAAGCAGCAGATTCTATAGCCAAAAATATCATTTTTTCTCCCCTTTAATGTTGAATACAGTGATTTAATGATGATTACTTACCAAGGTTTTGTGCTTCCGAGTGTTATTTCCCCTTTTTTACAGGAAAGGGTACTGGAAAGTTTGCTCAAACACACGAGTAGAATCAGCTCTTTATAATATCAACAGCACAGACCAGGGAGTCTTCAGGGAGTTTTACTCTGTAGGTGGTTTTGCCTCTGGCAAATAGTTTTGCTCTGTGTGGACACATAGGAAAAGCTGATTTCTGGAAAAGAGAAGCCCAAGTGGTTCAGCTCAGTGTTGAACATCTCAAACCAGTGCGTTTCTAGCTCTGATTGTTGTATGTGTTGGTTCTATATAATGGAGTTTTTTGTTCATTTAAAAGTTAACAAAATCAAGAATTTAAACTTCTAATGTAACCAGTGTTGCCATGCCCATACTTAGGGTTGTCTGTGTGATCTTCATACAACTCTTCCGCATAGTCTGTGTGTATTTGTAATACAAATATTTCAGAGTATTGTACTACTTATTCTGCAGGAATGTGTTTTGGTACACAGGGTGAGAGGTGGATATAGGCAGGGGAGCAAGTGAGAGAGGACATGTTGGGGTTTCTTTTTTGTAGTGGGAGTTTCGTTTTAAAAAAACAGTTTAATTTTACTCTAGCTTTCCATCTACATCCTGTATATAGTAATATTTCTCTTGCTTAATTAAGTATTTCTTACTAGAAGTGTAGATGGGTCTGTTTTCACCCATGAAACGCTGTGAAATCAGCAAGCTGTGCTTAACCTGAAATGAATCATTAAGAGGCATTATCAGTTGTCTTTCCCCTTACATACTTGGGATTAATCTTTAATCTCCTAAAGAAGATTTTCTAATTCATATCGGTGTCAATATGTGGGGCTTTTTCTTGTGTACTAATGGTTCAGAAAAATGTAGCTTTTCAAATCTTATGTCCCTTGCAGGTTGCACAGAAAGTTTTGAAGAATGCTAAGCAGGCATGCCAGAGATTAGGTCAATACAGAATGCCTTTTGCCTGGGCAGCTAGGTGAGGACAAATCTTGTCAATCTGTATTTTTTTCCTAACTTTTCTCTAACATGGCTTTTATGCATCTCCCTTCTTGTAAAACTTAATGTGCTAGTTAAATTATTTCTTGTTTTGCTTTCAATTAACCAAAGATTTGCAACAAACTTACACTTCAGCTCTGTAGTAGGAAAAAAGTTATAAAGATTCATTACATTATTATTCAAACTATTGATATTGCCAGCTGTTTTCTGTTGCCAATGTTTTTTATGTTATTAAGAATAAAATGGTTCATACTTATTTGTTAGACTGAGATATTTGTATGTTAAACTCACCTATGATGACAAGAAGATTAAATGCTTAATATGAAGGATGAAGCAGTATATTCTGATTTGTAGTAAAGAAATTTCCTGAAATGAATTTCAACACTTTCATAAACTCAGCTGAAAGCAAGATTTTTACTTTCAGGACGTTGTTTAAAGATGCCTCAGGAACCCTGGACAAAAACGCAAGATTTTCTGCTCTCTTCAGACAAGACAGTAATAAACTCTCAAATGAAGACATGTTGAAATTGTTAGCAGATTTCAGGAAGTAAGTCTGATTTTCCCACTTGAAAAAACAAAAACAACCAACCTAAAACCCCTCGCTCCTAACCCTTAAGCCACACCACATTTTGTTATGGTCTTGAACTGGAACATCTAATACTTTGATGTACGTAGATATATGTGTCTTTCACATCAAATACAGAATCTGTATTAGTATAATCAAGGCCTTCAAACAAGCTACAGATCTTTCTTTTACAGTGTTTGGGGGCTACAAGCAGGACTGAAGTATTATCCCACATGTAGCATGCAATCAGCATTATATCCTGAAGTATCTCTGTGCTAGGAGTTATGTTTGCACAATATGCTCTTCTGTTTCTCGAAGGAAAACAAGTATAAGCATAAATCATCTGTTCCCTGACCTTGGACAGGGGATGCTGGCTCTCAGGGAAAGGGATTCAAGCAAGTCTCCAGTCCACCTTCCTTGGGAATGCATGTGTCTCAGGATGCCTAAATAACAGAATGTTGGTTATCGTTTTTTTTCACAAAGTATTCTCAAAGACTTCATCAGTTTGTGTGCAAGGCTTGAGGGTATATTACTGATGGATGACTGTGTTCATGAAGTCGTTAATCCTCTTACTAAATAGGATGTAAAATAATAGAGCAATCTCTGCTGCTTTGCAAAGAGATTTCAGTTCTGTTACAGGACAGTTAGCAGGAGCGGTACTAACTTGAACAATCACTAAGCACAAAAGGCTTGGGCTATAGTTTCTTTATTCTTGCTTCCCAAATCTGATTAGGAGATGAGGTTTGTAGTAGATATTTTAGCTCACTTTTAGCAAGTGGCTGAAGGTTTTGTTGAACTTTACGCAGCAGTGAAATTGCTCTGTGTACTGATCCTCCTTGCCATAAACGCTGCTACTGGAATTGAAACGAACAGTAGATTGTCCTGCCACACCACTGTGTGAGTTAAGGAAGTGCTTTTGGTTATTTCAGCATCCTGTTTGTGGAACCATGTACAATATTTCACAGGAATTACAGTAAGAAAGAGGTTCTAGCGTCTAAGGCGTATCTATTGGAATTAGAATCCAGAAGTTTGTTTCACAGCATGGGATTGTTTTTTGGGAAAATTTTGCATCCACTTGCTGTGCAATAATTTTAAAAAATCATGCTCCTGACTGTCTTTACTAATAAAGGGTTCTGCATGGTTTTGGCATGGAAAATACTTGTACTTCATGTTTCTGAAATAGCTACAAGATAACATCTATAGCTGGTGGGTTTTGCAAGGGTGAATCGTTAGTCTAGAAAAAGGAGGAGGTAGGAACTTGCTGATTTCTCTTCGCCCGGGTTTATCCTACTACCATGAATGCTTATCACTGGCCGGTGAGATTTAAAAAACTTACTTACAGATTCGCTCTTTGCTGCAAATGATAGTGAGTTACTACATGGCAGACAAAACTTGCCTTGGACAAAGTGTTTCATTTTGATTTAAAGAAAGAAAAAGTCATGCTTTTCCATGAGCTTTGACACACTTGTGTATCAAGTCTTTTTTTTTTTCCCTGAGAATTTAAAGGAAAAGAAAACTGTGTATCTAGGCAAAAAGCAAGACCAGATCAGTCATGCACCCTCAAACCACCTTTCCTCTCATACTCCTATCTCAGGATATTACTTTTGCCTCTGTTTCCTATTATCTTTTTTTGCTGGCATCTGATTTGCATTTAGCCTGACTGAGGTGGCTTTTTTTTTTTTTTCCTTCCTACAGACCTGAAAAGATGGCCAAACTTCCTGTTATTTTAGGAAATCTGGATGTTACAATTGACAATGTGTCACCAGATTTTCCAAGTAAGTATTAACAAACACTGTTAAATGGACATTCAGGCTTTTTTCCTTTTCAGTTCTTTATTTGTTTTTTTTTTCAATGTATTTTCAGATTATGTTAACTCATCATACATTCCCATGAAACAGTTCGAAAACAGTACCAAGACACTAACAACATTTGAAATAGAGGAGTTTGTTCCCTGTATACCAAAATGCACTCAGCCTTTTACCATCTACAACAATCATCTTTATGTTTATCCAAAGCACTTAAAATATGACAGTCAAAAGTCTTTTGCAAAGGTGAGTAGAGGAAAACTGTACCTTCTTTCTTGGGGTTGGTTAAATTGTTTACATATTTATTTCTGTGATGATCCTTATGATTAATTGCTTGGGTTTATGTTTTTAACAACTGCTTCAGGCTAGAAATATTGCAGTGTGCATTGAGTTCAAGGATTCTGATGAAGAGGATTCTTTGCCTTTGAAGGTCAGTCTTTTCATTTTTGTGGCTGAGAGAAGTAAATAGCGAGCAGTCAGCTAAGTAACACAGTAGTACTGGATTAACTGATCTGGTTTGGGATGGTGGCTTGAGAGTAACTTCTGGATGGCTTGCTTGTTTCTGATATAAGAGATTCCTAAAGAGACCTCAGAGCATTTAATGTCGTTAATATTTCTTTACTAAAATTCCAGGAATGAACTTGTTGCAAACAAGGGTGGCTTACGCCTGCTCCTCAGTAAGTTAAAACATTAAAGCTTTAGATCAACTCTGCAAACCAAGCTCCATTTTTGTGAGCTATCACAGTATATAAAACGTGCCTGGAAGAACAGAAGTAGAGAAATGTGGAGACATCCAAAGTGAAATCTCAGTGTCAGCTCTACTGCACAGCAGGCAGACTACACATCATGTAAAGAAATCAAGTTAAACATAAGTTGAAATATTTCAAATTCTGGGTGAAACAGCCAAAGCTGAGACTAAAAAAGGATCACAGAGTCTTTTTGTTCTTTTTTCCTTTTCTCTGTTTTTAGTGTATCTATGGTAGGCCTGGTGGACCAGTATTTACTAGAAGTGCATTTGCTGCTGTTCTGCATCACCATCAAAATCCAGAGTTTTATGATGAGGTAAGCTACCTTTCTGGGGTAACTTTTGCCAGGACAGGTACTATGTAAGTTTCAAAATACAAGAAAATACTAGAGGATGGCAAAATACTCAGTTAAATCAGGTCCCTTTCAAAGGACTATTTTAAAGTATGTTTGATGTGTTTGGTTTGTGGTCTTGCTTCAAATAACATACAGCCTAGAAAAGCTTTTCAAATGTAGAACCAGTAGCACATGTCAGTGCTCTAGCTGAAAACTTCTACAGAGATTTCTTTGCCTTTCAGATTAAAATAGAACTGCCCACTCAGTTACATGAAAAGCACCATTTGTTGTTCACCTTCTACCATGTCAGCTGTGATAGTTCAAGCAAAGGGAGTACAAAGAAGAAAGATGTTGTTGAAACACAAGGTTTGTACACTAATGCTTTACTTTCAGTAATTACTAGGGAAATTTTTTGAAGTATACTTATCTGGTAACCCATGATTTTTGTGATCCATGTAATGCTTTCTAGTTACATAGTACTGACTGAAAGATTTAATAAAATGTTTTTTCTAATTTAAGTGTTTCAAATTTTGGTTTAGAATGTCCATCAGATGTATGGTGTTTTTCAAAATCAGTGACAATTACTTTGTGTTTTCAGTGTTTTGTAGTTGTTTGAGTTCAGTAACATTTTTTGTTTCATTATTTACATGTCAGAATTATTTGGTAAGACTTTAGTTGTAAGGGTTTATGTTAAGTTTCATAATATTTAAAATTACTTGCCTTTCATATTCTGTAGTTGGGTATTCTTGGCTTCCTCTGATAAAAGATGGAAGAGTGGTCACCAATGAGCAACAAATCCCAGTGTCAGCAAATCTTCCATCGGGCTATCTTAGTTATCAAGAAGTGGGTGTTGGAAAGGTACGTTGTAGAAAATTGCTCTATTCTTAAAAAAACACCCAAACGTTGTGGAGAGAAGGTTTGGTTGTAATTCCCCAGTCTGCTGATAAGATTTAATTAACTTTCTAGTAGAATTTATTTTCTTTTGTTGTTGAAATGGAATGCTTAGCAAAAGTTAGATGTCTGACTTAGAGGAAACAAACAAACCCAAAGAGAAATGGGAGACAAAAAAAAATATATTAGGGCAGGTTGATTCAAATTCTTGTAGAAGTCAGTTACATTGTTACATACTTACTGCTGTTGTTATTTAGCTGATACACTGAAGAAATGCTTAAGTTTCATTTTCTGTAGTAATAATTAACTGGAAGTTACAGTAATTTTTAAACATTTAAAATTATTTTGAGTTTATGAAGGTATGCAAATAATCTGAAGTCCTTTAATAAATTTTTTTTAGCATTTCATGCTGTCTCCTTTCAGTAAGTCCTTTATTCCTGAACAAGTCTTATTCTCACATCTTGATTTTTGTGATCTCTATACTTCACAAGTAAAACTTATGGTTGTATTTTTCAAAGCAGAAAGCTTGCATAATTGTAGTAATAAAAATCATACCAAGGAGGATACAAAACAAAAATGTGATAGGGAATTCGACAAAGAGATTGAAATGCAGAGACAAAATTGACTTATTTTGGAGGAAGAGACCTAAAATTAACAGCAAGATGTGCTGCTCTCCTCCTGTTCTACCACCTGTTCTTTTTTAAACTCTGCTGTAAGCTTTCCAACCATCGTCTCCTTCACATCTTTCATCTTCTCACGTTGTAGGTGTATTCTTTATGCCTCTGCTGTTCGTCTCTGCTCATGCCCATGGGTAGAAGGTTAGGACCAGTATGACTAGTTGTAGATTTAGCAATAAAATCTCTCCCTAACTGGCTGTCAGGGGTCAGCATTCTCATTCTCAGTTCTTTGGAAATGGGATGAGAAGGAAGGACTGGCTGCTGCCTGTCAGTGACATATGTCGAGTTTTAAACCTTGTGAGTATCTGTGGCAATTCCTGTGTTATTTTTCTGAGAAAACTAGTAAATATTTCTCTCTAGTCAGAAGTTTCTTTGCAGAGTTATAGGGGAAACGCAAAATCTGTGACTCACAGAGAATCAATTTTGTTAGCCATCAAGGAAAATACTGTGAGACTTGTAAAAAACATTTTAAGCTTCATAAATGCTTTTGGTAATATTGCCTGCATAATTTTCCTTTTTTTATGACTTTATTCATTGCACACATTTCTTCAACCTGTTTTTTTCTTTTTGAAAGAAGTGTTGTTAATGGTACTGTAAACTGATTGTTTTACTTTCATATACTGCTACATTATTTTACTTTTCCCCCTCATGTCTGCGTGCAGCATTCTGGTCCTGAAATTAAATGGGTAGATGGAGGCAAACAACTGTTAAAAATATCCACTCATCTGGTGTCAACTGTGTATACACAGGTGAGTTATAAAACAAATGAAATTAGAGAATGTTTTAGGAAAAATGTATGTTTATAGTATGTATATGCAATATATGGGAAGATTCTTAAACTCAGTATGCTCATCTCTTTTTTTGTCTCTTGGGCTTCTCTCATAGTCTCTTTCTTTTACATCAGATGTGAAAAACAGAAGATCTTAAATGGAAGCTATTCAAAATATGGGCCTTTTGTCTCCTGTCATCCATTCCAGTCTGAATTTTCCAGTTAGATGAGAGGTCATAGTTGTCTAAAAGCTGTTTGCTGGCATGTCTGCAAAGCAATGAATACTGTTAGAACTGTTCATAAAAGACATATTATGATTGGTTGGGATAATTAAGTATGTTGTTTTCTGCATGTCAGTTGGAAGCAAATATAGGTGGCATTTTGTATAATGGGTATTCAAAATACACTGGAAATTTCATTTAAAAAAATAAGACTAAATAAGTCTTCAGAATAGTGCACTTCAACTGTTATTTTTGAAAACAGAATCTGTGGACAAAGATATGTATTTATACATATAAATATTTTAAATGGATTACAGATAGTAAAGTTAGATATTGTTTAATTTATTGTTCTTTTTATCTTTGACAGGACCAGCACTTGCATAATTTTTTTCAGTACTGTCAGAAAACGGAGTCCGGAGCTCGTGCACTAGGAACTGACCTAGTAAAATATCTTAAGGTATAAAATGGCAGGGAATAGCAGATTATATCATTTATTTATGCTTTTGCAAAACTTAGGAGCTTCAGACATTTTATAAGTCTCATTTTTCAGTGTAAGAATTAGTACTGTGACTATGACTCGTATTAATGGAATATGCCATGGAAAAAACCCACAAAGATACTTTCTGCCTTAAATAAATTTACAATTGCAATGTAAGAGGAAATGACAAAGATATAATGAGACAGTATTGGTCAGCCTTATGAGTGGTAATTTCAAAACACTAATGGCTTAGTTTGTCACAATAATCAAATTGAACTGTGTATGGAAATTGTAAGGAATCATGGCTCTTAATTTTTCTAAAATTTTGCTTAGAAGGTCATCATTGTCCTGTCTTCAGTTCTCTTTCAGAATTAGATCAATAGAGTGCATGGTTTCCACTTCAATTCTTTCTGACACAGATCACATAGGAAGAAAGACCATTTTGTCTCCTGAATAGTGTGGATGTGCAGGCAAACAGTCAAAGACAAGACAGCTGCTTAATGCTTAACACTAAATGGAAATGTTTGATGTGTGTTGTCTGCATGCATGTTCAGCAAATACACTCCTTTTTGTCAAATTCCCTTTAATTCCAGGGAATTTTGTGGCATAAAACTTTGTAGGATGTATTTTCTACACTGCCTTTTCTGTTAGGGTGGTTGTGCCTGTAGTATCTTTTGCATGTGATGGAATGCAAAGGCATATCAGGAAGAAGTTGTTGTTAATAATTCACTCTCTAATTTCCAGCATTAAGTAGTTAGGGATTTTATTTCATCCTGGGTTTTAACACAGTGGCTGGTTTATTGTTTAGCAGTAACTAGTGTAATTAGTACTGCACTTATCACAGGTAAGAAACCTGCACGTTTTTGTGGAACTTCTGTTTGCTAAATGTCTGCATTGGTGGATGAAATAGCAAAATATACCAATGTCAGTGTCAGTGTGCTGTATGGCACATGGACAGACTTTCCACTGAATCATTACCTAGAGGGCATTTCAACAGTACAAATAAGTACTTCTAAAATGCTGTTAATAACACCTAATTTGTATCCCTATTTACTTTAGTGTAGAAAACTAAATATTTATATTGGAAAGTAGCCTCAGTTGCTTTCTATGCCGGATTTTTGGTAATAAACACCAAATTGTGCAAGCAGCGTGCATTTTTGGAAAAAGACTTGCAATAAATTTTACTGTTTCAGAATTTGTGATCTAAATGCAGTTGATTCATGGGAGTGACAGTATTACTACTTTCTCTTAGAGCCTTCATGCTATGGAAGGCCATGTGATGATAGCTTTCCTGCCAACTGTTCTAAACCAGTTGTTCAGAGTTCTCACTAGAGCAACTCAAGAAGAAGTTGCTGTCAACGTGACAAGGTAAAGAATTTTAAGTGGTTCGTAGAGCCTGTGTGATGACTGGGCTGTCACATAAATCTGTAACTGAGTAGCATTTTTGCTGTTGCAATCACAGCTTTCTTCATAGGTTTACTTGTTTTCTGACTTCTGTTTAGGGTTATTATCCATATTGTTGCTCAATGTCATGAAGAAGGCTTGGATAGCTATTTGAGATCTTATGTCAAGGTAGGTAAAAGTAAATTGAATGTTTCCTTTTTTTTATTTCCCTAAGAAAGAGTATATTTAAATTCAGTTGCATCTATTTAATTTCATTTATTTTGTATCATGTCATAATTTCATAATAAATTCTGGTTTTCTTTCCCAAGTATGCATATAAAGCAGAACCCTATGTTGCTTCTGAATATAAGACAGTACATGAAGAGTTGACAAAGTCAATGACAACAATTTTAAAGCCATCTGCTGACTTTCTTACGAGTAACAAGCTGCTTAAGGTATGTGTTGAACTATAATTTTTACTGTATGTTCTTATCTAGTCATAACTGAAGAACAGGAACTAAGTGTATTGAAATAGTTGTTGAATGCATGTGGCAATCTTACTGAATGTTTTCTTTTCTCTGCAGTATTCGTGGTTTTTCTTTGAAGTTCTGATAAAATCAATGGCTCAACATTTGATAGAAAACTCGAAAGTGAAGGTATGTCAACTTTTGCAAAAAAATATTCAAAGCAAGATTTATATGGTCTCTTCTTTCTCCGGTCACATGTTTTTTGTTGCATATTAGAAAGAACGGGAGAAAAAGAGGAAAGCAGCAGCAGAAATCAGTTGAAATATTAGAAAAAACTACAGGGCTAGATTCATCATTAATATAGAAGAATAAAAACCCCTTTAGAATCCATATAGTAGAGCAGTCTATGTAAATCGTCAGACTCTGTAGCAGGAATTTGTAAATCTCGTGGTACAAAGAAGTTGGGAGCAGTAGATAACACCGTGGACTTTGATGTAAGCACTACCCAAAAAAAAACATGGGCTTTTTCCTGAGCGGTACTGTAGATGTGATATAAAATGACCCTGAGAAGAGTGAGTCATGAAATTTACAGTTCTGTATGTAGAAAGAAGTATCAATATTTAATTTTGTGTTATTTCCTATGCTGGAAGGAGAATGCTAAAATTTTGGAAATGCATTTTTCTACAAGCTTAGCCTGTAAGCAGTGTTTTTTTGCATTGGTGACAACTTTTTAGTTTACTTACTTTTGTATTAGAACAAGTCTTGAAAGTTTCAAGTGTACAACAGTCTCAGCTGAGTGACATATCAGATTGTTGTGAAATTGTTAGCAGTATTTTCACTGTGTGTTTAGAATATAACTGGAAGTTTGAAGTACATGAAGGAAAAAATAGTTGTACAATTAGTACTACACTTAATACTCTGTGGTACAATCAGTAGAGTTTGAGTCCCAGTTCCACTAACCTCATTGTCACCTTCTCTGTAATGTGAAAAAGAGAGGAGCAGAATTTACTCTAGTTTGCAAGTATTCTCACCCCTGAACATTGCTTCTTGATTTACAAGCCCCTTAATTATAAAATAAATTATTTAGCTAGATCTTTTTCTGCCTTACTAGATAATGTAATAACTGCAACACGCACTCAGATGTTTTCTGCTTATGAGATCTGATAAAAAAATGCATTTCTCTATGCAGCAAAATTATTTCTATAGCAAGAATTATGTTTAATTACTGTTCAACAAAGACTGAGCTACAAGGGCATTGTAGGACATGGGTATACCCAAAACCACAACCTTTAGTTCTTACTTTTTATTTCATGAAGGAGTACTGTTTATATTTACAAAGGGATCCTTTTCAGCCTTAATGTCCATTTTTACATTTTTTTAAAACTAGAGCTGGAGGTTTTGGAGCACAATCCAAACACAAAGGGAGAAAATTATGTAATCATTGATTTATGCAGGGCCTTGACAATGACTTGTTCTGACTAGGACTGTTGCATTTAATGTAGTTCAAAAAACTACAATAAAATAAAAGTACTTAGACCATGTGGATGTTTTGATTTCAGTTTTCAAAAAGAAAAGACATAATGACCATACAACTGAAACAATTTTTGTCAATGTTGTCAGCCTCACACCATATGTCATTAAGTCCCTTCAGACAAAAGGCAGAACCTTTAGTAAAGGTTGCAAGATGTAGAGAAATAAAAGGGACTCTGCAGTGCCAAAAAGCTGAAGAGCACTTACTGACCAGTATTGGTCAGTGTAAAAATTCACTGATGAAGATAATACAGGTGGTGAGTGGAAAGAAGGAAATAATGAAAGAAGAGGATATCTTTTAAGCTAATTGGCAAACTACCAAAAATTAGAGAAAAGAATTCTGATTGTGGAAACGTAAAAACACAGAGAGAAAGATTCTGAAGCCTGAAGAGCTGAGATTTTGAAGTTGCTGAGGAGTAGGAGAAAGAAAGAAGCATGGATGAGAATTTCCTCAGTGGTGAAAGGCAAAGGAGTTATTACCAAGATAGTTGCAGAACAGCAAAAACTGGGTTTTTTTCAAGACAGAAAAGACTCTTTGATAATGCAGTTATTGTATGTGAATCAGCTGGTGTCTGCTTTGGAAAGGAAGATGGGTAAAATTAAAAGATTCCCTTTTAAGCTTATGTTGTTTATTGCAGTATAAAACAATATCAATGCATTTTGCTTGAAAGCTTTTATACATGGGGTTTGGTCATCAAAGACTGCCTTGCATGAATTTCAGTAATAGATGCTAGTGGATGTTATAATATTTTCTTTTAAACAAATGCTTCTCATCCCCCTTCAGTCTAGAAAATGAGAAAGTTTGAAAACTGTTTCCTCTCTCCCTGCCATGTTATCTGTATGTTAACTGAAGTAAATGTTCTGATATATTCTAGTGTTATAAACGATATTAAATATTGCATCTGAATTCATTTCTAGCTGTTGAGGAACCAGAGATTTTCTGCCTCCTTTCATCACGCAGTGGAAACGGTTGTTAATATGCTAATGCCACACATCACTCAGAAGTACAGAGACAATCCAGAGGTTTCAAAAAATGCAAACCATAGCCTTGCTGCCTTTATAAAAGTAGGTACACAAGAGATTTGGACTCTGTGGTTATTCTTTCAATAATATTGCTTCTGCATGGATTTTACAGAATCTTAAAGCCAGCTCATATAAAGCTGAATATACATAATGCCTTTTAAATATGAATTTATGTCCACATTAAAAGGCATTGAAGTATAATTTGCATCTTCTGTAATCAAGATGACATCCATTCAGAAATTTGGTATTTTAAGAAATACATTTTGAATAAAATATAAATTCATTTTGAATTTTTTTTTTTCCTCTGAGAATATCATCTGGGTTGCCTTCAAATCCTAGAAGACTTTTCAGCAGTGCTTTATTTGCATGCATTTTATGTAGACAGACTTTCAGTGTCTTTCATTTTTCAGCCAATAATATCTACAAGGGAGAAAATTGGATGGGAACTAAAATGGTAGATAAAAATTCTAGTGGCATGACATTTTCATTTCTGTCAAGATAGCGTTCTTTTCAAACTGCTTTTTATTTGTGATTTGTTTAAGTTCAGCACTCTTAAGGGAAAATTTGGTATTCATACATGTACACATATATTTAGTTTGCTTGTTTTATTGGGTTTTATATACAAACTGAAATGTCAATAATGTGTCTGGCAAATAAACTCATTAAATACAGAAATATAATTACTGAATGCAGAGACAGTAGTAAATCAATTCTATCTTGGTTTAACTTGTTTTCCCCAGAGGTGTTTCACTTTTATGGATAGAGGCTTTGTTTTCAAGCAAATCAATAACTACATCAGCTGCTTTGCCCCAGGAGATCCGAAGGTACTCAGTGTTTTTAAACAAGCTATTTTTAAGTGTTGTCTCTTCTTCATACATGGGGGTGGAGTCCTGCACTAAGTCTTCAGACATTTTCCCGGTTACGTTAGAAGTCCCTGCTCTGTGCCTAGAGCATTTTTTTTCCATCAGTCCACTTTTTCATCTTTTGATTCCCATCTTCAGGTGCAATACCACCCTAGAGCATGTGAATCACAAAAGTGGTGGGGTGTGGGGTGCACCGCTAAGCAGAAATTTTAAGCATGAGTGCGAGAAGTCTCAAGTTAGAAGAGTTGATATTGAATATCTTATGCTACACTTACTGGAGTGGTGATAGCATGTATCAGATGCCCAAAGAATCTCTTCTGTGTCCCCAAACTTTTCTTACATCGATACATAACAGGATCGTAAACTTTGGACAATGGAAATAGTAAATAGAACCAGTTGTTAAGGACGAGTTATTCTGGATTTATTTTGTGCTGACATGTGGAACTTTGACAGGTCTGTATCCATCATAGTGCAAGACTGACATGAATCAGACACCCTTTTGTGTTAGAAAGTTGTTTTTAATATGTTATTCAAATCACTGCATCGGTTGTTTAATTTATACTTTATTTTTGCAGACTCTTTTTGAATTCAAATTTGAATTTCTTCGTGTAGTCTGTAATCATGAGCACTACATACCTTTGAATCTACCAATGCCATTTGGAAAAGGCAGAGTTCAGAGATACCAAGGTAAATTCCTCCAAAGTAGTGTATGGCATATTTCTTATACATCAAATTTTTATTATTAGATGTGTACACTGTGTAACTTCAGGTCTGTGAGATGATGGAAAGCTTGAAATTGTTGACTAGAAATCTAAAGTTTTAATCCTTTCATTGGAAGTTAAAGGAAGTGTTTAGGTAGCAGAGTAGTCTTTCCAAAGAAAGACATGGTAAACTACATCCTTTATGCTGCCTCCCTTTCCTGCTATGTTTACTAAGTTTGCTTTTTCTTCTTCATGAGTTAGTTTTTAATTCACTGCAACACTCCTGGAGGGAGGTGTGCAGTGTGAGACTGGAGGTACTTTTTACTTCTTTTCATATATCCATTCAGGTTTAAAGGGATTTGAGTAGGTCTGTAGCCCAATTATCCTGCTTTGATCGTGTCAGACCTTCCTTTCTCTAGATGGAACAAGCTCAGTTCCCTCTGTTTCTTCTGACAGGACATGTGCTCCAGCCTTTTAAGTACCTTGGTGGTCCTTCACTGAACTCGCTCCAGAACTGTCATGTGCTAGAAGGCCCAAACACTACACACAGTATTACAGACATGTCTAAGCAATGCCAAGTAAAGGGGAATAAACACTTGCCTTGATATCCTGGCTATGACCCTGCTGATAGAGTGCAGTATGCTGATAGCCTTCACTGCTGCCAGGGTGTCTTGGTAACTCCTGTGGAAGCTACAGTCCATCTTGACCACTAGGTGCTTTTCCTCAGAGCTGATCCCAAGCTAGTCCTTCCACAGCTGGTGCCATTGCAGGAAGTTTGTCATCCCAGGTGCAGAATTTTGCATTTGTCCTTGTGGAATTTAATTGCCGTTTCTGTAGAATCTAGATTCTTCTGAAATGCAGCTCTGCCCTTTGAGCATATGGACTGTACCCATCCACAAGCTTTATGAGGGTGTACTCCATCTCCTCTTTCAGGTCATTGATGAAGTAGTATTAAGTAGGATAGTCCTTGGGAAACTCCTCTTACAGCTGTCTCCAAGTAGGGTACAAACCATTAGCCTCCAACCTTTGAGCCCAGTGATCCATGTAGTTATTTTTCACATTTGGGTGTCTCTTCAGCTGGACTGAAATGTCCCAGTTTGGATATAATGACCATGTCAACATTGGCTGTTCTCCCCTTAAAACAGACAGGTTTACCAGTTTTAAAACGTGATTTACCCTGGCTAAATTTTGGCCATTCTCAGTCACACTCTCCTCCTTCACTTGCTGAAAAATGACTTCACCATGGCTTAACAAAGGTGATAGTGAGTGATCTTCCAATGGTATCAGTTAACTCTCTCAGCATCTCATCTGGTGGCGTGGATTTGCATGAGTGGAGGTCTCTCAGGAGATCCCTGACCCGATCCTTATGCACTGGTGATAATTCTCTTTCTTGAAGATAGTCTTTGGACTGTTAAGGCCTGGGAATCATGGCAGCGGAGGATAAAGTAACAAAGTTATGGAGTACTACAGCCTTACCCAAGCCCACTGTCTCTAAGTCACAGTCCCCATTTAGCAAATATCCCATGTTTTCCTTATTCAGGTTTAAGGCCAATGTCGTGGTAAAAGCTCTTCTTGTTGCTATTGATGTCCATTACCAGTTTCAGCTGTAGCTGAGCTTTGGCTTTCCTGGCACTCTCCCTGAATACTCGATCAGTGCTTCTGTATTCCATTTTTGTAGCTTGTTCTTGCTTCCACTTTGTGTGTCTTTTTTTTGTGTGTGTGTGTAGGAGCTCAGTCATGAAAGTCCTGTGTAGCCCAGCTGGGTTCCTGGTACATCCAGCCTTGTTCCAAAACAAGTCATATGTTAGCTATTGCATTTGTGGCTGTGAGGACACATTAATTTCCTCCAAACCGAGGCAAGGAAAGGTGCTTCTACAAGTAACAAGTAAACCTGCCTAACATATTTTTGTAGAATAGGTTATTTTTTTTCTGAAATATTTCTTCAGTATTTATTCTGCTATGTTAGTAAAGCTGTGTATAACCAATTAACACTTTCATCACGGTTGAACAAAATATAGCAAGATTTGAGACCGCGAGCTGAACCGCTGCTTAGAACTTCTTTCTGTCTTTGGCTTTGTCAGCCTTTGGGAGTGTCTTGGATAATAACACTGCATAAATATTTTCATAGAAAAGAGACTATGAGCTGTTGGCTTAGGGAACCTAAAAAAATAGCAAAAGCAGAGAAGACAGTGTTTCTGACTGCAAATAAAGAACAGTGTAAAATGCTGCTCCCTGGGAACTAGGAGTTCAGCCAGGAAAGATGACCTTTATCAGAAGTGTTTCTGGCTCTGTTTTGCTGTGTTGAGCAAAAGATATCTCAGGTGATGTGGTTGGCTCTTAAGTGAGTTACAAGAAGGCCTGTATAATGTCTGTATAATGTCTGTGCTGTCTCAGATAGGCTTCTTTCTGACTTAAGGGATTCCCTTACTGAGAGTCCTTTGGAAAATGAAACTGCTTTGAGATTAGTATCTGGTTTTTGATTACTGTATTGAGCAATGGCAGTGAACATGAGAATCTCTTGGACACCTCCTCAGGTGACATTGTAAACATATTTACGTTCTAATAAATGAGCCCCTCAAGATGAAGTTTCTCTTAAGATAGCATAAATTCAATACATAAGTGAACTGGATTCTTTTATTACATGAAAAATACTTTGAAGAGAGAGCAGTTTGACTTTGCTGTGTCTGATGTGCTCAGTTTTACTTCAGCCTTAAGTTGACTGATAAATTAATTAAATAAAACCATTCCTTATGTGGAACTTGTATTTTACTTCCAGACCTTCACCTGGACTATTCATTAACTGATGAATTCTGTAAAAATCACTTCTTGGTTGGACTGCTTCTAAGGGAGGTGGGCAATGCCTTGCAAGAGTTCAGAGATGTGCGGCAGATTGCCATTAGTGTGCTCAAGAATTTGATGATAAAGCATTCTTTTGATGACAGATATGCTACCAGGGTAAGTGCATTGCTATGCTAGTAGTACAAAATAATAGAGATTAGGTGTGCACTCACACAGAAAGTTTTTTCATTCACAGAAGAAACCCTTTTTAATTTGCAGCAAAACTATTTCTGCTCAGACTGTGGTGAAAATTGTATCAGAATCAATCTGCAAGTTCCATCTTTTTACTGAATGAAATGACAAAGCACCTTTTAATATAATTATATGTGGGTTGGCGTTTTAGCACAGTGTAATCTAACTGCTGTGCTTAAAATAATCGGATTTTTACAAGTGTGTTGTAAGCTCTTCACTTCATTAAATATCAGCTCTTAATATTTGGCAGCTGTCCTTCCATCATCTATTATTTGTGAAATGAGTATAAGAAAACTACAAGTCATGGTGGTAAATTTTGAGTGATTTTTAATTTCCTGGCTTTTTTTAACATCAGTGGTGCTGTGGAGAAGCAAAAAAGAATTGTAATGAAAGGTATCATTTATTTATCAAGCTAACATAATATAGTTTACTTGGTTAGTCTTAGCTGCAATCACATTAATTTTGGAGTTTTTCTGCATTATATTGAGACAGTAAATAAAATTTACCAACCTTCTGTAAATTAGAATGAAGTACAGTGATCATCACTGCTTTTGCCATTTACGAACTTGTGAATGTGGGCTCTGGCTTGGCAAATATTTATTAAGTGCTTTTTTTTTTTTAATTTAGGAGTGAATAGATTAAAACTAATTGGTGATTAAAAATTAAAACTGTAATTTTTGAATGAACTCTTAAACTCTATTTAGGGCCATCAAGCAAGAATAGCCACTATGTATTTGCCACTCTTTGGTCTGCTCATAGAAAATGTTCAGCGGATCAATGTGAAAGATGTGTCTCCATTTCCTGTGAACCCTTCCAGCAATGTGAGTGACAATTTCTGTCTGGTATTCTGCATTTTTTTAGCATAATTTATTGGTAAGGTGTATGAAACACTGCATACTCGTGGCAAAGAAGGAGCTTTATAAGCTTCAGAATTCTTCAAGTCAGTCCAACATTAAAACAGATGGACCACAAAAAGATTGTTAATTTTCTAGAAATTAGAGAAGAATTTAACCCTAATGGAGAGTGATTTTGAAAGAGCTGTAGTGCAAGAGGGCTACAGGAGAATTAATTAATATGTAATTGGTGAAGGGTATATTGATATGATATGGTTGCACAAAATTATTGAATCTAAGATTTAATTATTAATGAATTTTACTTTTGTCTGTATCTTGTTGTGTTCCATTTGGTATTAAGAAAAAAATCTCCCAAATGCTTCCAACAAGAGAAATATTTGGGTGTTTGAAATAAAAGTCTTTTTGAAATATCTGTTTTATAGTGTTTGAAATTCAATTGTTCAACTCATTTCTTCAATGTTTCCTGAGGTGTCTTAAGTTTTAGGGTATCCCTGTGCCTGTGCAAATATGTGAGCATCTCATTCCATTCTTCTGAGCGTATTTAATAGAAATGAAAATTTAAGGAAGAAATACATAACAAATATTTCTCTAGAAGTTGTGTCACATTCACTATGTCCATAATGTAGGAAAATAATCACATTTTCCTCTCTTTTCCAAACAGAGCACGAAGGATGATGCGCAGATTTTGCCAACTGCAAGTCAGTTAGTAACACCACAAAAATCAGGAAACACACTGGATAACAATCTTCCTAAAGATCTATTTGGTGTTATCTCTGGCATTGGTAAGCACTTAAAAAAAAGTAAAATAAAATAATTAAAGAGGAACTGGTTTATTTTTTCATTAGTTACCAGAAATAAATGCTGTGTCCCCCACTGTGGTTGCTTTCTGCACGTACAGTGGAATGTTACTGCTCCTTTCATCAACAGAACCTAATGGAGTCAAGTGCTCAGTGTGGGTCAGATTTCAGTCTGTACATGCAATCTGTCTTTTGGGATCTTTTGGGGTTTGCTCTTCTATATGAAATTAAAGCTATTTTCTGGAGCAGGGCTGCTTTTTCCCTGTCAAAGGTGATAGTAAAGGTATAAAAAATGGGAAAGGGTTTTTTTTAAGTAGGCATGCTTCTTCATGGAAGTGTGTGTTTGTATTGCTACATATATTTTTTATGCAAGTATCTACATAGTTGTACATGAGTCTGTGTGTACGTGCTTACATACATACTTTGCTGAAATTCTAGAACAAGTTTGTCTTCATTAAAAGTAACTAAATGGAATTATTTGCCTTCTTAAAAAATATATGGTGGTTTTAGTAGCCTGACTAAACTATGGAGAGTGACTTTTAAGTATTGTTTGAGATTTTTATGTTGTTTGGGTTTGTGGTTTTATTTTTTTTAGCTTCCCCGTACACCACATCAACTCCAAATATTAATAGTGTGAGGAACGCTGACTCAAGAGGCTCTCTTATAAGTACAGACTCAGGAAACAGCCTCCCAGAAAGACACAGTGACAAGAGCAATCCTCTTGACAAGGTAAAAAAAAACAAAACAAAACAAGATAAACCCCAAAAGTGTATTCTTAAAATTTTATCTTAAATGTCATAGGAGTTAACTTCTCTGATCTCCATTGTGAATGGGCTTTCTAGAATGACTTTACATCAGTATTGTGTATAAGTCTTTCTTTTGCAAAATAATTACCTTGTGAATCCATTTTGCATTGCATTTATTGAGCTGTTTCACAGAAAATGCAAACAAATTTTCAGTGCAGAGACATAAGCAAGTAGTTGTTGTTTCCTTTGCTAGAGAGGCATTAGATGAAGTGTATTGAATTCTGCTTGAGAGGACTGAATTTCAGTTAGAACAGCTTCTTTGATTTTGTGGAGACCATCACCCCATCCTTTTCTATGCACGATATACTTAGCATTTTTAAAATGTTGAAAAAAATAGTTGTGCTTTCTCTGGGTGATTTCTTTTATATATTTAGTTTGACTTTTCTAAACCATTTCACTTTAAAGCTGTTACAAATTAGGAGCTCTGGCTGTAGTAGCTATGAGGTATTCAGTCCTGTCTTTCTAGAGTTTGTGTCGATACTGATCACGTTTCATTTTCTTAGCTCTTGTTGTGCAAGTCACAACGTGTTAACTTTTTCCCCTTGACTCTGACATGCCTTCGTGTGGCAGAGAGAGAAGCTTCTCAGAAGGCACTCTGCTCAGGCTTTGCGCCCAAATGGAGAAGAAGAAGAAAATTGTCACCCTCCAAAGAAAAACCGTGTTACTATGGATTTTTCACTTCTGACAATCCCAGCTTTGCCAGAGAAAATTTTGCATACTACTTTCTCTCTTCAGTTACAAGAAGTATCTGGTTTTTGTGCTTGGTATAGTTAAGCTTCTGAGTGAAGTGTGTGGTCAGTAGTTTTGCCGCTTCTTTGCAACAGTTGAATCTCAAACCCAATATATGCAATTTAACCATGTAAAATATGTTTGAATGTCAGACCTGGAGTACATGCATATGATCTAGTTTCAGTATAAAAAATCCAATCAGTTTAAAAACTTGCAGAATTTGAGTCTTGGGGTCTTTAATAGAACTAAAAGATCTTCTTTGTTGTTGACCAAGGTAATAAAGAAATATCTTGGTATACACTGTTGCTAAATGGCAATACTCTCATCTATTACTTAGTTGTCATGTTGTTAATTACTAATGTGTAGTGTTTGCACCGAATAAAAGGGTTTTCAAAGGAGTCAACATCCTTTGAAAATTCTACTCTGGTCTGCCAATTTAGGTAACACAGGATTTATGTTTTGCATGCTGTTAGTATTTTCCCCAAATAATACTTAATCCTGGCTTTTTATTTGTCGCTTTCTGAACTTTCTTTCTAGTAGATCAGTTGTTCAGTGCATGTTATCTCCAAGTTTTTGCTCATTGCTTGATATCATTAGTGAAGACCCATGTTTTTGTTCTAATTTTGTTTCAGAGTAATCTGTAGCATTATGCTTGTGGAATCAGAATAGACTAGAAGTATATCAGTTTCTATTTCAATATGTGCATACTTTACAGGTTATTGACATGATTTTAAACTAAGCTTCTGAGTAGCTATAGTCCAAGTTTTATCCATGTACACGTTCAACAGTCTTAGTGGGAATACTATCTAGTGCTCTGGGCAGTTTCTGAAAGTCTAGGAAATTCAAATTCTGTTTCTGCTCTGTTACCCATGAATTGCCTGCTCTGTTATAGTATCAAAAAAGCTGTATAGTAGCACCTCCTTGTTCACCAGAGATATTTCAAAGATAAACAGTTCTTGAGGTCTTTAGAATCCCCAGTAATCAGGATTATAGAGGTGTCCACCTCCTCCTAAATTACAGTAACTTCTGGCTAGTATTCATCATAATTCCTCATTCAATTTCACTGTGCATCCATTCAATGACTAGTATGTGAGTTACACATTTACTAGCATTTACACAGATTGTTTTAGGACAGCGATTCTTTAATGCAACAGAATGCACTGAAGGGCTCAGCAGTCAATGGCTGTGATTGCTGTGAAATGTGCCTTCGTGGTTAGCACGTCTCCTGCTTTCTGTTAGGAGTATTCCAGGAAGGGTTGTTCTACCCTTGAGGTACTGTCACTTTTTGCTTCGTTCGTGAAACCAAGTGCTTTTCTCCCTTGAGTCTACCTTTGTATTTGTGAATTTTTTTTGATAGTAAGAGTTGTACAGATCAATTATACCAGACTTTTGACTTTACAGAAAATGTATTAAGTGTCTGGTTCATTTTCCATTTGCATAAGTGGCATACTAGATGTGAGAATTAGGCACTATAAAGGGCATAATTTATACTTTAAACAAATGTTTATACAGTATATCTATAAAACCTTCAGACTGAGAATTTTGTAACACTTGACTGTGTAGAAATTATGCTTTTACAAGTAAGGCTTTGCCCAAAGTTCAATTTATATATTTTTACGATTTTTATTTTTCCATTTTTTTTGGTGGTACACATTTGGAAGACCAATTATAGAGGTTTTTTTCTTTTTGGACAGATGATAGTATTGTGGATTGCTGATAAACTTCCCATAGGTTTAGGAATTATATTAAAAAATGAAACAGGGAGAAGGTTTTGCTTTTGTTTGGGTTTTTTTGTTTGTATGTTGGCGGAGGAGGGGAGGACAAGAGCAAGTTACTTAGTAGTAGTTAATCTTCCAGAATGCATATTATTGCCCTTGATGTATGTTTTTCTTGAGGTTTTTACATCTTGAAATGGAACGAATTTTGTAGAGGCAGGTCTGTCTGCAGTTCAGCATAAAGTCTCTTGAAAAGCAAGGGAGCAGATATCTATCACCTGACGGTAGCATTTGCTTTTCAAGTATTCAATCTAAGCAGAAGGGACAGGCTTGGTTTCTACAACGTGGGCATCTAGGTATAATTAACTTGTTTAATAATCACTCTTAGGTGACTTTTACTTCTCCTTCTGGGGGGAAAAAATTATACCTAGAAGGAATTAAAAACAAACAAAGGCAAAGAGACTTAATTTGGTATACTTCGTGTATGTAACGTGTTTTAGTGACCTGTCTCTACATGAAACATTTTTGTCTCCATTCTGAGATCCTTTTTCTGTTGCAGGAATTAGTAAAGCAATCGAAAACAATTTAGTTTATTATCAGTTTAAGAACTCTTCAGCCAAAATACATCTGTTTGCTTTTCAGAACCAACAGAGCAGCACTTTGGGAAGTTCTGTTGTTCGATATGACAAACTTGACCAAGCAGAGATCAAAAGTCTGCTCATGTGTTTCCTTCATATTTTAAGAAGCATGTCAGATGGTAGGTAATTCCTCCTGCCTTTTATAAATTCAAAGTAATGTGCTGGATTTATGCTTGTTATTTCAGTAACTTTTCAAAATCAGCACAATGTTTTAGGTGTAGGTACCGTGCTGTGCTGCATTTTACAAACAGGGGTGATTGCTCAAATTAAACTGACTGAAACCTTGTAAGCTTTAAGTACTCATTATTTATTCAAAGTGTGAGGTCAGCTAAAGGACTTTTTAAGAAAGTGAGTATTTGTGTGCAGCTGTACAGTTTGGTTTGGAAAGCAGGTGAAGAATAATTCATTGTTCTGTAGAAGTGTCTTGGGCTAGTTCATTCTTCCATTCTGCAGAACTTGCTGGATTACAAGGAGCCAAATTATTTGATTGCTGTGTATATTTCCATTTCTGGAATATGGGGATGTTAGTGCTTCTTCATTCTCCTGGGATGTTTTTGAGATGATCCATTGAATTTTTGCAAGAGTCATGTTATTCTGCAGAAGGTTACAGAGATGTAGAAATAACTGCATGAATGGCACATCTTACTTGTTTATTTGAATCATACATCTTGGAATCATCCCTCCCTGTGATTAATATTTTAAAAAGAGTCCAAGTCTCTTTTGGTAAAAACATTGACTATCTCAGTTTGCAGTGTCAAAAATAGTTGATTTATTCTCTTTAGTTTTTAATTTTAAAATTCAAGTTTATATAGTACATGAACTCTAATTTGTTACACCACTTAATCAACAGTGAGTATTGAAAGGTTAGTAAGTATTCACTATCCAATCACTCCATTACATTTTTGTGTAATTGCATTGATTTTATGGTATGTGTTTGTATTACAAGCAATAATACAACTCAAATATATCTTTTTCACTATTTTACACTTTAAAATATATAAAAAGTCATCATAATTTCATGGATATTCAAGTTTAAGTTTACATAACCACACTGGGGATTTTTTTATCTCAGTTCTGGAACACAAGTGTCAAATAAACTTTGTCACACATCTTCCTAATAACTTTGACTTCATCACCTAATTTTGAACATTTTTACCAAGAGACCAGGGAAAAGAGACCAGGTCTTGGCTACTTAACTACAAGCTTTATAGAACATATATAGCCATACGTGAAAATTTTGCACATAAAGAAAAAGTGGAACCTGTGCTGAAAAACTATCCATAGTAAAATACTGTAATTTAGAAAAAGAAAAAAAAATAATAAATTTTAATTCAAAAAAAAAAAAGTGGGACCAATCTGTAAAGAAGCAGATTGTAGGACTAACAGTCTGAAATATTGTGAAGTCTTACATTGTTAGAGGGCTGTAGGCACTACAGACTACCCAATTATTACGATCTAAACTATGAAATTGGATGGGAATGTTATGGATTAATTTATTAACTAACATCATATTGCAGAAACTCAATTGGAGAATTGATATGTGCATTTGTATAATCAGCTTTAAGGAAAACTTCAAATAGCAATTGTTATCTGTACCCCACAAGCCATTTCTAGATTCTCTGAATCCTCATTATCTGAAAACGAAGAACTGGTGTTAACTCTTGAATTTAATATTTTTGTGTGGTTTTTGCCTTTAATTTTTATTTTAATATTTTTCATTTTCCCAGACGCATTGTTTACATATTGGAACAAGGCTACAAAATCTGAACTCATGGACTTTTTCACAATTACAGAGTAAGTTTTTGTTGTGCTTGTCATGCAACTGTTTTGCTCTTTGGTTAACAACATGAGTGTGAATATAAGCATGTGTAAATGTTTTTATTTATTTTTTTTTTAAAAAGAATGCCGTCCTGGTCTGTTCAGAAGTCCTTAACTCGATGTCCACAATTGCATGTCTGTCCAATTCCATGATAGTCTCTGGAATTAGGCTATACAGAAGGGATCTCAGGAAGTTCTTGAACAGCAAGTAGTGCTCTCAGAGTATTGCAGTGCTCATGGAAGAGGAACCAACTGTCTTGATACCTTTCTGCATTAAATTCCATCTTGTAACATCAGCTGTTAAATAGCGAATGTGTGGTTGCATAGCAAAATTGATTGAATTGCATAACTTCAGACCCATGCTCCTAGCATTCCTCATGGGTCTTCTGCTGTTCTCTAAGGGAAGAGATACAGGATGTTTCCACTGTTTGTTGTCATCAGCTTACACTCCATCTGAAAAAGTTAGAAGCTAAAGACAAGAAGATATCAGAAGGGGGAATTGAGGCTATTTTGCGCTCAGAATGACAAGTTTGGGGAAGGCAAACACCATTCTGACTTTGCGGTTTGGAGACAGCTAAGCTACTTAAGATCTCAGTAAAAAATGGAGCTGAGTTGAAGAGACAGTAAGGCAGTCTTTTCCCTCATTCTCACCTGGCATGGGGAAGAGAGAGCCTGAAAACTGGCTTTCATTTTGGCTTTACGCTTTACAGAAGAACTGGAGGAACAAGGGATGTTGCATTGTGTTCTGTATTATTGGAAAATATACTTACAGTATGAAAAGAGTGAAATAAAATCAGTATTACAGCCTCCACTCACACCACTTCTCTTGATTTGAAAATATGACTTCTAGTTAATTAGTCATTAGTGTTGTGCACTTACCAGGAGTATAGATTACTTTTAATGAAAAATTATTCTTGTTAATTTGTCCTTGTCATCATCTTCTTATAAAAGCATATTCCCTTTTGGAAGTAGTTCTTTCAGAAACCCTGTTGTTATCCTGGAGTCTGGAGACCTTAAATAAAACCCAACAAAACAAGCCAATCTGTAACCAAGTGAGTTTAGGCTGGGATGGGAGGGAAGCAAAAGGTTTTACCCTTATTTTGAGCACTTACACACAGTTTACAAAATTTTTGTAAATAGGCAATGTCTGGTTATCTCTTTGCTTCCCTCCTTCATGTTACTTGCCCTGGCTTGTTGTCCATTTGTAGATAACTGTGACTGCGGGCCTCATGTCACAATAATGAAATCTTGCCTGTGAGAGTTGAGGCTAAACACTTCTCTAAATACTTAAAATCTATACAAGATGGAGAACTTGAGCCTGATGTTTACAGTTTTCTAAGGAGTTTTGTTTTTTCACCATTTAGTCCGTCTGCCTTGTCGCTGTTAGACTCACAGTGGCTGCTCACAGTGGCTGTTTGGATTCCGAGCTTTGGGATAGGTGTGCTCTGGAGGCACCTTAGGGGCCTTTTGCTGTCAATCCCAATTTGCCAAGGAACACCAACCATCTGTGACTGGTTTCAGAAGAGCCACGTTTACCTTTTCTTGGCTTGGCGTCTGGAAGGGAATTTTAAGAGAGGGAGAAATAAAGAAGTTTTATGATGTTAAGAGTTTAAAGTTAACAATAGTAGTTGAATAATTCCAATGTACATAAATCTAGAAAAGATTGTTTAAAGTGTGGCTTTTCTGACTTGTGTTCTCTGCAGAGTATGCTTACATCAGTTCCAGTACATGGGAAAACGATACATAGCCAGGTACTGTGTGGAATTTAAATTTCACTGTCTTGTTCACTAATAATTACAGTGTGTATGACATGCCTTGAACCTCTGTAACAAATAGAGTAGTAGTACTGCACGAGTAGAAGAGTTATTGTGAAATGATGCATAAGATTTTGAAGTAAGTAACTGGGTACTGTATTAACAGATCTGTATCCTGCCTGGAAGTCTGGTATTTGTTTAAGAATGATCTGTGAGCTGTTTGTCAATGACTTTAAAATCCACCCCTTAAATGCTATCTTTTACAGCATTTTTTTCTTTGAAATAATGTCTTTGGGAAAGAAATTTTATGGTTTGTTTTGTTTATTCAGTTGGGTGTAAAACCATGTAAATGGAAATGTTTTAGAAATTTTGTATATATAGTGCTTTTACTTGAAGGTGAGTAGTGAACATTCCAACACTGCTGGTTTTAAATTTGAAGTCTGAAGAAAATCTGTGGGAGTCAGAAACTTGTATTAAATTATTTTAATAGCTTTGCATTGATGGTTTTTTTTAATGCAAAGTAGTTTTTAATGGAGTAAAAGATAGCAACTTCTTTAGGCCTTACGCTGTGGTTGACTTGGTAGTACTGTTACATTTAAACCAGTGTGGTTAAAATACTGCCCCTCTTGAACTCAGTGAGTAAGTTGTTGCTGACTTTGGATGGTAATGCATTCTAACTGTCATGTTGGCTTTTTTGGTTTTAATTTAGATAATGTGAATCTTTTTCTACAAACTCGACTATCTCCTTGGAGATTTTTCTGGAAAAAAAAAAAGTTCACATAACGTAAAAAAACACAAAAATAAATCTGGCTTTCTTAAGGTTTTGGCTGTAATCTCTGTGTTCAAATGTACGTCAAACTCTGGATTTACAGGAGTCTATAATTCTCAGGTTTTTTGTAAAAATTCTTCCAAATACTTTGACTAGTTTGTTGAGGACACTACCACACTTCCTTTTTGTTTACTGATCGTCTAGTCTGTCTGCTGCATGTGAATGTTGAAAGTGATGAGCTGTTGAAATCATCTGGTGTTGTGAATTTTCCCAGTAAATGTAACTTTCATGTCTTTCGCATTGTCACTACACTGCAGTATATCACACTCAATGCACATACTCTCAAAATACACGAATGACAGAGAATGAAAGGGAACAGGGAATTCTGTAATTCAAGCACTGGTTTTCACTTTTCATCAGCTCTGGTGGTGGTACACAGTAGGAAGTTAGCCTGTACTGATTGCTAACACAGATCACTTTTCTGTTTTCTTCATTTGATTGCTGCAAATTTAACAAAGTCTATGGCTCTTTCACCTTCCTGCTTGGGTAAGAATAAGAAGTATGTGATACTATCTCAGTTAATTCCTGCTCTCCTGTTGCATGCCTGCTTTCTAATTTTACCGCTGTGTGTCCTAACTTTTTTTGCTAAAAGTTTTGCAATCAAAATAGATTATTCAGTTTTGGGTTCTGAATGTTTTCAGAATATTTATGTTTTCAAATATTTATTTTTTCAAAAGCTCTGAAGAAAATTTAGCACTTCAGGAGTGGCTGCTTGTGTGCTTTTGCTTTCATGCTTTGAGGTTTTAAGAAAGAGTTTGCTGTGGTGCTTTTTTTTAAAGCTACCTATTTTTGTTTTATAAAGAAAACAGTGAATAGGTTGCATTATAATTCTTTCTATAAAACTTCTCGTGCTTAACTAACAGCACTTTTCTGTCTTGCTGCAGTTTGACATATCTAACTTTTGCTTCTATCCCATTTCACCCATCTTGCAGGAACCAGGAGGGGTTAGGATCCATAGTTCATGATCGAAAATCTCAGACATTGCCTGTTTCCCGTAACAGAACAGGAATGATGCATGCCAGATTGCAGCAGCTGAGCAGCCTGGATAACTCTCTCACTTTTAACCACAGTAAGTCTCATGACATGATAACATCTGTCATCCTCAAGCAGTACCACAACACCAGAGACAGGTCCCAGAGCCACACCAGTGCATCCCAATGACTTTTGCTGTTCTAGGTCGAACAAATAGCTGGAAGCAGTCGATGGTCTGTTCTCTGCTGTGTGATAGAACAATCAATGCTGGCTGATGCCATAACATGGAGCATGGTTATCTACAGTGTATCTTAAAACTATTTTAATTTTTTTTACATAGTTACAAAATTTACTTTTTTTTGTTCCTGTTTGCTTTATTAAGCTTGTTTTTTTCTCCTACTTGGTCTTATAAATTACTAGTCTAAAAGTAAATATATGCACTCTGACCATATCTCCATGTTTTGACATCCCCTAAGGAGAAATAAGTTTCTTAGAATTCCTACGAAGATTATGAGCCCATGATTTAGTTTGTCTGGAAGTGAAAAAGCGTCCAATAATGAAGTGATTTTTCTGTTTTCAGTGTGAGAAAGATATCAAGTATTCTTGGAATTTCTGTAGACAATGGTAAGATTTAATCAGGTTGAAGTCAGCTTGTATAGACTGCTGTATCGAAAACTAAATCTGCTTGTGGCCTATCTTTTTAAACATTCTGCTTCTAAATTGCAATATACTGTACGTAAAGTATTCTAAAGCACCATTTTTCAATTTTCAGCTTCAAAAAACAATGAAACTGGTTGACTAATCCAGTAAAGTACAACACTGGTACTGAAAAGAGTTGTGTGCAGTAAAACAATTATTTGAGTTAACTGTATGATCACTGTGTTCATTCTTTGATTTCCCAAAGCATATCTAACTGCCCCTTAAAATCTTTTAGCTCTTTTTCTGTTCTAACAGCACTAACAGCCATTGCTTACCACATTGCTTACAAGACTTACCACATTGTCTTGTGCAAAAGTGCAAAAAAAATCCCACAAAACCTGTATTCATAAATGCATTATCACATCTGTTTAAATGTAAGAAATGAAATCGCTTGCTTTTAAAATGTCAGACAAATATATCTGTGGAAATTACTTTTTCTTTTCTTACAATCAGTCTGCTACTGCTGTATCATCATAAATTTCTACATGGTTGTTGATACACAAAAGAAAGCCTTTACACTATGTGGCTACACATTCAATACAGTATAATACTTTGTAGCTAAAGACTGATTTTAAAAAAAAAAAACCTCTGAGAAACAGATAACACGTCCCTGTGCAAAGAGATTTCATACTTTCAGAACTTGGCAATGTTTACTGATTTTTTAGGAAACAGCGAGCTGAAAGATTTTAAAAGATGCATGCTTATGTAAAAAGAAACTTTCTCTTCTTTTCCATCTGAAGGATATTATGAAGGAAGGTGTCTCATTCAGATGACTTTGTCTAAACTGATAATAGGTGGTTTTTTTTAATGGACATTTAATAAATATCAGGATATTACACATTGTATTGACCAAGGTTTTACAAATTGAAAATATGTTGCTGTAAAAACCACGTCAAGTGTGAAATTGATTTTTGTATCTTTGGTCTTGTTGTTGTTAACTTCCACTTTTGTTTACTTGTCGGTTTGCCTCTATCATGTATCCAAAGTAGCATTCAGAGCTTGAATAATCTTGTAGATATTCTGTGTGGGATACATAAAGGAAGGAAGTGTCTGGTGGAAATAGTTGCTTTACTTGGTTCTAGAATCAAGATTCTTTGGCAAGACAATTGTCTAGTAGTATAAATTATAAACTTATTTTCTGCCTTTTTAACCACCTCAGCAAGAAATAGGACTGAAATAATGGTATAAGTGATACATTTAATCTCTGAGAAATTTCAGAATAGTTTAGTGCTTAAAGAAAGAATATATAAATCTAAAGACACCGGTGGTTACGGGTATACATGCGTACTGCAGACAGGGAAGCAAGAAGGTGCAGAAAGAAGTGGCCAGGTGTCATTATAAAAGAGTATGGCATTTCTTCTGTTCTTTACTTGATCTCAACAAGTTTGTCATCCTTTTCATTGATTTAGTGATGCTAAGGTGACTGAAAATCTAACATATAAACATGACCCAGACCAAATTTTTAAGAAGCAACCCAGGCACATTTGTCAGTCTGGTGCTTAAAGACCAATGTTAGGGAACGTAACTGTCACATTATAATCAGTGCTGAAGCAGGATATGTTTTTAAAATTATTAAAATACACTGTGGAGCTAGAAGTGATAAAATGTTTTTATTAAATATGGAGCGATTGCTGCAAAAGCAGAATTCATTACTTGGGTCTTAAACTGCATATAAGTACAGGATTGTATTCCTTCTACTCTTACTATTTTGTATTTTTATCATGGCTGACTTGTGATTAACTTTGAGACCGTTGTAACATCACTAAATTACCAAAATTACATATTTTCAGCTGTAACTTCATCCTACTGCAGTACTTATCAATATATATGTGTATTTATATAACTGTGTACCTTTATATATATATACATGTGTGTATACATGCACATATATATGAACTATCACATAGTTTTTAACTGCTATTTAATGCTTCTGTTGGTGAAATTCTTACTTAATATGTTTTTTGATCCTGTGCATATTACGTTAGAATAATTATATGACCATATTTGAAACTATTTAAATGCATATGAAGTATTTTTCTGTATTGAATACTAACTTCTGTCAGGCTTTTTACCTGTTAATCTTTTCCTAGTTCAGCAAGTCTTTTGGAAATAAGAAACATTTAAATGAGTGTATCCAGCACTTACACTTCATTTGGAATTTCTGTAGGCTATGGCCATTCAGATGCAGATGTCCTTCACCAGTCTTTACTTGAAGCAAATATTGCCACCGAAGTTTGCATTACAATTCTGGACACTCTATCATTATTCACAATGGCTTTTAAGGTTTGTTCATGACTTGGTGTTAACTTCTCCCATAAATATCTTTGAGAAGAAATATTTCTTAAAACTAGTTTTTAATTGTATTTTGTAGTCTATTAATTTAACACTGTATTTTTTGTTTTTCTTGCATTGTATTTTATTATTGTCATGTAAAATTGATCCCTCACAGCAAAATGCTTTGGCTTCAGTTACACATCATACATCAGCAGTAATCTGTGGGAAAGGCTTCTTCCTCAGCCTGACTTCTTAAAAATCGTTCTAGAAGCTTTAGTGTCTACCTAATATTAGTGGTAAAAGTGTCTTTTAAAGGCCATATGAGGTGAAAGATCTATGGCAAAACCATAATTGGACACTCTCAGACTTTCATATTGAACTTGGCTGCTTATTATAGTAATGCACTCCTTAATAGTGATTTGTGTGTTCCTCTTGTGTAACTTTTTTCAATTTTTCCACTAATAAGACATCGTTTCATTGTATCAGTTGCTGTAGCTCTCCTGCGGAATCTTTATATAGCACACCCGCTTACTTACCCCTCTTGTCTGTTTTTCTGAGATTTTTCAGACATAAAAATCGAAGCCATAAAAAGGAGAGATGATAACTCTAGCTTGTTTCTCCTCTAATTAGGGCAGTGTATCCAGATTCTTTCTTGAAGATTCAAATTTAGTGTCTTATCTTTAATCTAGTTATGAAAACATGATCTTATTTACAATGAGATTCATTTTTCTGGTAATTTAATTAATAGAGTTTAGAGCCAGTTCTGTCCACAGACCTCGTGACAGAATTGAAAATGAAGATACCTAGCTATAAAGATTTAAAGAGGAATGAACACTAATCTTTTAATTATCAACCCATCATGCTTGGAATGACAATCCTTCAAGGTTGTCTGTGCGTTGTATATTGAGAAAGTAGGCAAGAGTATGCCAGAACAGTCTCAAAGATCCAAACAAAACAGGTAGGAGAATCAGGAGCTTCTATTCAATAAACTGCACTGAAATACATAAATTCAGAGTCGTGTGATGTTTTGGGTAGTAAGGGACTTTCAGAGATCATGTAGTTCAACCCTTCTGCATGGGCAGAGACAACTTCCACTAGGCCAGGTTGCTCAAAGCCCCATCCAGCCTGGCCTTCTCAAACCTTCCACTGAAGTGGGCATCCTCTACTTCCCAGGGCAACTTGTCCCATTGCCTCAGCACCCTCACTGTAAAAAAAGTCCTCCTTTTGTCCAGTCTGAACCTACCCTCTTCCGCTCCTTTGGAGGCCTGTATATAGTAATGACAAGGAAGAGTGGAGTGCACCGAGGTGAGTTGCAGAAGGTGCAAGACCTTGTAGAATTGTGTTGTGGTAGGGGATACTGCTATGAGAAAATTCCACTGTCTGACCTGCTAAAAGCCAGTGTAAGCAAAGTCTGTTAATAGTTTGAGTGTGCCTCTCAAAAAACTATTAATAGTAATGGATTTAATTAACAAATGATAAAAACAATTGTGTTCTATAAGTCTATTCAGAAGGCAACACTTCCTTTATAAGCAAAATTAATGAAGTGTTAGAAATACCTAATTAGAATTCAGATGTATGTGTGCTATTAAACATCTTGGTAATGCTATATAAAGATTATATTTTTAAAATGTCCTGCTTTTTGATGATCTATATATGTTCTTAGAATAGTATGAATGTATCGCTGTACAAAACTCCTAAATTCTCATTATCATTTTAAAGAATCAGCTACTGACTGATCACGGACATAATCCACTGATGAAGAAAGTATTTGATGTTTACCTCTGCTTCCTGCAAAAGAATCAGTCTGAAACAGCATTGAAAAATGTATTCAGTGCTTTAAGGGCACTTATTTACAAGGTAAGAAGTTAAAAAAAATTCATCTTCCAAGTACTTGTGCGGTTCTTTAGTTAACAATATACTATGTAAGAATTTAAGAACTAACGTCCCAAAATAAAATTGGTGAATAAGGACTGATCTGATCTCAACAGTGTGGAATGCTTGTCCTTTGATTTGCTGTAAAAACTGTTTTGTGTCATGAACTACTGTAACTCTTGTTTTTTCCACAGTTTGAGGATATGAGTATATTTGTGTTTTTCTTGGCATGCTTATTTTATCAAGATGTGACTCTAGTTTTAATGAATAAATCCTTTGTTTTCTTCTTTTTCCTCAGTTTCCTTCTACTTTTTATGAAGGTAGAGCTGATATGTGTTCTGCACTGTGCTATGAAATTCTGAAGTACTGTAATTCCAAACTGAGTTCAATTCGGAATGAAGCTTCACAGTTACTGTACTTTTTAATGAGGAATAATTTTGACTACACAGGGAAGAAGTCTTTTGTTCGAACACATCTGCAAGTTAGTATATTTTCTTTATTTTTTGTTTTGGGTTTTTTTTTTTAATATTGTAGATACACAGTTGCATACCAGTGTGCAAAGCCCTGTCAGATACATACCTAAAAGAAATTATTTGGGATTCAAGCAAGGCTGGTACTAAGAGTAAAAAGATGGCAATAAAAATATATTCAGTACGAGGAAATGCTTAGAAATAGTTGGATGACCCTGTGTTTTGTAGGGAATAAATTTTATTTGTCAGTACAAATGTTCTGTTTTGTAGATGTTATTTTGTTTGTTAAATGGTATACCCTGTCACATCTGAAGAAGGAGAAGAATGCAGCAGCAAGCACGTAAAAGTCTAAAATAAAACAAATAATTCAAAAATTGTGTATCCTGACAAAGCTGGGAACAGTAGTTTGCCAGTTTGATGACCTCTGGCTAGTTCACCTAGCAGTCAGTCATGTGTTTTGAGTTTACACAAGCCTGGTTTTTGTTGCCTATGTTTTTGTACAAGTAATCGGAAAAAAACCCCCAAACGTTATTTTATTTAGGAGAATAATTTTTCAATTTAAAAGAGCAAAACTTCCTTTGTAATTGCCTCGTAGTTACATCTCAAGGGTATTTCATGAAATATGCACTAACAAGATATTTGTTTCTGTCAAGGTTATTATTTCAGTCAGCCAGTTAATTGCTGATGTGGTTGGAATTGGAGGAACTAGATTTCAGCAGTCTCTTTCCATCATCAATAATTGTGCCAATAACGACAGAATTATAAAGGTCTGTTTTAATTCTTGTTTCCATACTGTAGAAGGATGCTTGAAGACTCTTTCGTAGCATCTTCTCCAATTATGTTTTATCATTTTGTTGCGAGAAGATTAGGGAAAGATAGAAGTTAACGTGACTTTTCCCTGTTTTAGCACACCACGTTCCCCTCTGATGTCAAGGATTTAACCAAACGGATTCGCACGGTGCTGATGGCTACGGCGCAGATGAAGGAGCACGAGAATGACCCGGAAATGCTCGTAGACCTCCAGTACAGTTTGGCAAAGTCTTATGCGAGTACACCTGAACTGAGGAAGACGTGGTTAGACAGCATGGCGAGGATCCATGTTAAAAATGGAGATCTTTCAGAGGTAAGGGAAAAAAAAATTCAAACTAGTTTTAGCTTTGTAATAAGCTTAAGCTTATCTTTATAGAACGGGAATGTACTGCATGTAGTTGTTAGTGTGTATCATAAAAAGTATTTTTAATAAACTTTGAATTGTTATTAGATTATTTTCAATAGCTGATAAGTTTTTGTCCTACCCAAGTACATCTGTAAGTAATTTCTGGTTATTAATGTAAGGAACATGTTTAACTGCTATAGCTGACACACTACTAAGAATGGAATGCTCAATGCAAGCCATGAAAGACAAGCCTTTTGCTTAAAAATATCTTTGTTATTACTTGTTGAAGCGCTTAAAGCCACTCCTTGAATTCTCCTCCTGTTGCCTTTACAGAATTAGCTTGATTTTATTCCAAATTGCTTACTTAAAAAACTGCTAATGTTCTTAAAACTGACAAATAATTTCTTGTGTTGTTTGAACAAAAGGAAAGCTTTCTGATTTTACTGTGCTCTTAAAATATTCAGTTCTAGCAAAAAGCAGAATTGGGAGTGGGATTATTATAGATCTTAATGTAAATATTTAATCCAGATACAGATTAATTTTGTCTCTTTCTGGAAGTTTTTTCCATCTGGAAGTAAATTGCTTTGTATGGAATAATTGAATTTCATCAACATCTGTTAAAATGAGCATCATGGAAGCAAGTAAATATCTCCAGGAAATAGAAGCTGCTATCTTCCTAACTTAATTCTTAGTACTAGAATTCTCTTCTTCTACAAAGAACTAAACAGAAGGCATACACATTACTCTGTTATTAACTTGTCTTTTGAAGTGAACACCTTCAGCTGAGAAGACAAGGTGTTTTAGTCAATTTCAGTTCTGGTTTTAATTTTTTTAATTAAAATCTTAGAATCTTTGACTATGCAACAAGATGAGGATGTTTGTAAATCGCCAAGTTCAACTCTATACAGAGTATGAGTTGGAATTTCTGGCAGATTCTTACTTTTTTCCTTCACTTCCATTGTCTGAGGTTGTGCAGCCTCCATATAGAAACTGTTCAACTGGTAATTACAGTTAGAGTAACACTCTGCTGAAAGCCTTTTTAGTAAAACAAGAATCTCAGGTCTTTTTTTTTTTTTTAGGTCCTTCCTGTGGAGAAAAGTGGTCAGTGTCAAATTAATAAAAAATCTCAGATATCTGAAAATTATTCTGTCCCTCTTCCTTTTTTTTCTGTTTTCCAAACTGCACCAACCAAATTCCTTCAAATTCCATTCACAGGTCACATCTCTCTTGCTGCTTTCAAATGGTCTGTCACCGATTTCTTCTGCATTTCTCTTGGTATGGAGCCAAAAAGCAGACAAAGGGCAGTTTGGCATTCTACCAAATGTTGAGTAGAATCTTCAATAGTTTAACACTTAAAATACTTCCCCCAAAAAAGAGATTCACCTGTTTTTATTACAGCATGATATTCCTACCTTGTGATTTGTGATCCGTGGTCACTCTTAGGTAGTGAACTGCTGTCCATGCCACTCAGTGCTCTGGTTAAGAAGGAGTGAGTGCACTTGCACAGTTACTGTTTTACATGAATGAGGTGAAGAATTCTTACAGTAGTCATAGAATATCTCCTGCAAAGCAGCAAAAAGGAAAACTGAAGAAATTGTCTCATACTTGGGCTCTCCTTATATGCCTTGCTTTTAATAGTCCCATTTTAATTGTATTTTAAAAGGTTGTTACTCTTTCTGTTTTAGGCAGCAATGTGCTATGTCCATGTTGCAGCACTGGTTGCAGAATATCTCACACGAAAAGGTATGATTTCAAAACCTTATTTTAGTATACTCAAATATATCTTTACATTATAGTTTGAGAAAATCAGTAGTTTCCTTGAGGAAGTTGCAGGTATTTCAGTGTTCACCGGGGGGAAAATTCTGACCTAACCAGGTAGCATCCTCACAGCTTTAAGAGTATACTTGTGTGTGTAAGGAGCAGCATTTTAGATGAAGGCAAAGTGAAATTTTTAGGAAAGTAAAAATTTTAATTTTACACCAGAGCTGCTAATAGCTGAAGTCAGATCCTTTCTAAAGGAAAGTTACCAGTGAATAATTGTCGTTCAGCAAGGAATCCCTCACTGCCTCTAGGGAAACCTGGCACTGCCAGAGGAGTCAAAAGAAATTTGTACAAGTTTTCAGATGTTCAACCAGTGATAGTGCTCAGAATGTTTCACCTTGTCATGGTATTCTGTGCCAGCAGCTGTTTGTAAAAGTGGATTCTGACGACCCTTGAGATAGGGTAGAAAACTACCTTTCATCTATAGGATCAGAAGAGTTCTCAGTCAGGGATTTGAGAAAATAAAAGATTATGTGGATTTTATTAAGAAAAAGAGATCTCTAGAAGAAAATTTCAGGAATCTGTTAAGACTCATTATGATGTTGAGACAGGGTTTTGGATTCAGGCAAATTAATGTTCACAGCTTTTTAGCTTTGCCTTTTCGTGGCAGTTCAAAATGAAGCAAAATCATAAGTCTAAAAGATGGCTTTTCTCTGCTTTTCTTGTGCTTCTTGCCAAATGCTTGTGTGGTGTATAGGCTATTTTCTTTGCCCCAGTGATTTAGATTTCAGAACCTTCTCTGAGACCAAATCTGAAATAAACTGCTAGGACAGATTACTGCGTCCAGTTGGAAGCCTGATGAGAGCTGATGAGAAGTAGTGATAGTCTCTGTTAATTTGTGAGTCCTTTGGGTGATCTGCTATTTTTGTATACTCTCATGTAAAATTTATTTCCCCTCAGTAATACAGAGGGTCAAACTTCTACCTGTGGTACTTCCAGGAGCAGAAAAGTCCCTTGCATTTGAGGCAGTCATTCAATAAAACCTCTGGTGATCAGAACTCCTACCTGAGCAGAAAGAATCTTTGTAGGGATGAGTTGTGAAATAAGTATGTGCAAATCCATAGTATTTACTGATTGCCCTTGAGACTTTAATTGATACAGAAAATCCTGTTTTCTTAATTCAGCAATCTGATGTAATCAAAAAAGAGCTATACATGCGTAGAAGAGGTAGGTTTCATGTTAGGACATTCTATACTCTATTTTTGCTAAGTATTTTTTTCAGTAAAGGAAGTTAGATTGCTATTTTGTTAGGTTTTTTTCCTGTTCTTCTGTGTTTGAATCATCTGGTTTGCCATCCCTTGATCATTTTTTATGGTTAATGTCATTCATATTGTTCAGACTGGAAAAAAATGACATGCCAGGTCCTGCCCCTGTACACAGTTCCAGCATGACTTCATGGGCAATTTAATTAAATACTGTAAAAGTTATTTTGAGTATCTTAGACTTAGGATGGAGTAGATTAGACACAAATTTAAGATAAAGTAGGAAGATTCAGACACTACTGAGTTTGGTAGGTAAGGGTCCAGATATTAACGTTTGAAGCCCATTTGTACATTCACAGTAATGTAAAGTGTTGTATTTTAATCATGCAGTGGGAGGCTGATCTATTTCTTTGTTTATTAGGTGGTAGGCTTTTAGCATGGCTTTAACAATTTAAGCATGGCTTCTGCTTTATGCAGAATCACAAAATGGCCCAGTGTTATCCTGCTGGAGAAAATTAAATTTGTCCATATTTCTTTTTCAATGACAGGGATGTTTAGGCAAGGTTGTACTGCTTTCAGAGTAATCACACCGAATATAGATGAAGAGGCTTCAATGATGGAGGATGTTGGAATGCAAGATGTTCACTTCAATGAAGTAAGTAAACATGAAAATGTTAGAATTTACATGGAAGGGCTGAGGTTTTTTGCAATTTTTGTGTTTCAATCTGGAGAATTACTGATATGAGGGATATAATAATTGTTTTCTGAGCTGCCATTCTTACCCTAAAGCCAAAATAAAAAATTTCTGTGAGATGTCCCAGATTTGTAGAATTTACTATATACATATATTTTAAATATAGTGCTAGCACATCAACTCAACACCACTTTTGGAATAAAAGGAAAATGGGGTTTTACTGTAGTTGACAGGATGAGCACTAATGTGGGTTATTTATTAGAGTTAGCAAAAGCTGTTGTTTTGTCAAACTGACTTGGATTTAGAGTATTACTCCACCAGAAATCATGAAAATGTGTTCACTGTTTTTTTGCTGTTTACAGTTTTCCTAAGCAAATATGCCATAACAATGAAAATAGTTTTACTGGCACCAGACTCATGTCCATGTGTTTTTTCTGGCTTAAGTTTCACTCCTTGTGTCTTTGCTGATCCATCTGTGCTGGCTCTATGGTAAATTTTACTAGTAAGCAGGCTATATGTATGAATAATCTTGCTCATGAAAAGCTATGCCTACACTATGTATTTGCTGGTGTAGTTGTAGAAGAGAGGGACAGACCACTACTGGCAGCAGTCAGGTTGGAAAATCCCCTGGTTTGTAAGCGTAATTGTACAACAAAAATATTTTGCTTTTGTGTTTTAGTTAGTGTATGGTGCAGCTGTATGACAATACTGTTTGACTGTGCAAATTGTTTTGTGTTTGTTTTGGTTTTTCTTCAATTTTTGTGCTGTCTTTTTAAAATCATTGATTCTTCTGATCCAGCATGAAATTTAGCATGTAACTCAAAGCAAAATGCAAGCTGCTGTAAGCTGTCAAAGATCAGGAATTCTAGCGACTACTGCTGATGGAAAGTTTTGTTGGAAATTTCTGTCACTGTTTTCCTGCCAGACCATTTGTCAGAGTTAAATTTTTATGCTTTTTTTTTAAATTGGAATGTCTTTATTCTTTTTGTCATTAGTCACTCCCTGCAAAAAGAATATACTGCTTTTTCTGGGTCGTTGAACCCTACACAAATTTATTTCCATCTCTCAGTATTTCCATGGAACGGAAGTAAGCCAAGAGTGAGATTATAAGCCTGTACAGCTTGCAGGAGGATCAACCCAAGCCAAATTTCATTTTTTCCCTGCATGCACCCCTTTCTAAACTTAACCATGTAGTACTCTAACTGATGAAATAGTGAAAAAAGTTACTATTTTTCAGATAACTTCTGAAAGTTATCTGATACACAGGAAAAGTAATAATAGGGGAGAAGTAATAATAGTAATAGTAACAAGAGTAACAATAGGGAAGAACTGTTTGGCTTCAGCAGACTAAAAATCATGGGTAAATTATGATTATTAGTATTTTACAGAAGTACTTCAAACCATGTAGTTCCTTAAGGAATAGGATCCTATTTATATATGGAGTGTTTCCTCAGTATGTTCATATGTAAGCAGAACTGTATTGTCTAAGAAAAAGGTGATATGACAGATCAACTGGGTACAGAAGTCAAAAAGCAGAAACCTCTTTCAAGCTGTATTTTGCTGCTACTTAGCAAAATGATGCTCCGATGTAAATTCTTCCTATACATGGTAACAAGCCATGTGGAATTTCTTCCCTTAAAACTTGAGATTTCCCTGTTTGCTAGTTATTTCAGAGTTAAATCTCCAAAGGAGCATTTACAAGCATTGGAGGATCAGAGAGAATCCCTTCATGTTTCTAAGAGGGACACAACATCTTTCATATTCTCCAGTTTATAAAAATTCTTCCTAATTAAGTGACATTTTTCTTAAGATTTTATGTAGTTTCTCATTTTAAAAAAATTGAAATTTTGGAATTCTCAATTTAGTTCTCATTTTAAAAGAATTCTCTCTGAGGCCAGGGTTACCTAAGCTAGCCAGATGAAAAAACAAAATTTAGTTTGGGATTTTCATTTTTAACAAGGCTACTGTGTGCATTTCATCAAAACAGTTGTTTGCCTGTGACATTCCAGGAGAGGCATTATCCTAACTTGCAATGGGTAAATGAAAGAGCCTTGCAGGAACACAGTGTCCTCTCAACGCTGTGCAAAGACAAAGTGCAAAGCCTTGCACCTGCAAAAGAAACAAAAAATCAGCAAAAAACCTCAGTGGGGGCTGAGCAGCAACTCTGCAGAAAGATCAGGAAGTTGTAGTGGGGAAGATGGGAATCATTTGTGGAAACAAAAGACCGGTGCGGGCTGTGTTGTGTTAGGATTGAGTCAAGAAGCAGAGAGAAGTGGGTTTTTCCCCTTTTAACTTGTCATTTGTGGAGCCCCATCTCTAACCTTGTGTCCAGTACTGGCCCCCAAAAGTCAAGACAGGTATCAGCAAACCAGCTGATAAAAAGCTGAAAAAGTCCAGCTCCTAAACTGGTTAGTAGAAGAATCAGACTTTTCCAAGAAGAGCACCATTAGAGAGCAAGAGGCCATTCTCACAGGTGTCAAGGGAAACTGATTGCACATATGGAAAAGAACTTTTCCCATGAGGATGGATAAGCATGGAGACAGGTGGCTCAGAAATGTTGTGCTCTTTTGCTCCGTAGCTCTCCCACTTGAAACTTCTGCTCTTTATGTTCTTTTCCTTTTGTTTACAAAGTTTTACTTCTTTGCTACATCTGGATGCCCTCTGGTGTCTGAATTAAGACTTGTGTCATAAAACAGTGTTTGTGGACAGCCCTTGTGGTCCAGCAGTGACACTGGTCTGTCACTTGTCACCACTTGGCTGCTGAGGATGGAGATACCGGGGAGTCTGTACAGCCCCATACTGACTGGGGGAAAGGAGAAATGTTTTAAGGTCTGTTGCAGCACATGGATAAGCGTATCATTTTTTAGTCTTTTTGCTCTCAATGTTAAAAGTTGATTTTCTTAATGATGTCTTTATGCTGACTTAGTCTTCTACCAAAGAGAAGAAGGAGGTGGAATAGAGTAGTTTCTAAGCATGAAAGGAGTTTTTTCCAGCTTCTGCCTTCACCGCTGCGATGCAAGAATGGTAGAAGCAGGTCTCAGGAAGTCCCAAGAATATCTAAAAGCAAGGTGCTGTTTGTGGTAAATACAAAGAGCACGTGTGTACACTCAGACCATTCTGTGTTGTTTTGTTTCCTTTTAGCAATTTTTTGCCACAATAACTTAAATTACTACGTGTAGATAATTCTGTTTTGAGGCAAGATTTCCCTTTTCACTGGGAAGAACTTCAGTATAATTATTTACTGTGCTTTTGTAGGTACTAATTTGTTTTACATTTTCAAATGTTTATCCAAATGTAGGATGTGCTGATGGAATTGCTGGAGCAGTGTGCTGATGGACTCTGGAAGGCAGAACGCTATGAACTCATTGCTGACATATATAAACTTATAATTCCCATTTATGAGAAACGGAGAGACTTTGAGGTACTTAATTCATCAAAAGTAAATTTGAGCAAGAAAAAAATCCTGAATTTTCCAGTCTAACTGCATGACACATTGGACATCACATAATAGGAGTATTAGAATAGTAACTCAAATTTGAATGTTGAAATTTTTTTTTTAATTTTAAATAAATTTTTTTCTTTAAATATAAGTAATCAAAAATTAGTCTTACATGTTGTCATCCTGATACAAGTGCTAAACCTAATACTACCATTCAATAAAAGAATGTTTTCAGTTGTTACTGGCTACAAGGGCATCATTTGTTATTTTAAGATAGGAAAGTTCTGCTTTGTTCTTCTCCCTCATTATTGTTTTCTTTTACTTTTAGAGGCTTGCTCACTTATATGACACCCTTCATCGAGCATACAGTAAAGTTACAGAAGTTATGCATACAGGCAAGAGACTGCTGGGAACTTATTTCAGGGTAGCATTCTTTGGACAAGTGAGTGTTACTTACTTTCACTGGTCTGCTTTATGCAGTAAGAAAAACCTGAACTTATTTTACAAGGTTTACTCTTTCATCATCTGTATTGATACCGTGACATAAAAAGCACAAGGAATGTGTTCCGTAAGAAATAAAGAAACGCCATCAGTAATTTATTTTAAAACATTTATCAATTCCAGTAAAATTCTTACTATTTTCCTCAGTAAATTTTTTGCCTTTTTTCCTTTTTCTTCTTTTGTTTACTACCTTAAGGCAGCGGTAAGTTTTCTTATAATGTAATGTCAGTTCTTAGCAATGTATTGACTTAATGTCTGTAGTGCTACGGTGTGGTTTGCAAGGCTGCTTCTTAGATGGGTATGCATTAATAGCCATTGCAAGTCAAAAAGTAACATCAAGCTCCATTTAGAGAACGGATCACTCTTTTCTATGCATCAGTATTGCATGCTTCAAACCAAAGTTCTGGCTGTGTATTGGGCAGCTTCACATCCTCTGGTACGTGTCTAGAATGCCTCTGTATCCCTATGGTATCACGCAGTATCAAGTAATACACTCTCTACATGCATAGCCCAGTTGCTTAATTGTTCAGCTGAGCATGGAGAATTGTAAAATACTCTGAGCAGTATAACTTTACATGTATTCTGTTGTCTTTTATAACTTTATAGCAATACCAGTTTACAGACAGTGAAACAGATGTTGAGGTAATTACAGTAACCGCTTACAAAGCAAGCAATGCAGTACAAACTACTGCATTTCACCTTAGTTTGGTGTGGGTATTTTTGTCAATCTAGCCTGTGTTTATACATGATATGTTGTGCTTTTCTATTTTGTCTGTTTCGTTTACAACAAAAATATTTATTTTCTGGTTTCAAACGTGAACTCAACATGGCTTGTTGTTTTAAACCAACGAACTGTTTCACTTCCAATGTATTGAGCATTTAGTTGTGGTTTTAAAACCAGTGCTATGTGTAGTAAAATCAAGAAGTATATACCAATAGTACATCATAAAATTAAGATCTTTGCATAATTAAATTTCATTTTACGGAATTAATTTTTTATTACTACCTAAGGAAAATTTTCAGATTAGTTTTATGTAAACTTTTGCCAAAATAGTCACTTGTGAATCAGACAGTCCTGTTGGGCAAGACTACCAGTTTTGGGAAGTGAAACAGTGCTGCAAGTTCACTTTTAAATAAAAGTGAAGGAAACTTTATCTCAAAGGCTTGGCACACCATAGAATTGCTACAAACTTCTAAAATTTAAACTCTGTGTTTCCATTATCTTTCACTCATGTTGTAGTAGAGAATTACATTCTTCTGTTGTTTTTTATTCTCTTAGGAAACCTTTTTACTTAAATTTTAATTTCTGTCTATTTATGTTTGCTTGAATACTAATGTTAAATGTTTATATTTCCTTTGAACCACACACATTATGTCCATCTTAGTCATTGCCCGATATCTTTTATTCCCCAAGATTTTGATTAGTTCATTTTTTACAGGGTTTCTTTGAGGATGAAGATGGAAAAGAATACATCTACAAAGAGCCTAAACTCACGCCTCTTTCAGAAATTTCCCAAAGACTCCAGAAACTCTACTCTGACAAATTTGGAGCTGAAAATGTCAAAATGATTCAGGATTCTGGCAAAGTATGATCTTAATTTTCTCTAAAAAATTCTAATATATTGCTCTCCCTAGTTCACTTAAAATACTGTGGGATCACTGGCTGTTACTCATTTGGCACACAAGCATCTGTGTCTAAAAACTCTACTGTTTGAAAGGCACGAGAGAAATACTATCTCCTACTAAATATGCCTTTTAGACCAACCAAAAAGCTTAATTGCTGTAGTGTTACCTCTCAAAACAATGATTGTATCTTAGAACAAATTTGGATTACGATCATATTCTGTGTTAACGTTAGCTATATTCTTTGGAAGTTCTTCCCTTTTCCACACCTCAACCTTAGACTTTATGGTGATTTTCTCCTCACCTTTAGACTTTGTGGTGATTTCCTCTTAGTATAATTTCATGGCTCTTTTTGTTCCTTGATAAGGATCATTTTGAATCCTTGATGCAAAAATTCCTGTGCTTTTTGGCCTTAAAGTGCAGCAATGGTGAGCGTTTCAATATTGGAACTTTAAAAGGAGAGGAGGACTTGATGCCAGGGCTGGGTTTTGTGATCACGGGTGATTTAAAAAAAAACCAAAACCCAAACAAACCAAAACTAACAAAAAATTCACAACGTGCTGTAATGCATCTAGCTGTCTTTCTTCCTAATTGCTAAAAACTGAATACAGGAAACCCCTGTGAAAGCATGAACATTTCCCGTGTTTTCAGTAAGTCAGAGGTGAAGAGACCAAGTTTAATTTCTGCAAGTTGTGTGACTACTGTTAGATCCACTTTATTCACAATGTAGCTATTTGAATTTGTTTTTGTCCTGTTTTTAAGGTAAATCCTAAGGATTTAGATTCAAAATACGCATATATCCAAGTTACACACGTAATTCCGTACTTTGAAGAGAAAGAGTTGCAGGAAAGAAAAACAGATTTTGAAAGGACTCATAACATTCGTCGCTTTATGTTTGAGATGCCTTTCACTCAAGGTGGTAAAAGACAAGGAGGAGTAGAAGAACAGTGTAAGCGACGGACTATTTTGACAGGTACTGATGGAATGGAATGCTTTGATGGGAAGCATTAGTTCAAATGGTCTAATTTTGTTCTGTATGGGTTTTTCCATTTCACTAATTAAGTCCTTTACAGCTATCAGGTAAAATCCATTTCATGTTTTTAGCCACAGCTAGGTTTTTCAGATTTTTTTCTTCAATGAGGAATCCTCAAAATTATTATCTTTTTTCCCTTAAGCTTCCAGAGTTGTGAATCTGGAGTCTAGCTTTCCTTGTTCTTAGAAAAAGACTGTTTTGTGTCTGTTAAATGTGAGTTTCTGTATTAATATAGTAGTAAAAACAAGTAAGTGACTTTATATTGCTAGCTGTCCGTAGCTAATACTTGTGAGGAAACAGGAACTACAGCTTTGCTGGTTTTGATTCTTTTCTTCTTTGAGATACGTGAATGATAAGCAATTCTTTTCACAGTTCTCATGTTCCAATGGTTTATTTCTTGGTGGCTATTAGTAGCAGTAATTACAATGATCTTTCTTTTCTGTAAGGCATGTAAAGCTGTGCATATTTAAATTTCAGTGTTTTGTTTCTCTGTCCATTTGGCAGTATTTCTAATTATATAAGTTATTAAATTGGGCAAGTAATTACATCAAAATGGGATTTTAGCATAAGATTGTCTCAAAGCACACCTTATTAAAAAATATTTTCCTAACTATGTTAAACTTGTTTCTTTCCACAGCTATACATTGTTTCCCATACGTGAAAAAGCGCATTCCAGTGATGTACCAGCACCACACTGATTTAAACCCAATTGAAGTAGCCATTGATGAAATGAGTAAAAAGGTTGCAGAGCTTAGGCAGCTTTGCTCTTCAGCTGAAGTAGATATGATCAAATTGCAGCTGAAGCTCCAGGGAAGTGTCAGTGTTCAGGTAAGACCTTTGCCATGCAGCTGTTTCATTTGTTTCTGTCCTTGAAAAATTATATATGTAGCATTTTGTAATTAGTTTCTATTCTGTATGTTCAAGAGCGTCCTAAGTTAGAAATATGCTCACTGTCTGCAGTTATTTCCTGAATAGGAAAAGCAATATAAGAATTTCATATAAACAACTGATCAGAGACAGTTACGTGAAAGAATTAAGATTCATCTGGAATTCATCTGAAATCTGTTGCATTCCGAGCCCCACCAGATTTTGGTGTAAAGCTGGAACTGCTATAAGATAAAGGATGAATATGAGGATAAAGTAGCATATTTTGCCTAGCTGTAGGTCTGCCCACAGTAGGTCCAGCATATTTTTTAAGAACCCTATGGAGATAAAGACTGACTGATAATACATAGGAGGAAGGTAATAGTAGAAAATCCCTGTGTACAACATGTCTTTTTGCCTAAGGCAGGCAAGAACTGGAATGTATAAAGAAGCCATCAGATTCCCCAAAACAGGGTACCTGAAGCAGGTGTAGCAAGTACAAGTCAATATGGGAAGGATCTTCAAAATGCAGTAATGAAAGTGCTGCTCTATTATTTTAAACTGATTGGAGACAAAGGAACTGTTAACACAGTCATCTGAAATGAACAGTTGTCACATTCAGCAGAAAAGGGAAAAAAGCCAAACCAAGGTTCCAGAATCAATAAGTAGTCAAGCTAGTATTTGGGATGAGAAGGGAGAGGCTTGTATTGGTAATATGAAGGAATAATAAGGATGAGTTAGGAATCACTGAATCCACCTCTCCTGTAGCTGCCATAAGAGCACAATTATTCTTCTGCAGGTTGTTGCAGAATCCTCAGCTTTGAAAACTGTTTTCAATAGATAAGCAGACCAAAGAGTAGTAGGTTTAGCTCATTTTCCCATCCTAATTTCATAAACTGAGATGACAGATTGGCAATATCTGCAGTTACCTTGCAACATCACCAAAGTGGTTTCTTTGTGCCAGGACAGGTTCATAGCACTGGAACTCCTGCTCATAAGTCATAACTGCTGCTCTTATGTTCCAGCTCTAGCAGTTTTCTTGTTTTGCAAGTCCAGCTTTTTTTAAATCAATGTATTCTCATTAAAAAAAAATCAAATCCAGTAGACACCTGTAGCACCTGTTACTGCTAACAGGTATGTCAGATATGTGACTATATTTTAATTCTTGTTCTTTTTAGGTTAATGCTGGGCCATTAGCATATGCAAGAGCTTTCTTAGATGACACTAACACCAAAAGATATCCAGACAATAAAGTAAAGCTACTAAAGGAAGTTTTTAGGTATGGTGTGAAGGGTTTGGGATTTCTTGGGGATGGGGAAGAGGGAAGAAAAAATGGACCTTTTTTCCAAGACTCATAAGAATTGTTTTTGAAACTTCTAACTTTTAAAGTGTTCTGATTCCTTAAAAACATACTTTAAGCTGACATTTTAAATCAATCTTTTGGATTTCTGTTTGAGAACTTCCTTATTTTCTCTAAATCAGGCAGTTTGTTGAAGCCTGTGGGCATGCTCTGGGTGTAAATGAACGACTGATAAAGGAAGATCAGTTGGAATATCAAGAAGAAATGAAGGCCAACTACAGAGAAATGGCAAAAGAGCTTTCTGAAATAATGCATGAACAAGTATGTGCTGAAATTAAGTTATACATACCATCATTCAGAATGTAACTGTAATGTGAAAACAATAGGGAAAATGTCTGTAATGCTTTACACAAAGGATTGTTTCTTTTTTTTCTTTCTATCAGATTATAAGCCTGTCATGAAATTGTGGACCTTCATTTTTTTTTTTGTTTGTGTATTTTCTTGGCACCAGCCTGGTTTTTTGTAGGCAAGTAACACTACAATAAAGATAAAACAAATGTAATGAAATAAATATATATGATCTGCAAGCTTAGCCCTTTCTCATTTGATTTTGGAGGTAAAAATAATTGCTTTTGCAACAAAGAATTAAGCATCTTTCCAGAGGTATTCCAGTATATTTTCTTGAGGGAAGTCCAATACTGACAAGGTAGAAATATGGGGGAAGGAAAACCAGAACTTTTGTGGAGTGAGCTGTACCACCCAATCCTTACATCTGGCCTCCGTGGTAGAAATGTCTTCTGGCTTCAAAGGCAAAGAGATTACTTCCAGGAGGACAGGAAGAGCTGAAGTTCAGTGCTTGATCCCTGCCTTCTTGACATTTGTATTCATCATATTCATCACTTCAGGCTCCTTTTCTTTCATCCATCTTACTTGTATAACCTTTTTCCAGAACTAAAGGATGGATCATAATTCTTAAGAGAGATTTGCCGTTATTCTACCCTTGCTTAGATGGTATCCAAAACTTTTATGGCAACCTTTTTCTATTCAAAAATGTGCCACTTGTCAAAAGTTCCCTTCACACACTTTGTTTTCCATTATTTCCCAACGTGGTTTTTCAGGTACTGTGTTCTGAGTAGCTCTGTGATATGATATAATTATGATGAAGCACATTGGCTTTATTTTCCTTCTCCTATTTTGATATCCTGTCACAGAGACGAGCTTATGACAAAACCCTCTTTAACCATCATCAGCAGAGGACACTGTGAACCAAAGTTTATAGGAAGTTATACAATTTTTCCAGAATTATGTGGTTGGATGTGGTTTTTTAATAAAAAAAGTTTTGAAAGATTTGTGGAACAGAAAAAGAGTTTGCTTAGCTAACAGAAGTGGGACAGTTTGACTATATTTCAATGTGATTTATTGATAAGCAGAGGAGGGTTTAGAATGGAGGATAACTGATTGGAAAGCTGATTGAGATGAACAAGGTATGTGAGAGAAATAGACAGCTATAGAGAATACCCCTTTGGAAGGGAGAGGCAAGTGTTTGGGTCAAAGAATTTAATGATAAATGCAAGATTAGCATTCCCCTGGTATAGGAAAAAGTAAAAGAATATAATGAAAATTTGTACACAAAAAATACTTTGAGCTCAGTGCAAGATTTATATGTTTAAAAAATGTGGAATTATGTGAGTTTCCAAAGATTGGTGATAAGAAAAAGCATGTCCTGAAACATCAGGAGTAAATCACATTGCCCCTTCTTCTCTTGGTTTACGTTTAGACAAACAACTGATATCCATAAGATACTATGAACAGAATATGAAAGTACAGCACTGACTGCAGTAATATATACTTTTAGCCTACCACTGTGTTCTTTTTATACAAATGTAATTAGTTGTACATAATTAAAACATGCAATGTTGGTGGTGGTTTTGCTTTAGTTTTTTTTTTCAATTAGACCAATAACTTCCCTAAAGGCTTAGAAACATGAAGGTCTTCACTTTCTTTGAAAATGTCACCTTTATGTGTCTGCCTATTGCTGTTTTGGGAAAAAAGAGCTTTGCATCACTGAATAAACTATTAGCTGTAATGTAACACTGCAAGGTCTTAACAACTGCAAAAAATTTGTTATAAAAATGCATAAAAGAATCTTAACAGATTTTTCTTTTTTTCCCCTCTGCTGCTTGCCAATATGATCAGATGGGATGGTAATTAGTTTTCTCTGCTTCTGTTCTCTTAGTTTGTCTAATCTTTATATAATTCCTTTTTTTATGGTATTTCTAATTTTAGCATCAATTTTTTTATCACTGTTAAGAATGAAGTCTTTTCGGTGCTTTGATAGCTTTTTCTTAGAAATGCTCAAATCATACCTCTAAGTCAAACAAGGAAAACCAAAAAAGGCAAAAAGTGAACTTGCTGTCACTATGAAACTCCTTTTGAAAGTTAACAGGAGGAATGAGAGAAACTGTCCAACCATCCTTTACAGAGGACAGTGTAATATCTAAGTTAGGAGAGCTGATATTGGGGAAGTAACTTCTAAATCTAGGAGAAGATGGCTGAAAAGAGTAACCTTCATCAAAAAGTTTTGTGCAGCTGAAAAAGTACTGGGAGGTTGAGTCAATAAGCAGCACCTCCTGAAGTTGTTTATTTGTTTTAGACATGCCTGTGTCATTTTGTAACATTTTGGTAAATACGTGTCTTTCCTTTTAAGATTACTCCGGTGGAAGAAAAGGCCAGTGTCATGCCCAACTCGCTACACATTTTCAATGCCATAAGTGGAACTCCGACAAGCACAACAGTTCATGGGATGCCCAGTTCTTCTTCAGTTGCATGATTGTTTTGTAAAGGAAAGTATGTTTGTTTCTTTTAAAGTTTGTGGATTTGCTTCATTGTGTGCAAACTCAGGATGACCTTGAAGCTAAATGTTGGGCACGTGCAAACTGCGTAGTTCATACGAATGTCTGAGCACACTTAGCAAGTAGCAGTTACTGGTAATAGTCTAATTTTAGAGTAAGGGAGGCGCACATATATATTTTTTAATCTTGCTGGTAAAATTTAAAAGTGTTCACAATGTCATTGCAGAAGTGCGTGTTGGAAAATTATAAAGTTGAAGTTAGCTTCTGTTTTTCGTTAGAAAGTATTATTAAAACGAATTGCACATTACAAAAAAAGTGTCGTGGGATGTAATTTTGCAGATATGTAACATTCAGGTGTTCTTTTTGTGTATGGCACATAGAGATTCCAAGTACAAGAACTATTTTGGGGCTAGACAGAAACACTAGTTTTTGGGGTTTAACGGAACTGACAATAGTAGTTTTTGTACCATTTGGCAAATGGTTGTGCTTTATTTTATACCTTGTTGCATTTTGGAGGTATGCGAGCTTAGATCTTACAAAACAACTAAATACAACCAAAGGTCTGTATTAATGAACACTGAGTTATACTAAAATATCAATAGTAGTAAATTGTTATGTACATATTGTTTGTTAATACAGTCCGTACAGTCTGTACATAAATGTATTACATTTCTAAGCATTTTTTTAATATTCATACCAGCTCTTACCATTCTGCTTTCAGTTTATTTTGAAAATTTGCTCATTCCAAGTATATGCAGACTTTACAGTTCATTTATCCCTGTATATAAATAAGTGCAATATAAAGATGTATACAGTCTTTGCTATGTTAGGTTTATATGCAGTTATTAAAAGAAAAACCTTTTTTGCCAAAGCAATGGAGTATGTAATTGGTAATCATGGTAACTGTGGTAAATGGTGGTATAATTTAAAGCTTTTTCCATATTCTTATTCTTTTAAGACATTAATTTAGTAATTTTATATTTGGGGAAAATAAAGGTTTTTAATTTTATTTAACTGGAAGCACTGTCCTGCTGTAATTAAACATTCTGTACTACATCTATATTAAAAGGAAAAAGGTAGTTACTTTTCTCACTGTGTGCTGCGTTTTTTTGTTTTAGATTTATCCCTGACATTTGGGAAAAATGAAAGCTTGATTTAAAAAAAATGCCTTTTTGCATCCTGCGTATGAGATGAGGTGCAGACACTTGTAGGGCTTATTTCATACTCCTCGTCAATAAAGGGAATTAATTATTAAGTTAAGACATCACTTTCGAGTCCCATCACATTTGACTCAAGTACCATGTTACTTACTGTAACTACAGGTTGTTATTCACCAGAACAGTTAATATTAGGAAGCCTTCAAAACTTTTCATCACATGACAGTAGGAATCATCTTTTCCTTATGACATGAGGTTTACTGTCATTTTCTGTAGCATAGCGTGAAACACATGTGTAGCCATTACTCATCAAAGGTTTTTTCTAAAGCAGCTCATCCTGGCAGTGAAATGCTGGATATACTCTGTTCTTTCTAATTATGTTTCTGAAACAAAATTTCTGGTTGTTTAAAATACTTTTCCTTAAAGAGGAAAAAAATCATACACTTCTGGACAGTGAACTCATAAAGCTGTAAGAGGCAGACCCTTTTCTTCTCCTCTGCCCTAAATGCTTCACACTTTCGTTCATCTGTGGAAATGGGTGTAGGAAAACCTACCTCAAAAGGTATTTCATTATTGAGAGAATATCTCCTGTAAAGCTGTTATGCCATTTGGGAAGACTTGTGTATCCATGTATTAATAGATACTGTGTACATCACAATGGCTTCTTTCAGTTGCCTCATCTTTTCTGACTTTTCCCACTTTGCCTTGGGAACAGAACTGACAGTTTCCCTTTTGCACTGAGACCTCAACTGGATGAAGACATATCTGATAACTAAGCTGTAAGCGTAGTATGTATGCAGAATTGAATATGTATCTATGTGTGTTTGTGTATGTATCTATATATCTAAATATACGTGTAACTTTTGCTGAAACTTGGCCTATGAAACACAGCAAACTGTAGTTGACGAAACATTGCTTCATAGCAGGTTTACACGGGGTTAAATCATTAATGATTAACACATATTCAACTCTATAAACAAAGTGTCTATAGGCTTAATCTCATGTGATGCATTTATATGAGGGAACACACCCCCTACTGTTTTGGCCTTATATATACTTATATATATATAAGTAAATGTGGGCATTTCCCTCCTGAATAATTCCTTCTGTACCAGCTTCCCTTCTCTGTTGTTACTTCTGTAACATGTAAATTAAGTATCCAATATGGGTTAATTTATTTATAAAGACTTGGGATCTCTTCAGGTTTTGGATTAGAGTTTATTTTCTTCACAGTAGCTGGTATGGGGCCGTGTTTTGGATTTGTGCTGCGAAGTGCTGATAACTCAGGGATGTTTTAGCTGTTACTGAGCAGCGCTTGCAGAGCCCAGACCTTTTCTGCCTCTCACCCCACCAAGGAGCAGGCAGGGGGTGCACAAGGAGCTGGGAGGAGACACTGGCAGGACAGCTGACCCCAGCTGACCACAGGGATGTCCTGTACCGTATGGTGTCATGCGCAGCAATAAAAACTGCAGAGCAGGAACTGGCTGGGCATTGGTCAGCTGCTGGCAAGCAATTGAGGGTGTTTTGCATAATTTCTTTTTCTTGGTTTTGTTTTGGTTTTTTTACATACTAAACTGTATCTGGACCCACAAATGTTCTCACTTTTACCCTTCTGATTCTGTCCCCTATCCTACTGCAGAGGAGTGAGTGAGCAGCTGGGTGAAGTTAAATCACAACAGTCCTGTTTTGGCACCCAGTGTCAGGCTTGAAGGGTTTCAGATAACAGATTTGACCACAGCATGTTATAGAAGGAACTGATAATTATTATCTGTTTGACAGTTGTTGGTCACAGTGTTGATTTACTTGTTCACAGTATTAGTTTATCTAATCACTGCCATGCTCCCTATTTTTTTTGCTGTACATCAAATTTGAGAGCTTGTTGAAGGCTGAATTTGCAGTGTATAATTTGGTTGTGTTTTGCCTGGGAGAGCTATGATAAAAGCATTGGCCTTTAGCCTAATCTGGTATTTGGGCCCTGCATTGTTGCCTTCCCTGCACTTTGGGAACTGTCTCATGAAGACAATGAACAATTACACATTTTCCCTTTTCTCTTCCAAGAACCAGTTGGTGGATGAAACAAAGAATCGCACCTTCCCCTTCTTTTCTTGTGAGGTAGATGTTTTCTCCCTTTTTACAATAACTCTTTGGTGTCTTGAATACCCTTTGGTAACTAAAATATTCATGCTGGCATGTTTCAAGTATATTTTTCCAGCTTTTCCGAAGGTTAATTCAGGAATGTCACACAGGGGTGTGTCCCGAGGCAGTATGGAATTATCTCAAATAAAACTGTGTGTTTAGACAGACCTGGCTCTTAATGAAAACACCTAGTCTAGTAAGTCAGGCAAGGTTTTTTTCTTACACCCAGTTTCTTTTCTCTTTGATTTCTTTATGAGAAGACTTCAGCACAAAGGAGACATCTGAGTCTGTCATGAAAGTTAGCTGTTAAAATTTGTGAAGACTGCTGTTTGGTGGTTTTTCATGGACTGAAAAATTATGTATTTAATTGTGCTCAGAATAGAAGTCCTGGGGTTTCTTGGAGGAAGAAAAAACTGAAAGCTTTGGCAGATAATGACAAACTTCAGTTGTTTTTATGACATTTGTGCAAGTGACCATTTTAACATCTTTAAAATATTTTGATGGTGGTTTTTTCCTTTCTTAAGTATTATAGTGAATATATAATAAGTTATTTAAAAGCCATTTATACTCTAAATATATTTTGGTCTAGACACAAAAAATTGATTTAAATTATATAGAGAGACTAGGCAGTATATCCCTTTCACATTAACTGTAGTAGATATTAGGGGTTTTTTCTGGCATTTTCTGATTTAGGAGGAATTTTATCATTTCTTCTCTCTACGCAAAACTTGCAAGTTTTTTTTTCTGCAAAAACAAGGTGTGATTGATACTAGTAAAATGCCTTGGGAATGCTACACCTTGTTTAACTGCTACATGTTCTAAATGATGAAAAAAGCACTGAGAGTTTTTCTAGGTGCATGGTTCTGTTTGGAGGTTTGGATTGTGCTATTAAAGATTAGCTGGAAAGACGAAAAGAGGAGGCTGAAGGGATTTAGGTAAATAATCTTTCACTGTGAATCTTTAGAACATCTTTTCTTTTTTTTTATGTCTCTCTCTGCCCTGTAAAATTCATTGACACCAAATACCTGCACAGCAAGTGTAGCTTCTTGGGATAGTGGTTTTTGTAGCTAGTGCTGTATAATCATGTTTATGTTTGTCACTGTGATATCTGACTCCCATAAATGTGGAAGTTTGATGTCACAAATTAAGATGAGGAACATGAAAATTGTGAACATAATTGGCAGAACTACAGTTGAGGTCTTCAGAAGACTCTCATCTCCCAAAATAAATATTCTTTTAAATTAGTTTTGTTTCAAGTTAATATTTCAAGAATTGGCATAAGGTTTAAGCAGCTTTACAGAAATGTAATTTTCAAATTAATTGAAGTAACACATCAGATTTTTTTCCAAGTGTATGATGAAAAGCAGAAGTCTACGTGTCTAGAACAGTTACCAGACTAAATACAAGAAAATGCTGGTAGCCACTGAATAAGTGAATTTAAGTTAGCATTTAATATTGGGGAAAAAAGAGAAAGGATTCTAAAGCCTGGAAGAAATCTGAAAAGAAAGTGACTGCATTATTTTGCTCCAGTCAACATTATTAGGACCAAGATAGAAGTGAAACTTCTGATAGAGCTGCTAAGTAACCTGGGGTTTTTTCAGTGGCGTGAACTGTAAAAGGGAGAGATAAGAAGTTCCCAAGGACGTACAGATGACTGTAAGAAAAGGACCTTAGTTCAGCAAAACTGTTCAATTCATTGTTCATTCCATAACTCTGTGAACGTTGCTTGGGCAGGGACAAGCCCAGAGCTGTGTTTCATTTAGTGAAGCTTTAGTAGCCACATTACCCATAGTAATCAATAACAAGGCACTAAGGGAACCAATGCCTTTTATAATTGCTGTAATCAGATGGAAGAATTGTCAACAAAGCTATTTAGACTTTTAAAAGGCCTGTGACAGAAAAGAAAATCTCTCTTCATCAACAACAGCCTGTTGAAGGGGTTTTTTTTTCAGATTGCTTAAAGCTTTTTTCTCTCATTGTCAGCAGTGTTGGATCCTTATTCTGCATCCATAATTTGAAACAGCTGAATATTTGCTCATCACAGTGTGCTAGGAGACTATAAAAATACATGCACAATACACAATAAAGCCTTGAAAATAATTATTTGAATGTGCCTAGACAAATTATGTGACTGTGATTTTTTTTTTTTTTTTTTACTTATTTACTTGAGAAAGATAAAATAGGGGTGGTGACCCCTGTAGGGGTGACACCCTACGCTAAAATTGTTTGTTATCTGTTTTGGAGATACTGATAATTCCAAAACGTAGGAACTGAAACAGAAATGAAGGAATGCAGCAGCTGGTAAAGCACGAGGCAGCAATGGGTTGGTGAAGAGCTGTGTTGTTAAAATGTGTGCTCAGAACTGGAGGATTAACTTGCCTTGCAAATCTGCAGGGGAAAATGACTCGCAGACAATAGTAAGATATGCTTGTAGAAAAGATGCAGGGTGAAATTAATGTGACAAAATTCAACTCAAGGACAGAAGGAAAGGGAAGTCAGTATTTATTTTAAACACAACCAATTTCAGTCACTCATGTTGAATCTCATAGATTTCAGCCAAGCTGTATTTTCACACCCACGTGCTCACAAGCACCAAGAAGCCCATGTCAAAGCAGCCACTCCAAGCAGGCTGGAGGTCCCCATGGGAGAAAAGGAGTGGTGACCCCTGAGTAAGTGCCATGTCTCTGGGGTTCTTCCTTGGCAGTAGAAAACTTTTTCATTGTGCTGGTTTGGGCTGGCATGGAGTTAACTTTCTTCACAGTAGCTGGTATGGGGCTGGTTTTGATTTGTGCCGGACACAGTGTTGATAACTCAGGGATGTTTTAGCTGTTGCTGAGCAGTGCTTGCACAGAGTCAAGGCCTTTTCTGCCTCTCATCCCACCAGGGAGCAGGCTGGGGGTGCACAAGGAGTTGGGAGGAGGGGACACAGCCAGGACAGCTGATCCCAACTGACCATAGGGACATCCCACGCCATATGACATTGAGCTCAGGAATTAACCTGGAGGGGAGGGAGGTTGGCCAGAGCAGCAGTTGCTTGGGGACTGGCTGGGCATCTGTCACTGATGAGCAATTAGGCTTTTGGCAACACTTTTCTTGATTCGAGGCTTTTTTATCTTTGCTTGCCTTTTTTTAGCTTTTTTTTTATTTTTGTTTGTTTGTTTGAAGGGGGCATGGTGGTGATTTTGGGTTTTTTGTTTTATTTATTAAACTATGTTTATTTCAACCTCACAAGTTATTGCACTTTTCCCTTCGAGTTGTCTCCCCTGTCCCACTGGGAGGGGGATGAACACGTGCCTGTGTGGGGCTGACCTGCTTTCCGGGGTTAAATACCAGAAATAAATACCAGAGCCACCCAGGTATTTGTATCCTTCAGCTAGTACAGTGTGATGTTCCATCATAATCTTGCTTACCTCATCACCCATAAGTCATAGGGAGGGTTGTTACCTGTGCATGTGTCCTCATTTCTGTAACTTGATGGCCTTTTTCCCGGCTGGGATAACAAACGTGCTGGAACCTTGCTGCCATCCTCCTGCTATCAGACCTCGGGTCCTCTGCTGACAAGTCATCCTGCCATGGCCTTATCAGAGCTCAGGCCTCCTGGTCTTGATGTAAACAGCACATTCCTCAGCATTTACTAGTTTAATTGCTGTTAGTCATGTCCTCAGTTATCAATTCATACTGTTCCTTCCAACTGTGCTGCTGCTCCAAACTTCACATAAATAATTCTCACTCATATTTCATTCTGTTTCTGTTTCTAATGTCTCTGTTTCAGCTTCCTGGAGCAGTGTGACACGGGTGGGCCTTTATAACAGAGCTGTGTCCGAATGCTGAAGTGCAGCCTGGTAAACACTTTTAGAGACCATTGATGGACTCTTTCAACGAGACTTTCCAAACATATTGGTGTCATAGGGGTGCTATTCAACATTTTCACTGGTATTCCAGAAACAAATGTGAAAAAACACTGCCTATTTAAATTTCATGAAAACAAAGGTCAGTCTCTCCTGTTTTAATTGCACCACACCTTTAAACAATACTATGCTAGTGTTTATTGCTAGTGTTACCACCTACAAAGTCATGCTTCTATGAACAGGTAAAGAGCACCAGTGGAATGGATTTAGGGAATCTTCTGAATCTATGGAGCTTCCCATAAACAAACTCCTAATGTAATTCTGTGGCAGAGAGAGCTACTGCAGCAAGTGTATGTAAACAGAATGTGTTGTGGTGGTTTTATCTCCTGTCCTACAGAACGTGTGAAACCACTGTTAAACCACTCTGTTACTGGATGGACACTGGGGCTGAGGTTTTAAAATGGTGTACTGAAGAATTTATATAACAGCCACAAAAATCCAAACTCAAGGAATACATGGTACTTGAAAATATGATCTGGGGGACAGCGATTCAACTTACCAAGTCACAACTTGAGGAGTGTACAACCCCAAGCCCAGTTTTTTCTGCCTGAATAGAGAGCGCTGTGAAGCTTTTTTAGTTTGGTTAAGGAAGACATAGCAGAGATGGGATACTGAAGCAAGGCAAATTCAGATTAGAAATTCGAATTAGATTCTTAATCAGTATCAACAAGTCCATTAAGCACTATCAATCATGCTGAATTCCAAAGGTCTTGGTGCAGTGTTGTTTCATTACAATTTTATTTCAGATATAGTTAACCTATGGATCAGAGCTAATGGTCTCTCTTCAGTCTAAATGCTAAAACCAAAACTTGAAATCCTGAAATCATTAGCTGTTATAAGCTAATGTTAGTTTCTTAACCTGTTAACCTGTTCTGTTTCATGGCTTTTTTATAAGAACATTCTGGAAAAACAAAGGAATGCAGTCTGTAACATACGATTTTAGAAAGTGGTCTTCTTGTTGACTGTGTTGACTGTGTGGCTGACAGGACAGCACATTGGTACTCATCAGAAGATTTGTGTTCATCAGCCAGATTTCAGCCAGGCTTTAATCACAGCAGAAACTTGTACCACAAGCACTCATGAAGCAGTTTCCAGGCAACCACATCCTAATACTTCTAGTGTTTGAAGCGATTTGAAATTTATAAATGAAAAAATTCCTGGGATGCTACTTTGAGAGAACAGGGTCTTGCATGAATGATCTAAAACTTCAGTCTTGTTCCTTTTCTCTGCCTCCACCTTTCAGGTAGCAATGAGAAACTTTATCTCAGTTTTGGGTGGTACTTATCAGCTTCTACAAGACAGGTATGCCATTTGGTCCATGCAGCATGAAAGTTGGATTTTGTCTGATCCTGTCAAAAGCAACAAAGTCCTGGGTTGACGTTCTTAGAAGCTGGAATTCCTCAGCTGAATTTCACCCATGATGTGTCTTGTGTTCTGATTTGTCCTTTTTAAACCGTTCAAACTTCATACAGCCATTTAATGATGTCCTGGGAATGGCTGCAAGTTCTTGTAGCTGTTCTTCTTCTAGCTCAAGTTCCAGATATCTGACTGGGGCTATACTGCAAACTGAGTTCATTTAAATTAATAAGCATGTGAGAAAATTTGCAGTATACTTTGTTGTCTTCTTTAATTGTAAAAGCTATTTATTGAGGTGGGGTCCTCCTGGAGCTTGTAAGTCTTTCATTTTGGCTTTTTTTCCCCTTTCTACCAAATTGCAAGTCACGTACACATGATATTACATTGGAGTTATTTGTCAAACAGCTAAATATTTGATAGGAAGCACTTCAGTTCAACCTGTTTCAAAACCATTTGCTCAATCCATTTATCTTGTATATTTTAATTAATTTTTATTCCTTTCAATTAAGACTAACATGTATCAGCTTATTGACTCTATCCTAAGCTAATTACATCACTATATGTAAATTAGGACATGAACAGATCTTCCCTCCTTTCCTAGCAGGATGTGTTATATTGTCACTGAAGTTTACAAATTCCTGTCCAAAATCTGCACTAAACTGTTCTTTCCAATTTTTATGTATTGCATGCCATTTATATACACAGTTGTCATCAGGACCATTTTTCAGGTCCTATATTAAACAATAACTGATATATATTTTATTTATTTGTTTATTGGTAATATTAGCATCTTACTATCACAGAATATTCTGAGTTGGAAGAGACCCACAAGGATCACAAGAGGGATCATCCAGCTTCCTGACCTTGCCTCAGGCCTAGCTTCTTCCTTACTGAAACCTTAATTCTTTAAAACCTCTTTGCTAGGAGAACTGAACCACTACATGAAAGATTGGCTGCAGTTTATCATCTCTATTCCTTCTGTCTGTTGTGGTTACCAGATATGTCAAACTGCTGTTAAAAAAAACCAAAACAGTGAAGTACTTCAATGAAAGTTAAATGGCACCTCTCTGTCCCAAATAATTTAAAACACAGTTAATAAGACTCCAACTTCACCCCGATACAAAATGTGGCAGCACCTGTTAGGAGGATGTGGCAATAGTTTCATACTGTACAGCTGCATTGCGTAACAGCAGGAGTGAAAAACACATGTTTAATCATGAGAAGGGAAAAGAGAAGTCAGGTACAGTGTGTCCCTTCTGCCTGGACTGACCTTTCCACCGGACTTTTGGGCCAGCTTATTTGCAGCAGCCTGGCTGCTGAAATATTTTTGGTTCTGTCTGTTATCATTGCTTCCTTTAGATAAAGTCCACTGTCTTCTTCCTCACCAGTCCATCTACAAGACCCAGTGTCTGAGCACTCCTTTTTGGCCACTTTTCATTCTTTTCAGATCTGGTGGCATAGTTCCAGGGGTTGAAAAAAGGTGTAGTTTTCTTCCCTTTGGATATGCCATTTAGCCAAAGTCCTTCACTGTGTTCAGCTCCTCTTTCAAAGTACGTGTCAGCAGCATTGATGTTCAAACAATAGTTATGCTCAGCACCAGACAGAACATCTTCTTGATATGTCATGGTTCAGCTCATCATATTTAAGGTGAGCCAGACACAAATACTTTGAACTGTGCACTTGTACTACAATGGTGTCCTAAATCTCACCTCAATCCATTCTGAACATGGGTGTCTTGCAGGAAGAGATCTGTTTTCCTGCTTATCAATAAACCCACGCAGCAAATGGGGGGTGTTAGTGAGGATCCTTGGTGGGACAGCATCCATCTCTGCACAAGCTTTCTCAACATATTGGGTTTTTCTGTAGTAGGCAGTATTTGCCCTATGAAAAACATCTGTGGTCTCAGCTGAGTGCAATGTAACACATTTTTTTCTGGAAAGGTTTGTTGGCCTTCAGAGGAACTCATCAAGGGTTATTGGATGGAGTATTTCAAGCCTCAGGCACATACCCAGCGTCAGCTGTTACCAAGTGAACCATAAAGTAAAAGTTCAGTGTGAATATTAGCAAAACCAACTATGGCTGAGAGGCATTGTTAGAAGTTCATGTTATCTGATAACAGAAAGAATAGGAAGTCATTTTAGTAGGATGCAGGAACTGCTCCTTGTCTCCAGGAACTGTAAGTGAATGGATATGGGAGAAAGAGGATGATACTTTGTTCTTTGATCAGGTTTTCTCATCCACTTTTTAAAAATGTTCTCAAAACCAGAATAAAACCTATCTTTTTCAGTATGAGGCTTAATGTATCTTGTGGATATTTCTTTTTGGGACACACCAATATGTAATAGAGAGGTGGTAATAGACAAGCAATGTGATTTTATCAGAAAGGAAATCACGAACTACAAAACAATTCAAGATGTACAATGTAATGAAAAAGGCACTTGTGTTTCGTATGGAGAGAATGCAGATAAACCATTTCTGCTTGGACATACTTTTTTTTTTTTTTACCATAAGCAAAAGAGAGGTATTGCTGCAGCAGTAGCAGGACTTGGTAAAGAAAGCACTTCTGATCAATATTATATTAGTTAAAAAGAATTTTTATATGTCCTAGAAACTGCTATTAATAAAGCACTGGTTTCTAGTAGCAATATACAAGCTTAAATATGTAACTTAGAAGTTTTTAACTCCAGTATTGGAACAGATAAATGTGGGCCCTATTCTAGTACTTGCTTTGTCTGAAGCTTCGGCAGTTTTGGATGGATAAGCCGGGATTAATTCTGATACACAAAGTATCAGTTCTCAGCCACTCCAGTTCAAGCAATTTCAGAAGCTGATGCTACATTTGTTCTCTGGAAGATGATTTTACATCCTATTTCTAAAATGTTTAAGGGTCTTAAGGCCTTTCCATAATAACAAGCCCATCTGTTCTAGGCTACTTTTTTCTGAGCTTTTACCTATAACTAGCTAGGGGTATTTTAAACAGCTTTGCTTTTGACCAAATGTAATTGCTTGTTTATGGAAGAAAGCACTACACTGCAGGCTAATCTGTTCTGCATCAGTTTCCAAACAAACAAAAAATAGAGCAATTAATTCTGCTTGCATGCCCTTCCTCTCTTTTTTTTTCCTTTTCCTTTTCAATATAAATTTTAGGGAAAGATTGCTCTGCTTTTGCATCATGAAGGGACTGCTTCTATTATAGAAAATGTTTCCTGCATATGTAGTGTATCTGTTGGCTAGGTTGAGCAATTTGAAATCTTTCTTCTACAAGCTTTTCATGTAGCATGTGTGTGGGATCACAAGATTTACAATGTGCTAACTCCATGATCTCATTATAAGCCGACTTGATATTTTAGAATGCAAGGTATCATCATATTATATAGCCTTTTTAGGGTATAGAAGTAAAAATTTTAAGTGTGAAAATCTCATTAATATTTGCAAAGATTCATAACTGTTCTGTTTTTACAGATGGAAAAGTTTAGACAATTCACTGAAGCATCAGTGTGTCAATAGCAAAGAAAGAAATAGCAAAGCTGTGAGTTCTGACCCGTTTTCAACCCATTAGGCCTGTTACTGTCTGATTACTAACAGCTCTTTCTGCAAAACTTGTTCATTTATAAAAATACACAGAAAATAACTACACACTCTGCAAACTTTGACAACTCAGAAAGCAGTGAAAATTAAGTCTTGCTCAATATATGGAACAAGATATAACCTTTGATTAGGCAGCATATTATTTTTAAACATTTAAACTACTATAAAAATAGTGGTAGGTTTTGTGATCATTACCCTCTCCATACCTAGCAGCCATGCTTACCAGAAGAATCCTGTGCTCAATTTTGTGTCTGTTGCTACAGTAAAGATATTGAGGTGCTGGAGTGCCTCCAGAGCAGGGCAACAGAGCTGGTGAAGGGTCTGAAACCTACATTCCATGATGGGTGGAGGGATTATTTAGCCTGGAGAAAAGGAGGCTCAGGGGAAACCTTCTCACTTTCTACAGCTACCTCAGAGGAGGTTGTAGCAAGGTGGGGGCTGTCTCTTCTCCCAGGTAACAGGTGACAGGAGGAAATGGTCTCAAGTGGCAACAGGGAAGGTTTAGACTGGATATTAGAAAAAATTTCATCACTGGAAGGGCTGTAAAACATTGGAACAGGCTCCCCAGGGATGTGGTTGAGTCACCATCCCTGGAGGTATTTAAAAGACAGGTAGATTCTATGATTCTAAGAAGTGGAAACTGCAAGAGCTCAGTCATGTTATACCCTTTATTCTTCTTCCAATTGCAACCTTCCCTCAGCGAAAGGATTTTAGGCAGAAAGCGAGAGACGGTGATTTGATTTTCGGTCTTACAAGAGGAGGAGGGAGAAACAAAGATAAAAAGACCCACTGGTGGAAAGGAACCTATCTGCCAGGATTAGGGTTCTTTAAAACATCTGAAAATAGATATTTCCAGACTGAGCTGCTAAAATGTGAGTCTCTGCTCACTCTTTTCAGGATAGCTTTCAGCACCAGAATTGCAGTCATTTTCATTACAGAACTAAAATTTCTGTGTTGCTGATGCTGCTTTTTTGATGAGGAATGTGCTACAATGCCACAGACAACATAGTTTGTTGGTATCTCCAAGAGATGCTTCTGACAAAGGGAATATGTTTCAACACATATGAGTAAACATGTGCTTAAAAGAAAGAAATGGCTGGGTGTATTCCAGCAACGGGTGTAACCTGAGCAGGAAGAAGTCCAACCATTTTGAGCAGCACTCAGTAAGATCTCAGGCTTTGCTTTTGTCCTGACATGAAAATATTCCTACGGGATGTGTTCAGGTATCTGTGGGGTTTCCTCCAAAATTCACACTCCAAAGTTCTCAGCCTAAGAAGTGGATTAATCCGACTATATTTACCAAGTTATTTGTAGGCAGAGGCTGAAAAGGCTGTTGGTAATCTTTGGCCCTTACAACTGGGTTCCCAAGGAAAAAAACCCAATTGCTGAAATACCTAAAATGAACACAATTCACTTCATCTTTAGAAAAAGTATTAACCTTCGTGGTAAAATTCTTAATGATTTCCTAAAAAACTATTTCCCTGTCATTAGGTATGTTCCCCGTAATTCTGCATAACAGCATTGCTCAATGGGAATACACTGCTTCTCTTCTCTCTGGTTCCTCTTGGAAGAGAGTTTCCTGTTCGTTGGAAAAGTTTTTTATGTTGAGGGAAGCAGCAAGTGACCCAGAAATATGTTATGCTGACAAGCAGATTATTTATGTGCTGCAGTTTCAGTTTATGAAATATATTATGTAATTTTAAGTGGTTTATGTACTGTCATATTGTAACCTTTGTACTGAATGCATTTTACTCAGCTGCCTTTGCAAGAAGGAAAAGCTGTTGTTGGTTGGATTTCTGTTGTTGAGGTTAAGGGTTTCTTTTATTTATTTTTTTTTCTTTCTTTTCAAAATCTCCCACTCTCCTAAGAGGAAAATGGATTGACCTACTGGATTTGTTTACACTTCCTGCTAAGTAATAGCAGATCTTGGGCTTTCCAAGTGTGAGAAAGTAAGAGGACCTCCCTGTTCTAGAAGCTGACAGAACAAAGTAATTGGATTGTGTTGTGGTGCTTATTGGGAATCAGTTGCTCAGGAGTGTCAAGAACAAAGAAAATAAGTATAAGTCTTGGTTTGAAAGACAGGTGTCTGCTAAGGAAGGCAGGAGCCTCCCTTGGAATGGAAAATATGACCCACTTCCCTCCAAATTGTTATAATTTTGGAATTAAGGGGCTTTCAGGCAAAGATATGGGAAAAGGAAGAACAGTTCTTTACCAGTACGTATAACAAGGCAAACAAACAGCAATGGCAGTAACAAACAGGCCCAGGGCCCAGCGCCGGCCTCCCTCGGCCGCAGGCCCTTTCCCCTCGGTGCAGTTACACTCGCGGCCGGCAGGGGCGCTCTTGGCCCCGGGCCGGGCGGGGCGGGGCGGGGGCGATGGCTCCCCCCACGCCTGCAGGGGGCGCTGTGGCGCGGGCTCAGCCGTGTCTCCCTCACACGGTAATGGCGGGAGGGTCGCATGGCGAAGGTGGGCTGCAGCAGCAACCTCGGAGCAGCGGCTGGAACTGCGGGGCGGGCTCACCCGGGGTAGCAAGCAAGAGGTAGCAGAAACTCCGCAGCTGTAGCAGGGGCCGAAGGGTGTCCCGGCAGGCAGGAGCTACGGGCTAGAGTGTAGCGAAAAAAGCCCAAGGCAGCGGCAGAAAGCAGCAGAGCTGGGCACTGGCAGCCGGGCTCCTCCACAGCAGCTGCCACACGCAGCTGGGGAAACATGCCCTCCAGGAGGGGGTCGGGGGTCAGGACCCCAGTCTTTTCCCGTGAAGCACCTGAACAGATGGCAAGGGTCCTTTCTTTTGGTGAGGTAGGGTGTCAATAAGGTCCCAGTGCAATGGCCACTCTTACGAGCAGGGCTCTACTCACGGTAGAAGAAAGGCAGCAGGAGACGGAACCCCGCAGAGGTGATGAATTCTCCCCACAGCGACCACAGCCTCTCTCCCCTCCGAACACGGAGAGAACAAGAGAGATAGGTTCTGCACCCAGCCGCGTCTTCCTAGTCCAAATCTTGCGGTATCTCTGCCCTACACGAGAAACCCCCAGGTAAAAGACAGAGTAGCCAGCTGGACCCCTCCCCTGAGCTGTGGCCACTTCTTTTGTCTCTCTTAAGTATCCGGTCATTATTTTCTCCTAGCAACACATATGGGGGAAAGTTCCTTAAGAGAAAAAAAACAAAAGGAGAACTCCTAAAACCCCAACAGTATATAACTGCATAGATCAATCATAACACATCTTTTTGCTAATTTGGACAAGTATTACAAAAATAAGGAGACTAGCTAGAGAAGGTTAGAGGTGCTACTAGAAAAGACCAAAGAGAAGTAGAGAGGCAGGGAAGCCCTCAGGGGTACCACAGTGCATAGGTGAATTAATCCAATTGAGCCCTGGATGCTTTGAACTTTCAACAGCAACAAAACTGGCCAAGATTTCTAAGATGAAATACAAAAATTGGCTTTATAGAGACTTCACGAGAGAGCAGTGAGATAAATTAATCTTTTAAAATCCAATTGCACAATAAATTCTGTCAGATACTGCTGTTAAAGTTTTCGTTTAAATCTCAACAATACACAGGACAGCTCTGGGTAGTGGAAAGAAGGAAGCTTTGTAACCTGTGGTGAAAATATGAATGTGTAAATAACATGAAAATCCATTTCAGGAGGAATGAGTCCATCTGCAAACTTCTAACAGGGCTTCAGCAGGTAGACAGTATGAGCTCTTGGTCTCCAGCTGCAGAATTTCAACACTGGAAAATGCATCTCTAGAAAATTATATGATCTTGTCCTGTTACCTGAACTCAAAATATGTTATTTCCACTGTGGACATTGATGTCATCTGAAGTCAGGTATGCTTTGCACATCAGTGCTGCCTCACCCACCCCAAAAAGGATGTACAAAGTGAAAGAATGTTAGGATGTTTTCCCTTGAAAATGTGAGCATCCAGTCTTGTAAGATGATTTATTCAGGGGTGGTGTGTGTGTGTGTGTGTGTGTGTGTGTGTGTGTGTGTGTGTACGTTGGGTGCATCAATTAAAAACAATCCTTTAAGTATCGTCACAAGTTAAATACAAACCTCACATCAGTTCCTAAATATTGTGCCAGTTTAACTCCAGTCTTTTAACATCTGCTTAAGTCAAAACACAGATTGGTCAAGAGATGACACTTGTACTTGCGTGGTCCAGTCAACAACATGATTCATGTTGTAGGGCTGGTTGCATAAACTGACAGGATAATCCAGCCAGCCCTAGCAGCTGCTGTGCTGCTGACACTCTCACGTGCTGTCCTTAAGAAAAACAAAAGAGCACAGCTTGGCTAAAAACACGCTAGTAGTGAAACTTCAGCAGACACAATGCAACGAGAAGCTAAAAAGTTCACTCAAAAATGTCAGGTCTCACAACACACATCTGAAGTTTCAGAATATTAGCAATGTGGCAGTACAAAGAAAAAAAACTATTGAAGAGAGGTTTGGATGGTTTCAAGATGCTTTGAACAACATTCAGCATCCTTGGGCTGCCTGAGGTGAGAGAGGGTGATGCTGTGTGTCAGGCAAATTCCAATCTAACATGAAGAAAAGCAGAGGTACATAATTCAGAATAAAAAAAGCTTTCACCACCCAGTGAAAGGCTCAAATCCTAGCTTGGGTGCAGGATACTCATGCCCTTGTTATTTTTTATTCTTGAATACGGCTACATACTTCAAGGGTAGAGACCGGTGTTTATCTGTAGTAGAAAGGAATATGTAAAGGCTTTGAATCAGGAGCTCTTTTGTTCTGCCCTACTTCCCTTGCCAGCTGCCCTTCATACTTATGCTAACACTCCTATTTGTCTACCCCACATACCTGCTGGGAGTGCCCTCCCTTGGCAGGGAGAATCTCCCAGCCTCAGAGATGGGTTGCACAAGATCTGACAGTAAATCAGCACCAAAACTGGGATTACTGCGTGTGTTTCTGTTCTCCTCGTCTCATGCCTGATGCATCACGAGGGCACAACACAATGTGTGCTCTGCATTTGGCTGTGACTGTGGTACGAAGACTCAGGCTGAGGCTGGATCCACAAAGGCCTTTCAGGGCTGGAAGGGATGGTCGCACCTCTAAGTCCAAAGCAAAGATTTTTAGCTCCTCCTTGCAGCTGTCAGCTAAGCCTGGTTTCCATACAGACTTGTGTTTCCAGAACCAAGGTTCCCTAATAAATCCAGGCTTTGCGCAAAGGATCCCCTTCAGATTCCCCAAGGGGAAAACCCATGGAAGGAAACAGCAGCAAAGGCGTTGTCATGATGGAGATGGATATACAGAGGAAGTGAACAAAGGGTAAATCTGGCTCTACCAAGGAAACAATGTTATCAGAGTAAACAAAGGGGAAACAAAACAATTGGAGTTATCAACCTCAAGTTATGTTTTCGGCAAAAGTAAAAGGAACAAACCCACATCTTGGCAGGAGTGACTGCACAATGTATTGTTTACCGTTAACTCATTAGGTCTATATCTGCCATATTAGTTAACTTTGCATGTTGTCACAGGTGCTGGTATTGAGCCAAAGACTTTTGCCATCAGTCTGGGGCAGCTCCAGGTACATACAGTTCACTTATTTACTTTATTTAGGCATGAGTCTGCGCTCTAGTTCCCCGTCCCCTGCTTTACCCTCCACCCACATGTTCAGTGTGTGTACATAAAGATGTGCCAGAGAAGCCAAGTCTCTTCTGGGCTGTAGCCCATGAACTCTTTTCCTTTTTCTGGAGACGATTACTTGTGAAATGCTGCTGAGCTGGGCTGGCTGGCTGGGTTGGTAGAAGCGTCTTTCTCTGCATGTCCCTGGTCTGGTTTAGCAATCTCCTGAAGAAGCAAGTCCATATGTTTTGGGGCCAGAGTTGATCCTTGCATGCAAATTGAGTGAGCATCTCAAATACCAACCTATGTCAGTATGTGTGCACAGCACTCAGTAGCTCTACTGCTGCTGCTTGAAAGCAGCTGAACTGCTGCAGACCACTTCTCAGCGGCCCCTGGTGCCCTCCTTCCCAGCAGTCCCCATCTCCTCCAGACCATCCCACCTGTTATTTGCCCTGCTAGCAAAACATGACACAGTGCATGAGAAAAGGCACAGCAAACAAATCACTTTTTTTCCCTGAGATTCCCTATCTGGAAAGCAGGAATAAACTTTTCTTAAAAGGATGCATTATCTTGGGAGGAGTAGTTACTGGGAAGTGACTAGTGTTAGTGTTTGGCTAGTACCATCATGAAAGCCAAATGGATTGTGGTTGTACAGCAAGATCCATTTGTTTAGAATTAATTAATGTACAACCTCAATCAGTTTGCAGCATCCAATCCAATACTGGCTATCCCATGATGAGCTGCACACCCCTGCAAATTCTTTATCCTTATAACAATTCTTCCAATCTAAAAAATGAGTAAAAAAATCTATAAATATTTATAAATCACACATAATCTGAACAGATAGTAATTTTCCTTAATTCTCATTAAAATACTTCCATCTTAACTTAGGGTTAGTTCTTAAATAATGAATAGTTGTTATCAACTATTCCATGTTATGGACTCACCACACCAGCTCCTCTGAAATGATCATATTCTTTCTTCCTGTGAGATGCAAGGAAACAATCTTCCTGACTAAGCTACAACCTTTAACTGAGCAATATGTGGAACGATCCCTCCTGTGGAAGGATCATTACGGGCAGGAACACACAGCCTGGGAGGTTCCTGCAGAGCACTGATGGTAACTTTTTGACATGGGTGGTAGAAGAGCCATCAAGGAGATGTGTGCTGCTGGACCTTGAACTAACTGAGAAAGAAAGACTGGTTGGGGATTTGAGGGCTGGGAGCAGCCATGGTTGTGGTGACCATGAGATGGTGGAGTTCAGGATCCTGTGTGGAAGAAGCAGGACAGTAAGTAGGATTACAGCCCTGGACTTCAGGAGAGCTAACTTTAGCCTTTTCAAGGACCTACTTGGAGGAATCCCGTGGTCTAGGGGCCTAGAAGGTAGGAGGGTCCAAGAGTTATATTCAAGCATCACTTCCTCCAAGCTCAAGACTGGTGCATCCTTTTGAGTAAGAAATCAAGGAAAGGGGAGAGGAGAAATGTATGGATGAGCAAGGAGCTTCTGGCAAAATTCAAACAAAGAAGGAAGTTTATGGAATATGGAAAAAGGCACAGGCCACTTGGGAGGAATATGGGAATGTTGTCAGAGTACGAAGGGATGAGACGAGAAGGGCTAAGGCCTGTTTGTAATCCAGGCCAAGAAGAAGGGCTTCTGTGAGTACATCAGTAGGAAAAGGAACACTAGGGAAAACATGGGCCTGCTGCTGAGTTAGGTGGGTGCCCTGGTGACAAAGGACACAGAGAAGGTGCAATTACTGAATGCCTTCTTTCAGTTGCTACTGCTAAATCCAGCCCTCAGGAATCCCAGACCCTGACGCCAAGAAAGAAAATTTGGAGACAGGAAGACTTTCTCTTGGTCATAGAGAGTTGGGTTAGAGATCAAGTAGGCAAACTTGACACCCACAAATCCATGAGCTCCAATGGGATGCACCCACGAGTGCTGAGGGAGCTGGCAGATGTTATACTAAGCCACTCTTCTTTATCTCTTAAAGGTCATGGAGAACAGGAGAGGTGCCTGACCTTGACTGGAGGAAAGTCAAGGTCACTCAGGTCTTGGAAATGGGTGAGAAGGAGGGCCCAGAAAACTACAAGCCAGTCACAGCTTCACCTTAGTCACTGAGAAGGCAATGGAATGGCTCATCCTGGTTGTCATTTCTGAGCATGTGGAGGGAAAGAAGCTTATGAGGAATAGTTAACATGGATTCACCAAGGGGAAATTTTGCTTGATCAACCTGATTGCCTTTGATGGCATGACTGCCTGGGTGTATGAGGGCACAGCAGTATATGTTGTCTACCTTGACTTCAGCAAGGCTTCTGACACTTTCCCTGATAGGTAAACATGCTTAATTCTTCAAAGTTATGTTGCCTGACTTTTCTATTACACCTTGAAAACATGCTTCTGTGAGTTCAGAGTTTTGTAGAAGAATGCAGAATTGCATTTTTGTTTGCTGAGTATTTGACAGCCCTGCTGTGCTCTGAGTTCTCCTGGAAAGTGAGCCTCACTGAGAAACTTAAATCCTCTGAGAACAAATTCTGTCCCTCCTACGAGTACAACCATAAAATAGCCCCACAGAGATCAACCCTGTGGCATCAGCTTACTAAAGGAAAGCAGAAGCCAATCCACCTCAGAAATAGCTGTGAAGCAATTGTGTGTACATTTATCTCTCTCTGTGGGACAAATTAAAATGTGTACTCATCAGGGTGAATTCTTTGTGGATTAATAGAGACCTTAAATATTGAAAGATAACATGAGGGAAAGCCAGGATGATCCAACTAGCTCATTTATCCCAAATTTTTGAGAAAACAGGTGCTTTTTCTTACTTTCTGCATCCTGCTTGTATGTTGCTTTCTAGGAAGAAACATGAAAGGCCTACCCTTTGTTTTCACTAAATGCATGGGTCTATATAAGATTTGCCTGGGAACTACCCTTTTATCACCATTGTTCATGCAGGGGGAAGTTTCCCATTGTTCAGGAAAGAAATGACATCTTTAATTTCATACTTTAACAGCAAATGGTGGTAATATCTCAATTATTTCTGTAGATGAATGAGCCATCAGAGGTTTCAGCATTCTTTGCTGCATTACAGGTTGCTTGTTTTGCCAGAGTAACCATAATAGAGAAACGCAACACTGCCTGTGCTGTGTGGCCATATATATATATCCCACTGAGAAGTGATACATGACTAGCATCAGCTGTGTCCGTGGAGCTTATGCAGCAAGATTTATGTTTCTTATGGGAGAACTTGCTATAAATATAGCTATAACCACCTACTCATGTTTTATCTTAAGAATTTATTCAGAAATTTTAACAGTCAAGCATACAGGTAACTGCCAAGAGGTTAGAGCTCCTTTGAGTAGATTACCCCTGTATAGACACAATTTAAGAAATCCAGGTTCAGCTGTAGCTCTGTATCACAAATCCGAGCAGCCTTCTTTAGCACCTGAAGTGCTGACTGGAGATATTTCAAATTGGAATGCATTGCAATGCTTGTTTGATTTGTAGCCAAGATGAAATGAACCTGTTCAGCAGCCAGGTAATTATCAAGTGCATGCCATAGAAAATGCTATTGGATTGGTTGCATAAACTAGAGTGTAACACTGTATCTTCAAGCCTCAAAGAAAGAGTTTATTCTTCTTTCAGAAAATTCTTTTTTGGCAATGTCTGCTAATATTTTACTGTTTCTGCATTCTGAGTTCCTTAGTGTCTTAGTAACATGCAGCTTCCCTAACCTACTCTTCTTGTTGGCCTCACACTCTGGCTCTTCTTCTCATGCTAAACTTCTCATCCATTTATTTCACGTACATGGCTCAGTAAGGTGCGTGCAGGAAACGTACATCATGTTGTATTGATGTGTATTCTCCTGGCTTTCCCTGTGGCTCGGTGGCACAAATGGCACACAGGACAGGTGTCTGCTGTGGACTGACCAAGTGATGAGCAAACTGGGTCATAGAAACATAGACTTACAGAATAGTTTGGGTTGGAAGGGGCCTTAAAGTTCATCCAGTTCCAACCCCCTGCTACGGGCAGAGACACCTTCCACTAGACCAGATTGCTCAAAGCCCCATCCAGCTGGCCTTGAACACTTCCAGGGATGCATCCACATCTTCTCTGGACAACTTCTCAGAAGCATCAGTTCATGGGAGCCGCAGGTCAGAGATCATTAGAAACCGGTGGGAGCAGCAGTCGAGGAAATCTGTTTCCTTGGCTTGAGAGGAGGGAACGAGGCAGAAAGCCGCCCTCCACATAGTGTGTATTGCACTTGCTTGCTTGCTAAGTCTTCCATCACACCGTTGACATCAAAGGGACAACGTGCAGCTGACGGCACTGCACAGCGCTCGGTTCAGCTGATGGCACTGTCTCAGTGCTTCCTGACGGCCAGAGAACGAAGAAAGCCCCGAGCAGCCCTCGTTTAGCAGCCATAAGGGGAGAAGGCGGCAGGGAGGAGCGCTGGGGCTCCGCGGAGCGCTGCGCTCGGGCAGCCCGGGCCGATCGTGACGGGTCAAAGCCAGGTGAGCCCTGGGATGGCTCCGCGGCGACAGCGATCCGCTCCCCGCCCCGACACCTGCGCGGCGCCGCCCCGCACCACTCGGGGCCAGGCGGGGCCCCGCCGCCGCCCTTAAAGCCCGGCCGCCCCCGGCAGCTTCCTTTCCTCTTTCCCTCCTTTCCTCCTGTCTTTCAGCCCCGAGCGCTCCGGCGGGACCGCGCCAGCGACATGGGTAGGTGTGGCGATGTGGGATGGGGCAGCCCGGAGTGGGTGGCGGTCTCCGGCCCGCGGAAGGGATGCCGCCCCGGGATGAGCAGCGGGGGGATCCTCAAGCCGCTTCCCTCTGAGCCGGGTGATCGTGCCGGGCTGTGAACTGACACAGCATGGCCAGGGGTCCCGCCCGCCCAGGGCTGGCTCTGCTGCTCGGTGTCGGTCTGAGGAAGTCCCTGGGCACTCTTGGGTCTCTACTATCCCTCTTCCTCCGGGACAGTTCTCCCTCTGGCAACGCTTTATCCTGGTTTATATGACCCTGCCTTGAAACCCGAGTGAGAGCCGAGCGATGGTGCCTCTGTAAGCTCTCTGAGCTGAGCCCCTGGCCGGTAAGGTTTCTCCTACACTACACTTTTAAGGCATGTGGAGCTTAAGATCTGACCACAAGTGTGGTGTTTCTCGCAGGTGTTAAATAATGCTTTTTCATCGAGCTTTTTCATCTTGTTTACTTAGGGTTGACTTAGTGTTTTTTAAATACATAGATACACAGGTGGAAGATCCAGACAAGGGCAGAACCCATTTAGCTAATAAATTCTGAAGATTTTTTTCCTTTCTGAACTGGAACAGTGAACAGTAGAGGTACAAAAAATACTTTTTTATGATGTATCTCTCCATTGCCCTTTGTTGCACCTTTGGGCCTGTAGTATCTGAGCACATTGGTGTCTCTCATAGCAAGCAGTTCCTGGGCTGGACAAACCTTGTCTCACAACAGGGAAGGAACCTGACATGCCCACCCTTCACTCCCCCAAAAAAACCAACCCAAGAAAGTGCCATTGCATCTTCAGCAAAGAAATCTGAGTTCTGGGGACAAACAACTGTGGTAATGAGCAGGCAGATCTTGTCAGTGGTGCTGCCCAGGGGTGAACTGGGTTCTTGCTGGCTTGGGCAGACAACCAGGAAGATGGTGATAACTCTGTGAAGAGGAAGAAATGGGATGCAGCTGGGTGTGCTCATGTAATATCAGGCTTGCTGCATTATAGGTTTGCTTGGACGGTTTCTGTGTTGGTGTTTTTCTGGAACAGCAGGGTGTGAAGCAGGGACTCCTGGAGGGGGATGTCCTGATGGTAGCAGCATCCTTGTGAAGGTGCTGTAGGGCTGCTCCAGGGAGCAGAGGCAATAGGCTTGTCTGTGCCCCAAGTCAGGTGTCAGGACCGTAGGCTTGCTCTGGAGCCAGAAACATCCTAGGTGACAGTCTGGGTGTGTACAGATTTATTGTGGCCACAGACAAGAAGCATTTCATCCAGGCAGATGCATGGGTGCAGATTGCTGCATGGAGCATGTCAATGTGCTCCCATCTTGTGTCATGGACTGTGAGCTGCAAGGGATGCAGCATCCCACTACATCTCTGTGACTGCAGGGAAGGAACCACACTGGTGGGAAGGGGTTGGAGCTATAAGCCTGCCCCACCTGGCCTGCAAGGTTGGGAAGGAGAGAATGGCCCACTGATAATTATTTAGATGTGGTGCTGAAGCCAAGAACTGAGTGGCTGTTGACTTTACATTTCTTAAAAAATATTAAATATCTGAAGGGAATACAAAGTGCACAACTGTTTAGAGCTTTGTATTGAAAAATGTGGACCTCTTCAGTACTTTGTGGTGAAAATGAGCTGTTCTGCAGGTCATTCTTTGTGGGCAAAGAACAGGAGGGCTGAAGGTTGCCCCAAAGAGGGACTGCTCCAACATGACACTAGCAAACCTCAGATTATCACTGAAAATGATGCAAAATGTTGGGTGTTTTGTGCTGTGTAGGTTGAACCCTGAAGCTTCCTGACAGTGGAGTCCTCAGTTAGTTTAGGTGCCTGTGTTGAAAGGTTGGCTTTAATGCTATCTGGAGTTTCCCCAACTGTCTCTGTAAAAGGAGAAAAGAGGGGTAAAGTCAAAATGTTTAGAAATAATTGTGTCTCTTAAACATTGAAGTCAGACAATGTCATCTGAAAAATATTGCCTCTGTGATGTCCTCTGTGTAAGGTTTCTTGCAGAGGTGATACTTTTGCCATCAGGAAAGCAGAAAAACCCCAAACCCAACCAACAACAAGATCCTAGATATTTTTTGCCTAACAGACAGGAGTGAGCTGCCCAGAATGATCTTCTCTGTACATGTTATGAAAAACTGGGAATGTGATGCAGGTATGCTGGAAAGGTCAACAAGTGGAATAACCAAGGAGCTGATAGGAAGATAGGCTATTGCTAACACCTTGGTATCCTTCAGTGTATCTGCTCGTGTGGGTTGTGGAAGGGACATTGCTGTGACGGTTTAGGCCAAATTCAGGGAAATGTCCAAAAGGAACGTCTCCTCAAAGGAAGGCAGTTACAAACCACCCCTTCCCCCAGTTGGGTTCGGGAAAAAACAAATTTTCCTCAGAGGAAAGTGAAGGAGAAAATAAAACTATTTATTTAACAAACACACAGGAAAACAATACTAATAATGCTAAATAATAAAATCTCTCGCTCTGGAGAGAGAACCTGAAAGATTTTAGAGTCCTTCTGTGGGTGTGGTCTCTCTCCTCCTCCTCAGAGCTGGGTCGGCGTGGGGGGCCCCCCTCCAGGCCGGTGGAAGGTCCCCCGGTGGGGTTCTGATGTTCTGGTGTTCCGAACAAGTCCAGAAGAGAAGAAGGGAAAAAAACCCGAAGTCCCAAGAGGAAAAAAACCTCAACTCTCCGTCCCTCTCCGAAGAAACAGAGCCGAAGAAGCTGACCGAAAAGCCAGAAAGAAAAGTGCTTCCTCTGCCCGCTGCAGAAGCAGCTAATCTCTGTGTCCTTGAAGCACAAACTGTTTTGAAAAGTTCACTCAGTTTTTTTCTCTGTCTCTTGCATCCAGTTTTAAAGGCATAGAAAGGTTCAGGAATCATGTCTGGGCATAGAGCAATGGTAGGGGATACAACACCACAGTCACCCCAAGACAATTGCCAATAACTTGAATAACTCGTGTACCTGCATGTGCCCTGAACTGGGTGTGTTAGCACTTTCAGAATGTAGCTTGCTCTCTAGGAAAATATATTCTTGAATCACCTGCATAATACTACTGTCTGTGTTGTGAAGGTACTTGTCCACAGCAGTGAAGGAAAGAATCGGAATAATCTGTTGTATTCTGGAAATCTGTTGATTTCTGGAAATTACTTTATTTAGTATTGTGTCAAACACTATAGTGTTGCTGTCAGCTCTTTTCATCTGTTGTGAACTATGGACTAAATAATGATTTTGGCAAACATACTTTTCTTATAGAGATGTATTATGGGCAGGCTTGATTCAAGCAGGGATTTCAAAGTTCACATCTTGTACTTGGTCTTATCTTAATGATAATGAGCTTGCTCATGTGGTTTTATGGAAAATGTTGACATCCTCTATGTGGGCATAGGGCCGTTATCTGACACAATGAAAGCTCAGCCTTCAAGCCTGTCTCCTGAGCTGAGGAAACCCTGCAGGACTCTACTTGGAGTGCTGCCAGGGGAGAGGGCCTGCCAAGAGCAGCTGGAAGTGACTTCAGGGTTGCAAGCAGCTCTCTGCTCTTGCTGCCCTCAGTGGGACCTCTCTGTGCTTCCAGGTCTTCCCAGGTTAATATTCAGGTTTTGGGAATGCCTGCTGACATGGATCACTGAGTTGGGGCTGTATATTCAGTCCTCTAAAAGTCCCTTTTCAGGACTTGACCTCCATTCCTGGGAGGGCATCTTGAGCCTATTCCTTAGTCTTGACTTGCCTTTAAGGTAACATCCCCAAGAGTGAATTGTAACAGGATTCATCATCTGTGGGTGGCTGGTTTACCACCACCTTGAATAATGTGTGGTGAGCAGCCATGGGATGCTTTGACTTGCCAGTCCTTTTGAGCTTCTACTGGCAGTGTATGACTTTATGCATATCCTGAAAACCCGAAGGCTATCAAGGAAAGTTTTTCCTAATAACTATGAGAAGTCTCCCTTTAAGAAACTGAAAATTTACTCACCCTGAGCAGTACTGTGTTTATATTTAATTTGTTTATTCAGAGTTGAACCTTTTTTGAATCTTCCATTGGTTTTAAAGGAGTATTACTTATTAGTTGCCATTAACTTATATTTTGGTTTTTTCCCTCCACAGGTGGAAAAACTCCTGGCAAGTCGGTAAGTATTGTTTTCCTTTATAAAAAGTTGCTCTACTGACTCTCTTTGGGTTACATTGTTTTGGTAATGTTAGCAGTGCCCAAAATAAGAATCACCCTATAAACATACATCAAATGTATACAATAATGACTTACTGGCCAACATGTGCAAAAGCAGCCTTGTAACTTATTAAATTCTAGCTAAGCATTAGTGTGCTCATCACCCTGATAAAATGTCTGAAGAGCCTTTGCTGACTGAGCAGACATTGGTAGGGAGGAGGTTGGTCCCTGGAGCCCATCTCTCTTGTGGCTGAGTTATCATCATCCACTGCTCTTGAATCTTTGAACTGTTAATGACATGTGTCTCAGCAACCCTATCTCTGCCTTTGCATTTCTTATCTTGCAAGGTTTTACTCCACAGACTTTCCCTCGGCTTAGTGGCTTCCTCAGCAGCCAAAGTCAAAGCTTTTGCAGCAGGGTGGTGGCATCCCCAGGGTAGGGCAAGGTTACAGAGAGCCTTATAAAACATAACCTTCAGGTTACCTGTTTGGGGGTGGATCTGGTGCTTCCTGACCAATGAAGGTAACAGAAAAGGTTTTGGTAGGTATGTGTATGGGCACATATATACTGTAACAGAGGACAGTACAGTGCAAAATGAGGACAAGTACACATCATGAATTAGCAGTGATGAATTGCATAGTCTACTCTTGCTTGTAGCATCTTGGAAAAACAGAAGGCCTGTCACCTTGGGAAAGACCCAGTAGCTTTCTCCTGCATACCTCTGTTCATGCTCAGCTCCAGCTGTGACATGCAGATCCCCTCCATTTTGGGGGCAGCCAGTAAAAACCCACCAGTGGCTGCTGTGCCAGCATGGGAATGCAGAACAGCTCCACCAGGCACATAAGCACCATATCTTGAAGCAAAAATCTAGCCTTGCTGGGTTGTGAGCTCCCCAGACCAGCATGTAAAACCCTCCTAAAGAATAAGGTGTTCGGCAGGGTGTTGGCAAAATACTGGGGAGGTGTGTGAGAACCCCAAAGTAGTCAAAAGATTTTAGTGAGGTTTTGTGAAATTCAGGTGGAAGTGGGTCCCACCAGCTCCTGGGCCAGGACTGCTCTGGTTTTTTTTTTTTTCTCTATAGGCAGGACAGACATGGGGAAGTCTTTGTTCTGCTTCAGGAACAGACATTCCCTCCTCTCCATCTGGGCTATTCCCAATTACGAGTCAGGCAGCCTGGGTTACTGTTTCAGTAACTAACTTAACATGTGCTGAACCAAAACTTCAGTGTGTGGCTCTCCATCCCATGACCATTTGCATGGCTTAGGGGAATGCTGTGTGGACAGGGCACAAAGCCTTCTTCTGTGTGAACTCCAGTCCACCAACACCTGTGTCCAAGTTGAGAATTAGTTGTCCAAACCTCCTGCTGCCTTCAGCTGAAGGAAATGGGCAACTTCAAGTGAATTTTACCTGATTTTGGGATACATGTGAATGGTCTTCTTTTGGAGACACTTCTTTCTGCCCATAGAGGATGTGATAAATCAAGAGCGACAAGTTTATACTTAGGACTCAAATTTTGTGTGCTCTAAAGCTAGAGGAGTCCCACCTGGCACTTGCCTCAGCTGAGATTGGGTTGTTCCTGTGAAGCCTGCTTATCAAACCGTGGGTAGGATATGCAGTATGTTTTGCCGTATTCCCAAAAAAAGCCTGTTGCAGCCCCCAAGCCTCCAAGTGTTGTGTTTGTTAAGGCTTTGCTGGAGACACCGGCTGTCCAGTTTACTTGTGTCAGCCATGATTTCCCCGTCTAAGGTTTTTTCCTTTTGATCTGCAAAGTTAACTTATTCCTATTTCACATGAAATACAGATTAGTTTAATTCCTAAACCTTTGCAATACAAACAGTGCCATTTTTTAATTACACTTGAGCATGGAGAAGAACTGTTTTGCCTCTGGCATGTTCTGAAACATCCTTAAAATCTGATTCTTTGCTACTTGCAGGATTAAATCCATTAAATAGAGATTAAAAGGGAGGATTATGTTTAAATAGCATCCCCCTTGATTTCAATAGAAATTCATGAATATATCATATATTCATCCACTAAGACAAGCAGGTGATCAGAAGTTAAACTTCCAGTTCTAGTGACCGTATCAGATTTGTACCTGATGTATGCTTTTTAACCATTGTCTCAATGGCAAGAACTGTGTCACGAGCTACATGATGACGACCATGGACATGCCTTTTGCAGCAGGTGAAGGCTCAGTGAATCTGGCAGCCAATGCCATGCCATTTTAGGTTAGGAATTAAGTCCGTTCTATCATCAGGCCTGAAGAGATGAAGGATTCTTCATCAAGCTGAGCATTTTTAAGGATAAGGAATTTTCCTGAGAGATTTGCTTGAATGAAAAGTTTAAATGTTTACTTGTGTCAACTATGGGTGCTTAAAAATAGCCCCAAGCTTCTAAATGGTGTACTGCAGGGGTTTGGCATTGTGCATTTTTGGTTGGCTTTGGGTTTTGACTTTTTCCAAAAACATTGGCTTTTTCCATATTTTTAGATACCAGTCAAGATTGTTGTAAGGGTTAAGTGCTGGAGACCTCAAATGTGCATGTGCATAGTGCAGCCTTTGAAGGTCATTTATAGCATTGCTAAAGGTGTCTTGCAAAGGGCAGATGAGAAGTGTGCAGACCTCTGGGGACCACGAGGGGAAAGTGAGAACTGACTCTTGGTTCAGGTAAACTACTGTCATCCCACAGAAGCCTGTGCAGCCTCCAGACCCTGAGCACCTACCCACTCCCACTGAGTCCATGCTGAGCTTGCTTAAGCTGTGGGTTGCAGTGAAGAGTATTAGCAGCTCTGAGCTCACGTTGTCTCTTGCCTCCAGGTGCTCTGCTTTGGCTTCCCTTTGAGCATTTTTTTCATCGTCATCAATGAGTTCTGTGAGCGGTTCTCCTACTATGGCATGAAAGGTATGTCCCTTGTCTCCTTGTGCTGACCATTACCCAGGCCTGACTTGGGTTTGTAACCTGTTGTTTTGTTGTTCTTTCTACAGCTGTGCTCATTTTGTATTTCAAATATTTCCTGCACTGGGAAGACAACTTTGCCACTGCCATCTACCACACATTTGTTGCTCTGTGTTACTTGACACCGATCCTTGGAGCAATCATTGCGGACTCTTGGCTGGGAAAGTTTAAGTGAGTGCTTCCTCAGAAAGCAGACAAAGATCTTGAAAGCTCACCTGAAATCAATGTTACTTGAACCATCACCTAAAACAGCAGCTCTGAACAACAGCTTCAGAACTGGTGTTGACTACTCCAGGATAGTTCGTTTTATTTCACCGAAGCTTGAGGTTTTAATTGATTCAGCTCAGACTTGCAACTGCACTGTGAATTAACAAATGTTCCAGTTCTGCTAGTTGGTTAAGGGTAGTAGCATGCTTTCCCAGCATGCTGCATGTTTTTCCTCTCACCTGGACAAAATATAAGCTAAACTAAGGAGAGTATTCACCAAGCTGTGAAAATAGATACTGGAGGTTATAATTACATAGGACAGTCTCTTTACCCGTTGCAAGTGGCCACTGAAATAGTGAATTTCTCTGTTATCTGGTGTTAAGTGGGCCTTAGAATAAGTTTTAAAACACTGTGTGATTTCAGAATAGACAGATCAGTGAGAGGTCTTACTGAGTAGCAATTCTTTCTCTAAATGATGTCTTCTGTATTTTTAACTGCAGGCTAGTTGGTCAGGAAAGTATCACTGAAGTGCTTTGAAATGTAACCAGATTATTTCCAACAGCTTTATCTCACTCTCCTTTACTGATATTTTGATTCTAAAAGTGTTTACTTTGCCTGAAAAAAAGCACAATAAAGATTTTATGGAGGGTTATGAGCCATGAATATGAGCGGGCTTGCCAAAGGTCTCCCAGAGATTAGAGAGGTGCTGTGCAGTCAGCTGCGCTGTCTTCTGCTGTAGTGACAGCCCCTGGGGGCCCAGGGCTGTGACCATGGCCCTGTGTGCTCTGTGCAGCTGCTCCGAGCAGTGCAAACTCAGTGCAACTAGCTGGGTGTCTTGCAGATTGCAGCCTCCGTATATTGTGTACTCACTTGTTTAGATGCTGTGGTTTATTTTTCAAATTTATTTTGGCTTTTACTTGTTGTATCAAGATGAAACCTTGCAGACCTTGCATCTCTTCTCCTTTGCTACTTGGATATGCCAGTGCCACAACTGAAAGGCCCAGACCTTTAACAGGAGCTTGTTAGGATGGCTTAAACAAGAAAAAACATGCTTTAGGAAACAGCATTAGGGTTTAATGCCCTAAAATGCAGCAAGGTGCCACAAGGAAGGCTTAAACAAGAATTAAAAAAAAAAATCTATGATGACAAGAGGATAAGGAGGTTACCTAAGCACTTCTAAGCACTCTTAAAGGAGACACTCAAACCTTCCACAGTTCAATGTACTTTGTGCAATGTCTGTCAAGGAGCATGCTGGGACCTGCTCACATATCATTGGATGTGAAGTTCTTGGGGAAAATAGTGCAGAAATCACAGTTACTTTTTTAAATTGTGTGTCATCAATGCAGTGCCAATTATGTAAGTCTTTGCAGTGGGCTTATAAGCCTCACAAATGAAAACCAGAAGTTTCTCTCCTGATCAGCTCAGGTTCAACTTCACTTGGAAACTTTTTCCCAGGTTGTCAGGTAATTAAAGTAACTCTATGGAAGCACTATGAAAACCTCCCCCCCCTTCAACTGTATCTATTAAATATCATTAAACAGCAGACTCATCATTGCCCCACTTTATAGATTTTTTTATGTTTTACTCTGCTACAGGCAAGGGCAATTTGAAGTCAGAGAAACCTTGTTTTAAAGTGAGGGGATCTTGGTCAATGTCCCTCTTGTGTTGGGGTGCTGCTCCAAGCTTGCTGTGAGGATCTCTTGCCTATGTCGAGTAGTTGGATTGTTCTAGGTCTTTGAGCATTGTCCTTCATTGTCATGCCTTGCACTGGGTTTGGGACTACTCCTGAAAACTGGGGTTTTAAATAATTTCATATCATTGCATTGTGTTTTTCCTGCTTTTCCTCCGAACTGGAGACCCACATCTGTGCCTATGGAATGGAGGCCCACCCAAGGACACAAGTGAACGTGGGTTAAACTACAGCCACGTACTTAAGGTCCAACAAAGTTAAAATGGAGTATGTTTTTACATACAGAAAAGAGGATTGGGCCCTAAAGCCAGGGTGTAGGGGCTGGTGATTATGCAATACTACAGTCCTAGGCACCTCCTGGCAGAGGAAGTCAGGCTGAAAGCCTGCAGCATGCACGCTTCAGTGCTGCTCTCACTCTGATCTGAGTGTAAAAGTGTTGGTACACTTACAGCCGAGAGAGTGGGGGTATGGAGTTGTTGTTCACAACAGTATTTCAGGAGAATTTCCATGTTTGAAGCAGGTTTTTAATTTTTCTTTTTTCCTTACTCCTGCAACTAAAATATAAAATAACATAGAGAATGTTTAATGATACTTAAATCAGTGTAAATTGCATCTTCCAGTGTTGAAGAGTAGTCCATTTGATCTTCACCATATAAAAGATATGAAAATGGTATTCTTGAGTTGGTTAGTAAAAAGGCAGTCACTGAAGATATTTAAGTATTTCCTGTGACTTAGTGATACCTGAAGAATCCATTTGTTATCTTGCCTTGTTTAATTAAATAAGGCAACCTAAAATAATAAATAGAATAGAAATATTGTGGCAGTGGTGCGTGGGCAGATTTTTATAGTAGCTTCTGACAAGTTCAGTCCATAATTTATTGTATCTGTTGATTGTTTTCATTACCATGAATCTTTAAAATAAGCAAAAGTCTGCATTAGCCATGTAATTCTCTGTGTGCATTTTATGTGTGTAATTGTGTTAACATATCTAAGAAAGCGTATCTCCTCTCTTGACAACAGGACCATTGTCTACCTGTCCATTGTCTATACAATTGGGCAGGCAGTCTTGTCTGTGGGCTCCGTAAATGACCTGACGGATCACAACCGGGATGGCTCTCCCGATAATGTAGCACTGCACATGTGAGTTGCCTTGTACACCTTTTATTTTCCAGGCTGCTGAAGGATGGGACAACTTCAATTTATGTTACTTGAATTTCAACTGTCATTCAACCAGTCTGTTATGTATACTTTAAGAACCAATGCAAAATGATTTCTTTTTTTTCTTTTCTCCTTTGTTCCAGTGCTCTGTCCATGATTGGCTTGATCCTTATTGCCCTCGGTACTGGTGGGATCAAACCTTGTGTGTCAGCATTTGGTGGAGATCAGTTTGAAGATGATCAGGTAACAATGTCTTCCAGATTTTCAGTTATACAGATACTCTTACTAATGTTGGACTGTTATAGTACTCTAATAATATACAAATTTAGACAGGTGCATTACTGCAGTGTTTTCCTGAAGAGCTGAAGAAGGAGCTAGTTAGTTATTTGTCTTGAACTTTGAAACCAGAGGTGCTGATTTTTTGATCTAGGCTCATCAATGTGGTTGTGGCTAAGCCTTTCTAAGCATCTTTCTGTTTTTACTGTAGGAAAAGCAAAGAAGTACCTTCTTCTCTCTCTTTTATTTGTCCATTAATGCTGGAAGTCTCCTATCTACTATAGTCACCCCAAATCTCAGAGGTAAGGTCATATGTTTGTTTATAATTGTTAAACATCAGAAAAGGAGTGTTGGATTGCAGTCCAGTTAGGTTTAAATTAAAGTTCTGTTCTCTGACACACTGGAGTTATTAGCAAATAGTCTTCAGTGTGTCATCCAGCTTCTCAGAGATGAAGTACTCTTAAAAAGGAGCCAGTTTAAAACCTAAATTGCCTTTAGGATCAGAAATACTAGATCTGAAGAGACATGCTGGAGCTAACTTTTCTGCCTAATGCACGTTTTAATTCCACAAAGGTACAAATGTGTCACTTCTTCCAATACCTTTCAAACTATCACACTAGAAAGAGTTGTATTGCTCCCTGAGAAAGGAAGTGGAGAGAGCCTTCTCCTCTGGAAGTGGAGAGAGCCTTCTCCTCTGGAAGTGGAGACTATTCTGAAGCATTCCCATACTAAGTACAGAAGCATCTATGCGTGTAGGAATACGTTTATCCATGTGACAAAGTAAATAACTTTTCCTGTTGTTAAATAAGAAAGTGGTGTTCTCTTTTGCTTGTAAAGAACAGCGTGATGCTAAAGAAAACAAGCAATTCGCTAACCTATATACATACAGATTTCTGTGGAAAGCTTGCACAGATGGTGCTGTATGGATGCACTTGCCAGCAGTTTCAAAAGGCTGCTTTTCTCAAAAGAAAGGAACCAGCATGTGAATTCTGGAATAACCCTAAAGCACCAGGCTGAAATTCTGGCCTTTGTATTTCTTGACTGGAAAAGACTCTGGTGAAGAGTTTTAGATGTTTGCTTAATCCAAATTCTATCCTTTCCCAAAAAAGGAAGGAGACATGCATAAGGCACAGCATGTAGTTTACTTCCTTGCTGATAAAGGGTGAAAAATACCTTGGAAAAAAACGACAAATTGAGCTGAGGGAAGTGATAAACTGTGATGTCCTGTAAAGGTTTAATCAGAAGACGAATACAATTAAATCAAGGCATTAATTATCAGCAAGCTAACATGTTTTTTCCAAACCATACTCTCTAATTCTCCTCTTAGAAGAAGTATGGTGAAGAATGTAATAATTTTGTTTAGTCTTTTGTTTTATACTGCTAGTAGCTATGTTCGTAGTCTGAGCATCACTTTAGGATGTGTGCTTGAAGTCTATAGAGTCAAATCGGTGACTAATGCCAAGGAGGGGAGGGGGCTGGTGATTGGGATGTTTTTTCAACAAGCGACACTTATATCTTAACATGTTTATGAACTTATCCCAAGACTTTTGTAATCTAGTTCCTTTCTCACTAAGGACATGCTTTTGACCCTTCTAGTGTAATTCTTCATGTCTCAGTGTAAAACTAGGTGTAAATTTCCTGTGAGTAGATCCTGAGAGGCATTAGACTGTTTGGCCTGGAGAAGAGAAGGCAAAGGGGGATTTTATCAAAATATAAAAATACCTGATGGGAAAGAATGAAGAGGATGGAGCCAGGCTTTCCTCAGTGGGTGGTACCCAGTGTCAGGTCAAGAGGCAGTGGGCACAAACTGAGACTCAGGAGGTTCCCTCTGAACATCAGGAAACACTTTTTCACTCTGAAGGTGATCAAGAACTGGCACAGGCTGCCCAGAGAGGTTGTGTAGTCTCTATCCATGGAGATACTCAAAAGTATCCAAAAATACATCTGGACACAGTCCTAGACAACTACTTCCAGGTATCTCTAGTTGAGCTGAGCACTTGGACCAGACGCCCAGAGATCCCTTCCATCCTCAACCATTCTGTGATAAATAATTCCCCTTTTCAATAATGAAAGATAAGTTGAATACTGATTCTCCACTCTGAGGATGTCAGCAGACAGGTTCATTGTTCCCCTATGAGTTAACAATGAATGCAAATAACAGAAACCATATGGAAAACATCAGCAGTTCTGACTCAGACTTTTATTTGATGTTACTTTTTACTTCAGCTACAGAATGTGGCATTCACACCAAACAACGATGTTACCCACTAGCTTTTGGAGTTCCTGCTATCCTCATGGCTGTTGCCTTGGGTAGGTGAATCTGTTGACATCCTGTTGCCTCGGTAATTAGATGATAACAATCTCAGAATAAAGAAAGTGTGATAGAAATCTCCAGGTGTTGACCTCTACCAATACCTGATCATTTCCGCAATTTTTGACTTAACATTTTTTCTTGGGTGGGGAGGTGGGTGGGATTAATCTGAAGCACTTGCTTTTACAGAAGAGACTGATTTACCAGGAGAGTCTGCTGGGGCTGGGGTGAGGCATGAATACGTCTTTGAATTCTATACATGATGTAAATTACTGCCTGTATTTCTTGGATTACTGGTGTGTACAAATAGATCTTTTGAATGTAGGGTGAGAACTCTCAGAAAATGTGTGTTGTGGACATTATCTCTAGTCCAGGATGGTAAACTGTATGAGGTAATTGTCCCTGCACTGGAGAAATCCCATGCTTGATATGTCAATACTTCTCAAACACCTGCATTTTTACCAGCTGTGCTACAGGTCACTCCCTGAGCCTTACTGCTGACCAAGAAACTGGGGGTGCCATTATGTACTACAGTATCCCTCCCTCATGGTCCTGGTCCTTCAAGGTCCTGACTGAGAGCCCACCTGGCTACCAGTGACCTTGCCTTGCCCGTGAGCCCAGCCCAAGTTGGACAGCGGCCGTGGGGGTTTACCCGTGTCCTGCCCTGCACGTGGGACGATGAGGATGGGCAGTGTGCCTGGGCCTGGGAGCAGAGGACACCTTGGCGAGTCCTGCAGTTCAGGCAGAGCCTCGCGTGTCCCTGCATGATGTGAGCTGCAGCATCCTGAGCTCCTGAAAAGGAGCCCCTACAGCAAGGCCAGAGTCAAGTTCCTAAATGGTCCTTGTTTTGACCATTCCTTTAACTGAGATAACCTCCCACTGAGTGCTTACCTTAAGTGTTTCCAGATTTAGGTTTTTGTCTTGAATAGAAGCAATCTGCTTGTATTAATTTGATTTATCTTACTGTATGATAGCATGTGAATAGGCAATTTCATTGCTTCTTAGGAGGCTTATTCCCACCCTGATTTAACTCTGTGACTTACAGTTTCCATACTAAATTATTTGTCACTATTTTAATTTAATCCTGAGTTGCTTTTGGTTTCTGTTTGCCTATTGTAGTTGTGTTCATAATTGGAAGCAAAATGTACAAGAAAGTTAAACCGCAAGGAAATATAATGCTTCAGGTTTCCAAATGCGTTGGGGTAAGTACTGCCTACGTTCCGCAAATCCCTGGCAGCTATTCTGTTCTATAAATGTGCATAAATCAAAAATCTGTCTTAATATGAGGAACGTTTCTGAAGTTTTTTACTTTATTATGGAAGGCCTCTTACTGACACCTCCAGATTTAGACTCTTTTTATGCATATCTTGATTTATACATGAATTTATACACAAAGGAAACAAAATAAGGTGTCAGTGTTATGTAAAAGCTTATCCCAACTTTTGGGAATCATTCCTTCCACATTTGTGCACCTTTATGCAGAAAGAGACAAACATGCCTTGAGCTGAGTCAAGAGCAGAGCTATTAGTACATTTTACCAGGAAAAACTTATTCCTTATTAAAAGATTATTTACAATGCAGAGGTTTATTGGTCCCCACCATATTAAGGAAGTTCGGGGGGTTGCACATCAGTGTCATCCTGCAAGGAAAGGAGTGGAATCTACGTGAATAGCAAAGCATGTCCCAACTTTGCAGTGCCTCAACTTTGAGATCAGATTTATTCACATATAAGCTTCTTCCTTTTTCATACAGATCTGACAGCTTTATACAGCCCAGCCTATTGCCTATCTTGTAAGCACTGTCAAAACCAAATCTCTGTAGGTGACTTTGGCCATTGCTTAGAGTGCTGCTCCTAAGGCCCAGCTCAGCCTTGCACGCTATTCCATGCAGAAAATTGTAGTTCTTTGGGACTATATTTGTGTATATCCAATGTCAGGGTGTGAGACATAGTTACAAGATGCAGCTTCTCATAGTAAAATGTCCTCCTACAGCTGTTCAGCTCTGAAAACCTGTGCATATGACACTACTCTATTTATTGTTGTACATAAGTAAGTCTGAAGAAGGCAGATCTTGCAGCTCCTAACAGCAACCCACGTTGAGAGAGACTGCTGTGAGCAGTTTGGTCTACCTAACCCCAAGGGCACGCTCTGCTGGATATGCAGTGTGAGGCCTTAAAAACAATATTACCCTAGATGACTGGAGCAGTTAACAGAAGTCAAGTCACCTTTAGCACCCTCTAAACAGAAGAAGCCAGGAGCATCATCCCTAATGACAAAATAGTTCATTGCGTTTTAAATATTTGTAGTGGCATTAAACATAATTCTGTCTCTCCTCAGTTTGCCATCAAAAACAGATTTCGGCATCGCAGCAAGGAGTTCCCTAAGAGAGAGCACTGGCTAGACTGGGCAAGTGAGAAGTATGATGTAAGTACTGTGGGAGCCTCCTCTGCTATGACATCCCCTGGCCCTCAGCTTCTCTGTCTGCCCTGATCCATTGCCTCATGCACTGGGCAAATAGTTTTGGGTCTCTGGATCGTTCAGTAGCTGATCTGGCCAAACCTCAGTGCTCTCCTGGCATTGCAGGTTATCACCTCAGCTCCTGTGGGAGAAAGCAGAGCTGTGTGACTCAATGCTCTGTGTAATCATAGGCTGTCCAGGGAAATTCAAGGGAGACGAAGAAAAGACTTTCCCTTGCCAAACAAATACAAGCATTTAAGGTTTTTGGTTAGGAAAATAGCAAGCATTATCTTTCCTTCTCAACTTCCTGTATCTCATGGTAAACTGGCCTCAAACAAAATATGCTGGTCTAATGACTGCAGAGGGGAAAAGGGAAATGGTGCTGCCTGTCATGGTCAATGCACAGGGCCATAATACTTGTCTTGGTATGAAACATCAGAATTATGCTTTGGAATTTCAGCTGAAGTGGCTAAACACTGCATCCCCTCCAGCCTCAGTACAATTTCTTATGGCTCTTAAAGCCTTGTATCCCATAGTTCCCAACTTGTCCCTTGCCTACTATCCACTCTGCCCTGTTGTCAATGGCAGCACAAACCTTAGCCTGTCACTTTTATTTTCCTTTTGCCTGTATGCTTTGTTCATATGTGAAATTCCTCAGTTGCCTATTGTTCAAAAGCCTCCTTCCTAGAAAAATAACATGGCACTAAGCACTGAATCTCATGCTGCCATCAGTGTGCATGCAAAGAGGCCCAGGTCTCTCTGAGTGATCATTAACCAGCAGCCCTTCCCACACACACACAAGCAGACTTTGTACTGTTTTAACAGAGATCATCAGATGTACCCACAACATGTAAAGTCTAATGTGTGGGTAAACATTACATGATGGGTCTTTACCTGTTGCTGTGATGTGAGTAGCAGTCCGAAACCGTCTCTTTTGTTTTTTCCCCTTCCTTTTTAAAACCAATTCCTCTTATGTAATTTTTATTTTCTGCAGAAACAACTGATTGCTCAGACAAAGATGGTGTTGAAGGTGCTTTTCCTTTACATCCCTCTCCCCATGTTCTGGGCGCTTTTTGACCAGCAGGTAAAGTAGAAATTGTTTGGCTTGGTAATTAGAGCTGTACCATGTCACTCTACATACTCTGAGGTCATCAGACATAAAAGATGCCTATGGGAGTGTGGAAAAACAAATTCTTTATCCTGGTTTTATTGCAAAAGGGTAGCTACTGAGTCATGTCAGTACAAGATTATCTGCAGCCAGGGGCAATCTCAGTTTATCTGAGCACACCCAGGACAGATTCAGTGACTGAGGCCTCTCCAAATCTTGTATCAGCCTGGGACTCAGGGGATGAAACGGTAACTTAAAGCTTTCTTAGTGCTAATGTTTTTTCAGTTGTCAGATGAAATTTAGGGTCCTAGTGTAAACAATCTGGAGAATCAGGGTTTAAATGATCTGGATGTCAGTTTGCTTAATCACTCACACCTAGTTATAAATACCTTACACCTTCAAGCAGAAATATAAGCCTTCTGTGTAATTCCCATGTAATGTAATTCCCATTCACTTGGTGGACTGGGTGCTCAAGGCTCACAAAAGCATCATTCATAGTTAAGCATTGAAGGATGAATTTAGGAAGATGTTTGAGAGAACTAGGGGTTGAAAGCCTTATCCAAGTCAGATGGTAGGAAGTTTGGTCCAGACTCCCTATATCCTACTGTTTCAGTCTAGTGCCCATGAGCTGTAGCTGTCAGTGTGACCTGTTCCAATTAGGCAGCTCTGCTATAAATTCAGAGCTCAGTACTCATTACATGGGTAATAACTCACATCTCGGACACTGGTGTGTCATGGGTGGCTGAAGGCTCTCGCCACAGATGCAGCAGTAGCGTTCTTGTCTCATCCTGGGCTCAGACCTGTAGTCAGCCCCGCTTGTCCCAGCTACAGGCAGCTTTTCGGGGCAGAGGGCTCCAGGCAGGTCAAGCCCTGGCTTGGCCGCTGGCTCTGGGCTGTGTGAAGGAAGGATGGATGACTGGCAGGTGTGGGCTGCTTGGGCTCAGGCCGGCGGCACACGGGCCCCGCGGTGGCTTCTGTGCACAGACACAGCAGTGCCCTGCACAGGATTTCCCTGCCCTCTCTCCAGCTGATTGCTGCATCTAAGTTATTTTCTGCTGTATTTCACAAAACAAGTAAATGAAGTGGAATGGGCCATGAGGCTCACTTTGTCCAAATGTTTACATTGCAGAGTAAGAATACTCCCATAGCAAGCTAGCTTTACTTTTTGTTGTATTGCATGTCTTTTCCAACACTTGACTTATGAAAACAATTCAAAAGGAACTTTAGAACATTGATTTACTGTGACATCTCATTTTTTCTTCTCTTATTAAGGGGTCAAGATGGACACTGCAAGCCACATCAATGAATGGGGATTTTGTAGGTTACATTTTATTCCTTTTTTTTAAATTAACACTTTTCAGACCAGTTTTATTTGTAGTCACAATATTAAAAACTATTTCTTTTTTTCTTCACCAGGGTATTCTAGTTCAACCAGACCAAATGCAGGTACGTTAATTTTCTATCTGCCAATTTCAAGTACTTCTGAAAGATTATATACATATTGCCCTTACTTAAAAAAGCACTTTGAAAAATACCTAATTTTTTTCTCATGTTCATTTTCCCCAGATTGTGAATCCAATCCTGATTGTTATAATGGTCCCAGTTGTAGATTCTTTGGTTTATCCTTTAATCAAGAAATGCAAGATCAATTTTACGTAAGTTGATGTAATTATCTGACTTCAAGAGAGGCTCATTTTAGTGGTTTCTTTAGCTGGCTCTTCCAGGCCTAATGTAACAAAAGCAAGAATTCAGCTAAGGAAGAAATAGAAGTGTATTTAAAATGTGTTAATATTTTAAAGAAATGAAAATATAAAAAACCCAGAATACTGCAAGTGGTGTGAAGAAGCACCAGTGATTAGAAGAGCAGAATGTAATAGTAAAGTAACAATGTTTTTTAGTTAAGAACAAAATCTTTTGATTGCAGGAGAGATGATCTTGATTGTTTTCCATACCCCTCCTGTCTACCCCCTCTCTCTCCTGAAGAATAGGAAGTAGAAATACAACATACATCCTTAGCATTTGTCAAGTTTTGGGCTTAAAATAACTGAGACAAGGTATTTCCCCTTCATACTCAGTTGGGAGCCTGGCTCACTGGATACTTCTAGGTGGAGCTTTGGGGGCATTGCACATTATTTTTCAATACTGGTAATGAAGTGGCTACCACTTGCAAGAGTTCTTGGAGAGGCAGAAGAGAATATAGTTCTGAAAACAATTTTCAGAGAGCTAAGGTGCAATGTTGTTTTTCCACATAGCTCTGAAAAATCTAGGGTGTGTGATGTGCTGGAAACACATTCATTGGTCATTCATTTGTGGACATTCTACACTGGATAAATGATGCCACAAATGAAATATATACTTGAAATCTATACTTACAGCTTAATTGAATGCCAGTAGATGTCTCCTAATTCAACAGATTTCCCTGACTGTTTTTGTTCAATCTTATTTAAACATAGCGATATGGAGACAAGTTGTTACTCTGTTTTTAAAGGCGTATCTTCTTGCCTCTTTCTTGGTTAACATCTAAGAACTGTATTGGATTGAGTTTTTTCTTCCTGCAAAACCAGATTTTTTTCAGGAACCTGATAATTATGGTCAATCAATGTTTGAGCCCAGAAGATGCAGAGTAACAGGTTATTAAGATGGCTCAGGAAAGATGTATTTCCTGATAGTGTAACCATTAATTGAGATGTACCCAGCTTAGCAGAACACTTTCTGTAAGAACATCAGCCCTTCAAATGGTGATAATGTGCTGCTTGTGGCCATTTGAGTTCGCCAGAGTGGAAAGAAAACAAGCAGCTGAAGCTTTGAATTACCACTTCTCTTAAATCTCACGTGTCCTTTGTTGTACTAGGCCCCTGAAGAAGATGACTGTGGGGATGTTCCTTGCCTCTATGGCTTTTGTTGCTGCTGCCCTTGTGCAAGTGCAAATAGATGTAAGTTCAGCCACATGCGAGTATTTACTATTAATATTTAGTTGTTAATTCAGGGGAAAAAAGTGTGTTTAAGGGGAAAATGAACCAAGACTCCTAAATTTGGAGCCAGTCATATAGGCATAGAAGTAGAGGGAGTGGAACTATATTGCAATACTGTGGTTAGCATAGTAAAATTGACTAGCAACAAACACCATCCTGCAAAACATCACATTGCAGTTAATATAAATCATGCATTAAAGGCAACCTCAATCTTTAAAGTGAGACTAAAAGCTGAAAACCAGACATTTGCTTGGCCTACCAGAGGGCTGCTTTGTATGTTTGATCTCATCTGATATTTAAACTGGAGGTGAAGTGTGACAGTCTGGGAAGCATCATCACAGCATGAGCAAAAATGACACTTGTTGAAGGAAGGATTTGTCTCCCCTAACCTCCCTTGCCCCAAAGGGAGGTGCCATGCCTGAACCAGATGAAGCTTTCCCCTGTAGCTGGGATATTGGCAACACCTCTGGGCAGCAATCCACTGCATCCCAAGATCTGAATATCTGTCTAGGTGTCTGTTGTGGATGAGAGACTTCTTTTCCAAGGCAACTTGTGATTCTAGTAACAAAACCTGATTCAAGTTTCATCCCTCAGACAATCACAGATCAGCAGGCAAATGCTAATCTGCAACATGAAATAACAAAGATTACAGTAATTATAGTAATTTTTCCATGTGACTTAGGGCACTGATTTTACTTTTCTTCTGTCCTATAGAAAACCTATCCAGTTTTCCCTGCAGCTGGGCACACTCAAGTCAGATTAATAAATCTAGGTGTTGCTCCTGCAACAGTTCAGTTCCAGCCTCAACTTCAGAGTGTGGATGTAGCACCTAATGAGGCGGTAAGTAAGGGCAGATGAGAAATATTAAAAAATTAATTAAAATTAATTAAAACTAATAAAAATCTAAGGGAGTAAGTCAAAGTCATTCTTAACTAATGGTTGAAAATTGATTATTTTATTGGTTTTTTTACTCTAACAATTTTAACGATTTTTTTTCTTTGTATTGTGGAATGAATTGTTACTGACAACACAGTGAGTGATGAAATGGTAACTATGTCAATATTTGAAGTATTACTAGTTTGTTTTGACAAGAGTGGGTTTTTTCCCAAGAAACTTTCATAAACTGAACAGTGACTTAGAACTAGTTGAAAATTCCCCTGTTGTTAAAAAGATTCCATTTCTTAGAAGCAACCCCTTTCTTCAGTAAATGTCCATTCAGCTCTAGTGAGTCACTGCTATTACTGTGAGGGATGACTTACCTGAACAGGGAGTTTCCTCTGTGGCTACATTACATGTTAAGCTTCAGATTTTGCTGCCAAAGAATTTTTTCAAGTTCTAATACAGCACAGCTTTGGTAGTTCTATTAACAACAAAATGTGGTGGCTCTGATGGGTGTTTTGGATAAGGGATGTTAGGAAGTGTGTTCTCTGATAGCCTGCAGTTCTGTTTCCCTTGAAGAGGACATATCCTACTCCAACCTCCTCCAAATTTGCCTCACATGGAAACAGAGCTGTGAGGAGAAGATAAGGGCACCCAAACTGTACACTAAGAGGGACTTGACGTAACCGTGGTACATACCTGAATATGAAGGGTATAAAATGCTCTATTCCCTATTACAGACATTTTATAATCCAGATGTGGATTATAAAGTGCTTTTGATAATCCTGCAAAACAAAAGGCTTATTTTAGTGTAGCACTAACATGTTTATTAATGGTTTAAGTATTTTATGTTGATTAAACGTGTTTTGAATATTTAAAACACGTCACTTCTGCTTTTTGGAAAATACTGCATCGCATCTTATGCTGGTGCTACCTCTGTGGCTAAATAGAATTTTACTTGGTGGGTATGGTAAACCTGATTTATCTGGAGCAAGAAACAGGAAAATATAACAGCTATTCCATAATTCTTGTGGGAAGCTCATGTAACTTTGAAGCTTGTGTGACAAATTAAATTAATAAAAAATAATGATAAAATGGAATTAATGCTTGATGTAGAAAACCTAACAAAGGGGATGTTCATGACCTCTGGCACTTCAGAAATAATGTGTGTAAACTTCTGACCCTCCCCTGAGCCCGTAACATTCCCTCAAAAGTGTAGACAAATATGCAGTTGCACAGAAATCCATGGCAATTTGTTTGCCTTTGTAGACTGGCTACATGACATTTGAGACTTCTAAGCTGCAATCATTACACATAACTTCTCTATCTCTAAATAAAACTGAGTCTTTGAAGCTGCTAGAGGGACAACGCTACACTTTGGCATTTAAATGGGGTCTACAACACATCCGTTCTAATTTGGTAAGTCTGCTTATTTCTTAAGATATACATCAATGTTTTGACAGCTATCTATGTGGCGTGTGTGAAGCTGAGAGGACAAGCTCTGGATAGCTTTTTTCCTTTGTCTTGTTTTCTGTCTCCCCTTGTCTCTGCTGTACCAGTAAGACTGGTGAGCTGTAGAGAGTACACCAGGATGCCATTTTTAAAAAGTTACCAATTTATTGTTTACCTTGACAACTACCCTTTCACCAAGACTTAGATGTATGGTCATACAGTGTTTTCTAGTAGATGTGTGTGCTAGTAGGATCCTAAAGAGGAAGGTCTGGAGTCTTGCTCTGAAGCCTCTGTTAATTCCCACTGCTGTGTAATACTGCATATTTAGGCTGTTCTCTGATGCCAATGACATATTTTGATAATGGTCTCTTCCACCAGACACTGGACAATGTTACATCAAAACCAGAAGAAGGAAAAAGTCTCGTCAGGTAGAGGTTTTTTTGTGTCTCAATTTTGATAGCAGTCTGACTGTCTCTTCAATCTGTCTTTGGGTGGACTCTTCTTGTTGAACATAGTTTTCTACACTGTAGGAACTCACCTCTTGCTGGACATGTCACTTGATGTTTTGGGGGGATGTTATAACTTCTGAGTCATGATTCACTTATCTTGCACACCTGCTTTGGGCGTAATTTAGCTAAAATTGGAAGTGTATGCTTCGTTCCATTACCTAGACTTTTTTATTGGACAAATGGCATAGTTTACATATCTATACCTCCTTTTTAATCTTGGGAAAGAGGTTTCTTCCTGCTTCTGCCTTCTCTGCTTTTCTTCTAAGTCTCCCACTTGCAGTTGCATCACCTACTGGCTGTAGTAGTGGCTTGCTTTTGATGTTCTCCTAAGGCAGAGGGCTGATGGGGGTCTAATTTCCTTTTTGTATTAGCTACACTTTAAGAGATTTAGAATTCTTTCCAAAATGTTAAGATGTTTAAAAAAAAAAAAGTATTAAAAGGGAAGACTTGATACTTGTTGTGCTGTCAATATATAATTAAAAGTAAACTCTGTATTCTTTGACTTATGCATGTTTTGTGTATTATTTAATCACTCTTCCATTTTAAAGGTTCATCAACAATTACCCTTTTCCTGTCAATGTTACTATGGATGACATGGCTTTTGGAGTACTGAGTCCTCTTTCTGTCAGTAATTACAGTGCATTTCAAAACAAAAAAGGGTAAGCATTTTCCTTTATCCTAATTTAATCTCTTAAACATACTTGTCCTTGGGAAAAGGGCACAGACTTTTTAAAATATGTAATACACACAATTGATTACACCTATGATCTGAACTGTGGGATTTGGGTTCTTTTCTTTTTCAGGTCATTTATCATAAGGGCTTCAATGCCTCTGGGCACTTGTACAGTTCTTTCAAAGAAATTTGGATTTGGCAGTGCCTATACCATTTCTGTTGATGATGTGAGTTGCCACTGTTGTTGGATGAACAATATAGAATTACTTTCCATGTTGATACTTCCCTTAAACTAAAAAAAACACTTGTAGAATTATTCTTCTTCTCTTTAATCATATATATGATAGAATTCTGGTATGTTAAACAGCACATAAAACCATTGTTAAATATAAAAATAATGATGGTTATGATAATAACATAATGCAAGAATTAATGATCACCACTAATGGCCTTAAACCTTTAGCCCTGTTAGACACTACAGATTTTCATGATGTCTGCTGTAAAAAAACCTATCCTTTATAACTAGGTATGCAGTGCTTCATATGCAATATTTGTTACTTACGCCAAACTTTCTGTATGATCATAGAACTGCTTAGAGTGCCTTTACTGTGCACACTCATTATTACTGTTCCTAACCTGCTATTTTAATTTCCAGTGTACTAACTACAGACTTAATGTAACATACTATGAAGATATTGCACCAAATACAGTCCACATGGCTTGGCAAATCCCTCAGTATTTTCTTCTTACATGTGGAGAAGTAGTATTCTCTGTCACCGGGCTGGAGTTTTCATATTCACAGGTAGGTATTCCCTTTCTTGTGTTAAGCATCTTGGTGCAAGTTAAGATCTTCTGTGGTCTCTTGTTTTTAAGTGGTGGTTCTGTGTTGCTGCTTTGATCAGCTATATTCTTTGATCAGCTATATTCCTAGTAGGTTTGTATAGGCTGATGCAAGTTGGCCCTGTTTCACTAGGATTTGGTGTTTTCCATGAAGCTATGCTAAATTCTGTCATTTGAAGACTTGACTACCAGTCCTCAAATTTCTTCTCACATGTGTCTTTCCACTGAAAGTAAGTGCAACTGTACTGCTGTGGTAAAACCAAACTGGAGAGCTCTCAAATATAAAATCAGGAAGTACTGACACCTTACCTCCACACCAGTATACTCCACACAGCCTTTATTAGCAGTGTAGTTATACACTTTTAATTACTTTGTCTTCTGACTCCAGTTTATTAGCTGTGTGTATTTCTTCTCTTAATTCTGAATCTAGAAACTGCAGTGATGGGAATGTTGTAAGGTGTGGCTTGCTAGGTAATGCACTCAATTTCTTCATGTCATGTGTGCCATGTGTTACTGAGATGTGAATAACGCCTGTTAGTTCCTCAGCGTGTATCAAGTAAAAGGTGTTAGTGTGCTAGTGGTCTCTTGCTCCTCAAAGCCTTCTCCAGACCTGTTTAGCTCGCTACCAATTTTTAATATCAAAAAATAAACAAACAAAAAACCCCAACCACCATCAAAACCTACCAAACCAAGAAATCCTCTTCCCTGCAGAGAAACAGTGTTCATTGTAAGGTAAAGAATATAGTAAATGCATCAGAAAACAAGTGATAACACCGAAACTTAACTTAAATGTCTGTGTCTACAGGCCCCATCGAACATGAAGTCAGTGCTGCAGGCAGGATGGTTGCTGACTGTGGCTGTTGGTAACATAATTGTCCTTATCGTGGCTGGGGCATCCACACTCAACAAGCAGGTAAGCATGCAAGCAGTAGGTGTGCTATTACATTACACTGTGAGAAAGCAGTTCTAATGCGGGGGGGGATCACGGCAGATAACACAGATAGTTCTTCAGCAAAGGTTTCTACTTACCTAGCGTTTGCCATCCTTAACTCTTGTTGTCAGGCTCCTTTGCTTGCAAGCAGCAGTTCATAGCATCTCTGCAGTAAATTTCTTCTCATGGTGTAGAAAGTCTGTGAACTTTTGAGCTGAAATTCTGCCTTAATGGAATTAAAACCTACCAAAATTCTGTTAATTGCTAATGAGCCTTTACCTGCATACCACAGCCTTGCCACATGCCTTCTTCTGGCTCCACTGGTTTCAAACCTCATTCTTTGGGGCATAAAAACTGTGGCTCTCCTGGTAAAGAGCACTTGTACAAGACTTTCTGTTAATTAGTGGTGCTCCATAATGAATTAAAATGGCGCTCTGAGAGAGGGAAGAGCTTGTCTCTGAAACAGGTCTGGCAGTCCCCAACTTCAGCTAAATTAAATCAGAAAGAGCATGAAACAGATGTTGAGGCTTTTCAGGTAGGGTTTCTGGTCTTGATCTCTGCCCACATTTGTGGTCAGTAGGTCAGCAGTAAAAATTTCTAAGTGGAAGCAGAATCAGTGCCAGCCTGGTTTAGAATGAGATTATCTGACCAAAAGGAGGGGGCTGAGTTTCCTTCTCAGTCTTTCATTCAATTCCCAGTTCCTTCAGGAAAAGGATGTTACAGAATTTTTCAGCATTCACAGAACTTTAGTCTTTTCAGTGAAGATAGAATGACTGAAAGAGCCTCTATTCTGAGTTGCTTTAATATGTATTGTATGCATTAACACTTAGTCCAGTAAGCCATATGATACTTGTTATGTATACTCAGTTTCACATTCTGAGTTTACTTCCTGAAAATACTAAAATGGTGTAATACTCTTGACAAATGAATATTGGTGAATAAATTATGCCTTTTTTTTTTTTTTTTACAGTGGGCAGAGTATGTGCTGTTTGCTGCCTTGCTGTTGGTAGTTTGCGTCATTTTTGCTATCATGGCTTCTTTTTATACCTATGTTGATCCAAATGAGATTGAAGCCCAATTCAGTGAGGAAAAAAAGAAAGACAAGAAGGATCAAGATGACAGTGAAAAGGAAGCTGAAGCTGATTCTCGAATGTAAAATCTGTATTCAAGGAGTGTCTGTAAATGATGGAAGTCCCATTCCCTCTCCCTGCAGTCAGAGGAATCAGGGTATCAATAATAACACCTCTGGATTACATGTCTTGTGGGAGACATTATGCAAAACTGTTTGAACTTAAAGTGCAGTCTCTCTAGGGAAGCAATAGGAAAATAATAGTCTCTCTCTTGTACCAAATGTGGTATCCTGAAGAAACTCCAGCAGAATTTGCACTCTTAATGTACCTCAATCTTAAATATTATAGCATTAGAATATTTAAATTAGACTTGGAACTATTGGACCCTGTGAAAAGATGTATTTTTATACTGCATTTCAATTTTGTATCATGAAAGAAACAAGACTTGTCAAGAAACAGCAGTGGAAGCCAAGGTCTCTGCATGATCTCTCTAGCATCACTGTTACTTGAAAGCAGCAGGTCACATGTGCCTTAAATTTATTTGTACTTCCTTACAGATAATGGGAGCAAAGCTCTGGCAGTGATCAGACTAAATGTTGTCTGTGTTCTGGGTGGCAGTAACTTGGACATGCACTGTAATGTTTTATCTGCCTGTTAATTACCTGTTTAACTCCTGTTATGTCTTTAATTAATATTAGAAGTGTCCACTCAGGTAAACTGATAACAGCAAATGACCTTTGGAACAAGCAAGAGCAATAAAACTTGTGTTATAACAAAATAAGGAAAGTCTTTCAAGAATATGGCTTACAGTTGCATGTTAACAAAACTTGATACCACCTCTCTGCTACCTTTGTCTATAAGCTCCATCACTTAAAGCTAATGGATCAGCGTTGGTCTTCTCTATCTTAATATACCCTAACACCTATCAAATTTATGCTAGGGGAGACTAAATTTTGCTGCTTAACAGGACCTGCTCCTGTAGTCCTGTGCTCCGTGTCATGGAGTGCCAGTGGTCTTCATGTTCTTTTGGTAATCCTTGTTTTTTAAGGCCTACATCCTACACTTTTTCCAGCAGCTTGGACTCACTGGCCCCTCCAGTAGCCTGGCCAGACTTTCAGCTGCTTTGATACCTGTCTTCCAGTACTCTTATCCTATTTTACAGCAGTTCCATTTTGGTATTTGCAAGTGAGGACACAGACATCCATATTCAAGCAATGGGTGTTTTGCTCGCTCTGCGGGTGCATGGGCCCCTGTGATCCCTGTTCCCACTGGAGCTGCTGGCACCTAGGCCTCCATGTGCACAGAGCCACTCACCCATGAAGACAGTTACAAATGGAGTTTGAAAAGGCAAGTCCGAGGTGCTCTTTGCTTGTGTTAGAGATAGTCCTATTACCCCATGGGCAGTAATCCCCTCTTGATCTCTAAGGTCATCTGGGGATAGCCTTTCCTATGGATTTGAGATACTGCATGTCTCCCAGCCAATGGAACTGAGGGTCTCCTGTAACAGCCACAGGAGCAACTGGCTCCCTGCCATCCTCTGAGGAGTTAAGGGAGTTTTATACCAGCTTGATTTATGGCAGACTAACCAGCTTTTCTTCTGCCATGCAAGTGAAGCAAAATAAATTATCTCCTAACTGTATCCCAACAGAATAGCATCTTCTGCCTACTACTTTGTCCATGCCAGTTGAAATCTTTATTTAGCATTTTAACACTACCATTTTTTCCCTTTGGAATACAGGTCATGTGTCTAGTTTTTATACCATAAGCTGTTGGAACTTAGTGCTTTAGCAAGCCCACTAACTTTTCCACAACATGATGGATGTGGTTTATGGTTAGAAAGCCAATAATATTGTAAAATTAGACAGGGAACTGTTGCGATGTATAGTGTCTGCGTTGGCACGGCAAGCTGCAAAGCTCCCTGGAGAGCGCTGCGGGGCTGCCTTGGGGAGAGCGGCTGTCCCACTTCCCGTAGCCCTTCCGAGCGGCCCCGCGCTCACGCTCCGGCTGGCTGTCGGCTCCACAGCACGGTGGCGATAAAGGAGGCGAGAAGGGTCTCTGCATGGGGAACCTCACAGGAGCTTTATTCACATGACAACAGGCCAACCCCCACAGGCAAAGACAAGACATGATTAGGGAGCCTGGACTTTTATATAAGGACGAGGGGGGTGGAGAGAGTACATGGACTAATGGTCTCAGGGTGCAGGGGCGGTACATGGGCGGAGTTGGGGTACCGGAACCAATAGGGAAAACCTGAGGGAGTGGCCAAGACTAGGCGGCGGGGAAGGGAGAACAGTGTGGGAAAGGCAGGCGTTTAATAAGAAAAGGAGTGAGGAAATAGAGCACTACAGGGAACCTTTCTGATGAGGTGAAAATGACCTGTAAGGTAGAATGGAGACAGTTGTGTGTGACAAGATTTTAATCTCTTTTTCAGCAGGGATTTAAGTAATTAAAGTTAAAATATCCATGTGCCTACCCAGGTAGTTCCTGTCAGCATTGCCGTGACTGAGTCCAGAAGCCGTGTGCAGGCAATTGGTCTTTGGGCTGAAATTGAGTGTTTTCAGTTCCTTAGTTTTAAGCACTGAAGGGGTGCAGTTAACCTCTAAATCTGCCAGTGTTTAGTTTAGGATGCTACTGTCTAGAATATCAGACTTGCTGAGAGGGTCTTTTGCATGTAATTTTCTGTTACAGAGAAGACAGCCTGAGCCAAATTAACAGTTGATCATTCTAAATTCGGTTCTTAAACAAAAAACAACCCTTAAAAATGCAAGAGTAGTGAATTATGAAACCCTGTTCTAGCAATCCAATCTTCACTCTGTGTGGCCAGGTAGATACAGGAATGTGTATGTCTGTATACTTAATATTACAAATATACTATAAAGCTTCCATGCTTTTTCCATACTCCCTCTTAGCTCAGCCTAAATAGTTCAATGCCATATTCTCTGAACTACATGAATCCATCCTCTGTCATTTGCTGTTCTTAAAAATTGGCTTATTAGCAACATAATCCTTCAGAAAACTTAGCTGTAGTTATAGACAAGTGTCTATACAAAGTTGTTGGGTTTTTTAAAATTTCCTGGAAGCAATTGCAAGCCACCTCTACATACTCTAGAAGTTGCTTTTACCCTTTTCTTTCACAGCTTGACATTGTACTTTAGCATAATATTCACTGACCATTGTGAAGAGATTACAATATTGGTAATAAAATAACTGGGTCTTGCCTTAAAGTGTGAAAGGGAGACAAATTATCAAAAGGGAAGTAACAAGTAAAATTTTCCTCCTCCACCACCAAGAGGTTCACGAAAATCAAAGATGCCCCATTTCCCCCTAATTCAAGCAATGCTGTTCTTCCTACAGCCACCACTGCAAGACAGGATTTTGTGTAATTCAGCACAGCACAAGGGTAACATGAGAGCTGTAATTCAGTGGGTTCTCTAATGTTGCTGTTAAATGTTATCCCATTCCCATGCTCCTTCCTAGTCCTGAGTCAAAGCTCTGCATAAACTACCTTAACCCCAGAGTGGGCTTTAGTCCACGTCCCAGGGAGTTTAACAGCTGCTCTGACTGTGTAAGGGGGAAAGAGAGGAGAGGAAGATGAGCAAAACAGGACCTGTGCTTTTCAGAGAGTAGCTGTATGTTTACATCAATCATAGAATCGTTAAGGTTGGAAAAGACCTGCAAGATAATCAAGTCCAACCTTTGGTCTAACACCACCCTGCCTACTGAACCATATTGTGAAGTGCCACATTCAACCATTTTTTGAATGCTTGCAGGGATGGTGACTCCACCTCCCTGGGCAGCCCATTCTAATGCTTGACCACTCTTTCAGTGAAGAAATTTCTTCTCACATCCAGTCTCAACCTCCCCTGGCACAGCTTGAGGTCCTTTCTTCTCATCCTTTCACTGGTTGCCTGGGAGAAGAGACTGATCCCCACCTGGCTACACTCTCCTCTGAGGCAGTTGTAGAGATGGATCAGGTCTCCCCTGAGCCTCCTTTTCTCCAGGCTAAACAACCCCAGCTCCCTCAGCTGCTCCTCCCAAGGCTTGTGCTCCAGACCCTTCCCCAGTTCCATTGCCCTTCTGTGAACTCTTTCCAGCACCTCAATGTCCTTCTTGTAGCAAGGGACCCAAAACTGAGCACAAGATTCAAGCTGTGGCCTCACCAGTGCTGAGTACAGGGGGGCAATCAGTGCTCTGGTCCTGCTGGCCACACTATTGCTGATGCAATAAGCAACAAGCTAGGATGCCGCTGGTCTTCTTGGCCACCTGGGCTTGCTGCTGGCTCACATTCAGCTGGCTGTTGACCAGCAACTCCGGGTACTTTTCTGCTGAGTTTTCCAGCCACTTGCCCCCAGCCTGTAGCGCTACAGGAGGGTGTGACCCAAGGGCAGGACCTGGCACTTGGTCTTTTTGAACCTCATACCACTGGCCACTACCCATGGTTCCATCCTATCCAGATCCCTCTACAGAGCCTTCCTACCCTACAGCAGATCAAGATTCCCATCCAACTTGGTGTCCTCTGCAGACTGACTGAGGCAGAATTTGATCCCCTTGTCCAGATCATCAACAAAGATATTAAACAGGACTGTTCACAACACTGAGCCCTGGGGAACACCACTGGCTGTAACTCCATTCGCTACCACTCCTGACAGGTTTTTACTCTACAAAGGGTGTACCTGTCCAAGCTGTGGGCTGCCAGCTTTTCCAGCAGAATTCTGTGGGGAGACAGTGTCAGAGGCTTTACTGAATTCTAGGTAGACAACACCCCCAGCCTTTCCCTCATCCACTGGGTGGCTCACCTTGTCATAGAAGGAAAGCAGGTTGGTCTAGCAGGACCCACCTTTCCTAAACCTCTGCTGCCTGATCCCCTGCACGTGCCATGCAATCACACTCAAGGTAATCTGTTCCATAACCTTTCTCAGCACTGAGGTCAGGCTGACAAGTTCCTGGAATTCTCCTCCTGACCTTTCTTGCAGATGGGTGTCACACTGGCTAGCTAGCAACTACTTCTTAATTATTGCAGATGCTAATCAGACAGGTTTGCCTTTGCTGGCAGATGTACTGGGAAGAAAGAGCTGGTTTTCCCTGCAATGCCAGAATGCTCATAGGACCTTCTGAAACACTCATAAGGAGAATATCTGCAGTGAAAGCAGCTCTGTCGCTGTAATGCTATTGCTGTATTTTGGGGGTCAGAGGGAGTTAAAATTTGAAACTCTGGAACCTGCATACCTAAATAAAATAATGAAGGAAACTTATGCAAGAGCTAAGCATGAAATAGTGAGGCACTTCCATAGCACTCATTCTCAAACTGCTGTTGCAACTCCTCATTTGACCTGCTTCTGCTGTAAGTGGCAGATAAAACTCTCAAGAGATTAAGATGAAATTTCAGCTGTCTGCTCATATGAAATTGTTTATCATCCTCCTGTGAGATTCAGAGGACTGCAATGTATGTCTCTGTCTGAGCTTCTTTCCATTTTAGCCCATAAAGGGCTTTTTTTAACTCTAAGTTGAACATAGTCCTTTCCCAGCTAGGAAAAATACTTCATTCAAGCCTTACAAACTTAAAAAACCCCAAAAAACCAAAAAAACCCCAATGCTCCTGAAGCCATACCATGCTTCCTCAGTAGTGAAAATTGGAAATGTTTTCTATTTAGATGGGAGTTCTATTTCCTAAAGGTCTTATCATACAAAAAATATTTCAAGTAAATGTTAATTCAATTTTTTCAGCTCCTTCAGGCTTGTACTTTAGTTCAATAGAGTGCCTGAGATCAGTTCTGTAACCACCTAAGTGAAGTAATGATATTGAATGCATTTTTACTGAAATCAGATCCCAAACATGGGAGGGTAGGAGTAGAACACTGCTACGCCAGTGTACTCAAATTAGAGCCGTGGATGTCCCAGGGCGGCAGGGCCTGGCTGAGCGCTGAACCTGGAAGGGGAGACTTTGCTTAAGAAACTGAGCATGGAAATTGGGAAGGGTGGGAAAAGAACCTCCAGATTCTCTACATCTGCCCCTGCTGTCCTGCAGGGAGCAGGAAGATGAGACTATTGCTCATTATATTCTCTGTTGTAGCAGAGCAAGATGTTACTGCCACAGACCATCTCCTCCCCCTGTTTTGGACCAGCCTGTGGTCACTCACCAAAACATTCCTGATTGAGTCACGGAAACCCAAGCTGGGCTTTGGCAACTTTTGCTTGATTGGTTTTCGGTTTTAGCTGTTTATTTCATGCATTCATTGCAAGTGTGACTCATCATTTCTCCACTACAGCTTCAGAGCAGATGGCTGCTCCGGCACCCACAGCACACGGGTGATGAACTCGCTCCCTCCCTGACTTGCTGCCACCCCTGTTGTAGGGGCCAGACCCAAGATGCTGTTCTGCGCCATCTAGTTCCAGCTCAGGGAGCTTGGCAGAACCAGGAGGAATCAGAGAAGCCCAGAGCCATTTCCCATCTGCCTTGAGGCAGTGTCTGGAACGAGAGGGATTTATTTGCTTTGGCCAGATTGGGCTTTTTGCAGTGAAGCGCCAGTCTGTGACTACAGACTCCAGGAAATATTGGTAGATATAAAATACACGACACTTTCCTACCTTTATTGAACTTTTCTTTCTCTGCCAACTCTAGACCCCTTGCTCAGGCAAATCTTCCCGAAGTGTAGCCCGGGCTCCCTCCCCAGGACCTCATTTTCCACCACCAGGTGGCAGAAAAATACACTGGCAGGGAAGGGGACGGAGAGGCACACGCAGAAAACCCCTCTACATCATTAACTTAATCACTTTTCGCTCTCAGGTATCACAAGCTTCAGATTATCCTATGAAGATACCTAGATCGCTATTGTATCCTATCAGACGCATAGATCAGTATCGCTGTTGGAGACCATGGGGCTGCTGTGCGTTTGGAAAAATAAAAAATATTTGGGTGGATTTTAGCAAGAGAGGGTCTCTGGCAGCATTGGTGGAAATTACCTCTCTTATAAACTTTTAAAAACTTATTAAAATTGCCAAAATCCCAGGTGGTATTGTAAAAAGAGACTTTGATATTGAAGAATAGTAAAGAACAAGAATAAAGTGGATTGTGCTGCAGCACCCAACACTTCCTCTCAAAGATGATAAAATCACTGCCTATAGCTTTGTGTTGTGCTTAATCCAATTTAGCTGCAGGACTCAAACCCCAGGCATGAAACTCTGCCTTAAGAAACAAAGCCACAAGCAAGTTTGGGGGAGCTTTTGTAACTAAGCAAAATGTCAGTCAGACAAAGCAAAATTGACTTCTGTGGGCACAGCAGACTCATCCCCAGAGAAAACAGCACCATGTTAAATAGAAGGATGTGTAGACACTTCAGCAAACCATTTTTTTAAGTGGATACAAATTTAGGCTGAATTGGGCTGCATTTGGTTCTGACAGACTAAGTATGCACTGATTTCAGATTCCTGCCTCCTGGGTGACTTCCCAGACTGTTAATCTGTTGTACAACTACTCAGCCCACCCTGTCATTAACAAGAAAGCCATAATCACTGCATTTGCTAGGGCCCCAGCTCTCTGAGAGGGCTCTTGGGGAGGCCATGCCAGCTAGACACTGTCCATTAAGGGAGTTTGTTGGAAGAGCAGCTCATTCCTGAATAGCATTCAGTTTTAGATATCTCCTAAGCACTGCACTTTTCATCCTGACATCTTCTCAAGTGTATGCAGATGCAGGTTTTAGAGCTATCCTGCAAACTTTAGAGTTAAACTCGGACATGCTTAGAAAAGAACTTTGGGTATAGACCTTGAGAGGACAACAAGGAACCTCCTATGGGTCTATGGATGCTGCTGCTGTAAGGGCTGAGAGGATTGTGATCAGCCCCTGGTTGGACCCTCAGGCAACTGGTCCTGGGGAGGTCATCAAAGCAGAAGGGATTTGCAGTGAATTGTGACTTGGATGGGAGAGCTTTGGGGGCAGGATTCTCAGAGGAGATTTGCATTACCCTGGTATCACATGCTTGAAATCATTTGGGCAGGGCTGATGTGGGAGTTTGGGATGCTCCCGACAAAGGTTTGGGAGGGAGGAGTTAGGAAAGTCACTGGATGGCAGCTCCTCAAGCACTTCTAACCAGGTCTTCAGACTGGGCCCAAGGACCTGTGTGCAAGGACTGTTGAGGCTGCTCCTTCCTGCTCTGTTCTCCACTGTGTCTGCCCTAAGGAAAGCGGAGGAAACTTCAGCTTAGGATCTCTGTAGGGCAGAGGTGTGCTTTCCAGCTTGGATTAAGGCAACGCGAATGATGCCAGTGCCGAAGAAAGATGTGGTTGTTGGGAATAACAGTCTTGGAGCAGTTAAACCCCCTAATGATGCTGCACCCTTATCCTCACATGGACTTCTTGGGAAGCCTGGAATATAATCTTAAAGCTGAAGTGAAATGCTTTAAAAATAATCTCTACAGAAGTTGGTTGAACACTCAAGTCATTAAATATAAACACTTTATGTGTATAAAAATCACAGAGGTGCATCTTTTGAAAGTGCTTCTTTGCTTAACAGCCAGAACATAAAAACTAGGTGATCTTGTGTTTTTGCTGGAAGAATGATGTAAAGACATAGTAAAACCTTGAGCTATAACAAGGAACAGGTTAGAAATTTTTATTTCACTTTCATAAATACAAATAAAAGCAAGCATAGGGTTGTATTGCATTCTCTGAGAAAACTGTTCATGGAAGTAAGTCAGTGACAATAGTGTCAGCCTATATACAGGTGAAAAGGAAGACGTGCCATGGGCTGAGAAGCCTATGTACTACCTACAAACAGCAAAAATCAAGAGTCCAGTGAAGTTGATGAGAATCTTTGTGCTGAAGTATGCTTTGCCTAAGCCCATCAGTGCACATAACCACATCACCTAGATATATATCTGATTTTATATACATACACATATATTAATATAAATAAATATATACATAAAAATGTACATATAATGACCTATAACACCTGATTCACAGTACGTGTGAGTTGGTACTGAAGAATTTCTCAAGAGAATGGTAGGGGAGGTCATGACTTGCACTTAGGGAGTTTGAGACGAAGGCACACTTTGGGGCAGGATATATTCCAGGTGCAAGATGCAGAAGAAGCGGAACTGAGAGTAAATGTCTTTCAAAATTGCAGTATTCAGGTAAGAAACTAGAACCTCATCCAGGAAGAACAGAATGTCAACGTGAGTTCTGCACACTGAGTATAGCAGAAATTTGTATTTAACCCAAGTAAGTCTATATACAAAGTGTCTAGAAGAGTCATCTCTGTATTTCTTTGTGATGGTAATTCTTGGTAGCAGTTTCAAGGGCTTATATGTGTTTTTCTCACTTAAGCTTCAACAGAAAAAAAATGTAGATTTGTGGCCTTCTACAGCTGTGATGCCGAGGCAAATCCCTCTGCTGTCAGGAGACCGTGGGATGGGAAGACTGTGCAGCTCTGCTACTCCACTGAAGTGTAAATAGAAGCCTACAGCCCAAAGCTCATCCTGTAAATTTGCTTCTGTGCAGGGAAGAACAGTAGTGCTGATGTGGAACAGCAAAATCTGCTCTTCTTTGCAATAAAAGCATCAGGTACCCACTGCCTCAGCTGGCAGAGGAGATATACTCAGTCCAAAATCCCCAGGAAGCCTGCTCTCATGAAAAAGATAGGAGGAAAACTGAGCTGCCAACTGTAGATGCCAAGGGAGCACAAGGCTCTGGGATCTTGCCAAAGGTCTGGTGCAAGTGGGAGGTTGCAGCTGATTTTTGTGAATGAGGGGAGGTCAGCAGGAGGAGGTGGAAGATGGTGGGATTGTGTCAGAGCATTGTGAGCACAACAGGACTTACTGGGTAATTACTTTTAGAAGACTGTGGAATGGGAATGATGGGCAGAGTAGGAAGGTACATGCACAGGAGCTGCATTTTTGTGGGGCACAGTTAAAAGCTGTAGCTGTCCCCCACAAATACCTAGTGGGGATGATGGCAGGTTCAAATGCTAGAAAACAGCTCATGGCCTGTAATTTATTTTCCGAATAGAAACCTTCCCAAAATAACAAACTCACTTTTTGAGGGTGTCTGATTTCTGGCTTTTCCTTTTTGGGTGTTAAACTTTGGGCCATGAAGGGTGCAGGCTGAGGGTCTCTGATTACCTGGCAAAGAGGTTTAGTGTCAGCAAAGTCATCCCTCCACTCTTTCCTTCTGTACATGCTCTGTGAAGACTGACTGCTCTGAATACGCAGCTCTGGGCTTAAACCACAGGCAGGAGCATTCATTTCTGCAAGCTGAGAAGGTGGTTTTCGTGGTACAACAGAGCTGGAGCCACCATCCCACTCCATAGAGGACATTCTGGATGGAGTTTCACCTCTTAGCTCATCTGAGCTAACCGTGGGCTACCAGTGAACAGGAGATGTTGGCCCCCCTCCCTCGCTCCCTCACACACGGTGTCCCTGCTGCGTGACACCCAGAGACTGCTGCCACAGGACACTAATCCAGCAGGATGTGGATGCATTTCCCATGGGATCAGTGAACTGATCCAAATCACCAAGCGGGCATGTGATTGCTAATGCAAGGACCAGAGCCAGGGCTGGGAGAAAGGAAGAGTGGGATCAGCACTTTGGCAGTAGACTGCAGTTAAGTTGCATTAAACACAGCACAAAACTGTACTCCAAAATACTCATCACATCACGATGATTTTGATTTGGTAACAACACCCCCGAGTGATAACGGGTACTCACAGAAATCCATATGTTTATTTATTCAACAGATGAATACAATACACTTCTGTCAACACAAGATTTTACAGGTAACACCTGGTATATAATGAAATTAATGATGAGTAAAATGGGATAATTCTTGAATTAAAATAGTGAAATAGTGCAGTCAGTTGTAAGACTGCTACTTATCAGTTATCAGTGAGATACAGCACAACTTTTTCTGCTGGGACAACTGTAGCCTGCAAGCAAACATTTCACATCTCTTGATGATATGGACTGTCTAGAGTGAGTGTCTCAGCATGATTACAGGGTCACAGAATCATGGAATAGTTTGGGCTGGAAGGGACCTTTAAAAGTCATCTACTCCAACCCCCCTGTTGGGGACAGGGACATCTTCAAACAGACCAGGGTGCTCAGAGCCCCGTCCAATCTGACCTTTAATGTTTACAGGGATGTGGCATCCACCACCTCTCTGTTCTGCAACCTGTTCCAGTGTTTTATCACCCTCATTGTAAAAAACTTCTTCCTTCTATCTAATCTAAATTGACTCTATTTTAGTTTAAAACCATTAAAGGTCACCCTTAATGGATCAATTTAGTCCAGAGACTTTGCTAGTCTGCTGTGTACACAGACATTAACCTGAGGTAAGAACTGATGTCTCCATTATAGAATGTGAAATATGAGAAGAAGATAGAGAAGGTATGTTTTCTTCCATTTGTATATGTTTGGTTTGTGTGACAAGGGGCTAAGAGAAAGGCTTATAAAAAGCAAGATATAATGCAATGATGCTCCTCAGGGGCAGAGGCATAGGACAGTAAAATCAGTCTTGTGTTTCTTAATGAGCTCTAGGTCTCCATCTGATTTTAACTGTCTGCCTGGAATACTAAAATACTTTCAAGCACTTATATTCTGCTCATTATTAATAAACAGCATGTAACACTCAGGATGTTTCTTCCATTTCCTGCCTCATTCTGACTTATCCATTATGATTCTCAGTACTACAAGAAAGTGAGTTTTCTTCTATTAATGAGAATCTCAAAAACCTGCCATTTTCTATGAAAGATATGAATAACATCACTGCAGGAAGGGAAATATATATAAACCAGCATGTTTTATACAAATATAGCAAAATTGGCTTTTTCTTTGGGGAACATAATTTAAAAACGAATTTTTTCCCTTTCAGCATTCACAAGACCTAAAGTAGAATGCCATTGTTTGAACTTCCAGCTCTACTTCTGTAATTGACAAAACCATTTTCTGGCAAGTGGCTTGTCGAACCAGAACATAAAATCACAGCCAAATCTAGCTGTGGAAGGCAAGCTGTGTGCTTTTGAAACTACTCAAGCTTCCTCTGCTGGAAGAAATACACAGCTGCAGGGTTACGCATGGCATCTTCAGAGAAAGAAGGGCTCAATCACAAACTCCGTAGAAGGGACACCCTTTCCAATGGAAATTGAAAAGTGAAATTTTAAAGTTTTGGTGGAAACAGAGAAAACCCCAATGTTTTGTAGGTGTATCATTGCTGCATAGTTTGGAAGTACACTGGAAACTAATCTTGTGGAGTACACACTACACAACCAAAGGCAGGGAAAATATCAGTCCTAGACAACACAGGGATATTTTTTGTTATTTACAGGGAAATGTGCTTTTTAGCACTAAATTTATTTTTTTAAAAAATAAACTTGCATCCTACCCTTGGTTCCTTGGCTCATTCCTGGAAGAGTAAGTTGTTGTTTGAGCAGATCCCCCAGAAAGGAAAGCCAAAAGGACTGGGCATTGATCTGAAAAGAGAAGCCATAGTCAGGATGACTCAGTGTGCAGAAATGAACATTAATTATACCTTTGGGGTTTAGCTCACTGATTTAGCTATTTCATGTTTATAAAGTTTGCCCAGAAAGCTGCTTTTCTGTAGGGCCACATTAAGGATGTTTATAGCACTCATATTCTGACATTCTTCTACTCTGCTGAAGGAGCACATTTTCAGTGCAGAACCCCCATCTGCTGGCAAGTCACTCAGCAGTCGCTCGCTCTGACATTTTTCTTCAACTCCTTGGGCTTTGTTTTAGTTTATTCCTCATGATGATTGGCAATATGAGACTGTCAATTTTCTTTAGTCTCTTTCCTAGGTCATTCATGGATATGCTGAGCAAGATGGGTCCCATATTGTCCCTGTGGCAGCCTACTGGTAACACCCCCCACTGTGAAACGTTTTTGTCTTTTTCTTTCCTCTCTATCATCAGTTAGAAACCCATGTGAGGACCTCCCCTCTTGCCCCAGGAACACTTAAATTCTTAAAGGTCCATTTGTGAAGAGCCTTGTTAAAGCTGCTGTGCCTTGCATGATACAGGCAAGCATCACACCTTTACAATTATAAATTTAAAAAGAGCTGGGTTTCTGGTGCACTTTTCATCTTAGAAAACACCAATGGTCTTATGTAGTTCCTTTGAGAAGTTTCAGTCTTTGTCAGTAAGGAAAACGTCTTTTCTTCACAGAAAATTCACATTTATAAGCAGAAGTTCATAGTCACGGCCTTTACAATTATGTAATTATATTTTTCTTTTGTAACTCTTTTCTTACTGAAAAGGAGACTGAAATGTTATAATTTATGCCTTAAACATAACCAGCAAGGCAGAAAATCTCTGCATATTCAAAGTATCATGTTAAATTGAAAGCAAACCACTTATTGAGAAGTTGACACATAAAATAAGTTGAATCTTTGAATGCTGGGAACATCTGGCTTCAAAAGGATACATCAGGGAACTGCCTTAATGATAAGAGCTGTTTATTTTTGAAGTGTCAGCCATTAAATTGGGATGGTTGGCCAGCATAACATATAATCATTCTATTTTTATAAAGATTTCTGCAAGAGTACCCTTTCTTTGGACTAAAATACACAAAATCTTTTTTTTTCTCAGAAAAGATTAAAAAAACCCACAAAAGGTTGAGAAAAGGAGAAGAAAATTTGCAAGGCTTCTGTTATTTAGCCTGTGAGACAGCTGAAATTTAGACTGGAAGACTAACATTTACAAAACAAACAGCAAACACACACATTCATTATTTTAAAATTACGTTCAGAACTATTTGTTTAAAATTTCTACAAGTCCAGGGAGAAATTGCAAGTGCATCAGAATATGAGATACGGTATAAAATTTAGAAGCTGACAAGATATTAGACCTTCTAATACATTGTTCTGACTTCATTAGAACTTAACTTGGACTGGTATCTGGTTTATGAGTTTTGAATCTGCTCCTTTGTTTTCCTGCATTTGACAAGTAAATCGGCCCACAGAGTTTATTCCATGGCTCAAAAAATAATTTTTCAGGCACAGATTCTTGTTGAACATATAATGCAGAACTTCAAAACCTTGAGACGAAATAATCCATGATGACAAGCAACAGAAAGACTTCACGGTAGCCCCAGGCCAGGAGCTTACATGGTAGAGGTCACTCCAGAGCAGCACAGGAACATTTTTGTGCTTATGTGCCTTGAGCTAGAGAATCTACAACCTAAACACAGAAGGGGAATTAACAAGGTAAACCAGAATCAACTCCAGCAAATCAAGTATATATTCCTTATGAAAATTATTTAAGTCCCAAAGAACATACTCATGGACGGAAAATAACAGATGTATACCTTTTGTAATACAAAAGAGAAAACTTGTGTACTTTTTTTATTTTGACTCCACACTGAATGTGCAACTGCAGAAAAGGTAAAGCAGCTGATAAAGTCTGTATCGTAATAACTACACAGAAAAGAGCAAAAATAAAACTGCGTAGGTAATGGTAAAATGGACATTTTCTCAGTGAGGATTTTTACTATTATGTGACGTAGCAAAAGCTCAACCATATTCATGAGACAAAGGAAAAGGTTCGCTTGTAGCCCACTGACTTTCTCCCTAGCAAGCTAGAAAAACTTAACTTCAAACAGTGCCGCAACCATGGAGATACTAAAACTTTTTTTTTAAAGAAGATTGCAAAAATGCTTTTGAAAACAATCTAAATAGAAAGTTTTGATACTGATTCTTGTGACTGTTATTTTATTTTTGATTGAGGTAGAACTCAAATGAAAAGACTTTACATTTCTTTGAAAATTACATCCCATTAAACAGAAGAAACTTGTCCATATTTCCTGAAGCCACGCCCCACAGAACCTAAACTCCATCCCAGCATTAAGGAAACCATCAACTCCTTCTTGAACAACTAAAAAAATAATTCCAATAATTCAGTTTTCTATAGAATTTCTAGCCATCGTCCTTTCCTGTTTCACTGTACTCAAGGGCTGGTATATTTAGTTTATTTTTTCAGGTAAAAAACCAGTGTGCTTGTGTGCGTGCACACTTATTTGCCTGCATAAGGCTGTTGGCTAATTTTATTTGAATAATACTTTGAGGTAGAGATCTTAGGAACATTTATGTGTCTGCAAGTCTCAGGAAAACAAGATTGTGTAGCATTAACTCAGCCCAGATTAGACAACAAAGAATATCATAACTATAGGAAAAACTTCAGTGGAAGTTCCAATCACTTTTCAATAAGACCTTTTTCTATTTTAAAATGTTTCTTGCAGGTAAGAGATTTGTACAAACTCTAGTGAATTCTCTAATGAAAAGCAATTTATGCTCACCTCATTTTCAAAAATCACTTGGAAAGACAGCGATCCGCGCTGTCCTATGGATCCCAGCCCCACTGGCTGACAGGTTTCAGTAACTTTAACACCCATGAAACTCCCTAGGTTTTTGTGCCGGTCTGGAAAAAGGAGAGAATCCTAGGGCATTCCATGGCACATGGGAAGTTGTGCGACTGAGCTGTTAAATTCCAGTTGTAACGAAGAGTAGAACATTGTCGAGTTCTCACCGGCATTTGCATGTGTGCAGAGCTTCTGCTGTGCGGGAGAGACCTCAGTGCTGACCCACTCTGCTCCCGCTTCGGAGAAGCACGACTGGCATTTTGGGCTGGGGCTTCTGCAGCTTCTGAGAGGAAGTCGAGCGCTTCCTGACACCACAGCCTGCAGGGCAGCGCCGGCGTTGCGCTGCCGCTCCCCGGAGCGCCGGGCGAGGGCCGGCAGGAGCGGCACCCGGCACCCGGCACCCCGCACCCCGCCCGCGGGGCTCCTGCCGCGCCCATGGCGGCGGGCGGCCGGCGCGGGCAGGTACCCGCGCAGGGGAGGCGGGACCGCCGCTGCCGCTCCTCCCCCTCCTCCTTCGCCTCCTCCTCCCGCCTCAGGTTTGTCATCGTGTCGCCGGCACGGCCCGGAGGAGGAGGAGGAGGAAGAGGAGGAGGGATGAGGAAGCCGCTGCCGCCTTTGCATCCGTGACGGCGGCCTGGAGAGCCCGGGCTTGGGACGGCCCCTTTCCCACCGCCGGCGCACAGGCGCTGCTCGCCCGGGGGAAGGGCCAGGAGGAGGAGAAGGAGGAGGACGGCGGTGCTGTGTGTGAGAGAGCGCGGAGATGAGCTCCGCTCTGTGCCCTGGAGCCGCCTGAGGCTACCCGGCTCCCTCCCTGCCTCCCTCGCCGCCGCCATGGCTCACTCCCCCGTGCAGGCGGGGCTGCCGGGGATGCAGGTGAGGAGCTGCCCCAAGGGCAGGCGCGGACACGCACCTCGGGCGGGGGTGGGTGTAAAGGGGGGGATTCCCGGGGCTCGGGGGAGAGGGCGAGGGGAGAAAGCGCCTACTTGGCCCTGGCTCGGCCGCGGGAGCTGGGCTGGGGGCAGAGGAGCGGGATGGAGACGAAGCGTGCTGTCAGCGCTTGGCGAGGTGCCCGGCGAGCTCCCTCGGCCCGGTGGATCCCTGCCTGCCTCTGCCTCCCTCCATCCCTGTCCTCGGCAGCCGCTGTGTCGCTGCAGGCGTGCGGAGCGGAGCGTGGCCTGTGGCCCCCTCCCCCGGCCGGGAGTTGCCCTCGGTGTTTTAATTCCTGAAGCGAACCGCGGCTCAGTGGACGACTTTCGGCCCCGTTAGTTTGAGGTGGATAGGGGAAGCGTACGTAAAACCAGTCCGTAAGAGCAGGGCCTGGAAATGTTGACCTTCAGCGCATGCTGCAGTGCTCATGTCTGTGGTGCTGCTCTGAGGTGGGTGCTCGGGGATCGTGTTTGGCTCCTGTGTTTGGTTCCGAGAGTTGGTCAGCTGCTGTTGTTACACGGCGGAATTTTATGGTTCTGTGTCTTGACTATATTTTTGAAATAACTAGTGTGGTTTTGTGCTGCCTGAGCTGGCTTTCTCCCCCTCCCCCCTTCGCGCCTCGTTTTTCTTGGTTTAAGTGGAAACTGCTGCCAGGAAAGCATTGGTATCTGTGTGTTGTTACTCTAATGTTTCCCACATCTGATTAGAAACTTTCTTGCCCTAATCTCCAAAGGAACAATTCATGAATGACGTAAGAGTTTCCCCTCAATTTGTCTCCTGGATTGAAAGTATTTGTGCATCATTTGGTTTGAGTATTGATTTACCGTGGTTTGTTTTATTGTGAGTCAAGATTCTAAGTTATGGATCTCTGTTCTTTGCAAAATCTGAGGATTTGAATTGGAAATGTTACATGCTTAGGCATGGCATGATTTATATGCTCATACATAGTACTGGATGCCCTGTAGCCTACGTAGGCCCACACTCTGAGCTGATTAATTTACTGCTCTGTAGGTCCTGCTGTTGAGAGTTCAAGTTCACCTTCCAAATATGAGCAGTTTGCTGATTGCCAGAGACAGAGAAATAAGGGTTTCTTGATTGGATATTGTTTGGGCTTTTTTCTTTTTTTTTTTTTAGTTCCTTTGAGACATATTAGAACTGAGACAACTATCTACTTTGAATCTATAGCACTTTAGAATTAAAAAGTCAGATTTGTAGCTGCTTGTGAGAGAATGAAGATTATTCCATCATTAGGCATGTACTGCTGATGTGTGTCACTGCATGATCTAAGGACCTGTGCTTTTTATTTAGTTGGTAGTACTGTTAGCTGTACTAACTGGGTGGATCTTCAGGGTTCGTGTTCGTCCATGTAATTTGGGACTTTGCTTCAAATCTTTTTATTCAGGATGGGGTTATTTTTCTCATGATTTTTATTCTGTTATTATGAGAGTTGCTCAAGTGTGAACTTTAATAGTCTAAAAAAATCCCCCAGAACACCAAACTAAAGACCTGCTGGTAGGTGGAGGCATAAAGTCTGTGAGCAATGTGAATGGTGCTTGGTAATTTTCTGTGCCCAGTTCAAGACGTCTATATCCATTTCCATTCTGTCAGAATATATAGCAGTTTTATAGTGGTCTGTTTTCAGTACACGATCCTCTTCGATTTTACTTCCAAATAAATGTTCAAAGAGTAAAGTACATGCAATGTGTGACATCTTCTTAGATAAGAAAAAGGTTTGGGACTTTTTCATTGTGTAGAAGAAAGGAATAGAGCTTAGTTCTGTTCTCTGAGTTATAATTAAATTGCCTAAATCACGGGACTATGTCTTCTTTTTCTGTAGTGTGATCCCTCCTCCCCACCTACCAGCTTCTGCCACAAATGGTGGAAGCAGTGTCAGTGACAAGTTATGCAGCTTTCTCCAACGTTCTTTGCTGTACTTAACACAAGAGAGCAGCCGGTGTGCTTGTGTGAGCAGAGTAACTTCCTGACCCCAAAAAATCACTTGGAGGGACATCACTTTATTAATGCTGTTTGGCGTGAGCACGGGTAGTGTAAATAGAGCAGAGGAATGAAGGATTAATGTATTTCTCCCTGAACAAGATGTCTGATCGATGTTTGAGGAGTGATGCATAAAAAGTGAGTGGGTAGAGAGTGAGCCAAAGGAATGAAAAACTGTGTAGGAAATGTAGGATGGTGCTGGAAGGTTGTCAAAACCTGAGATTTGCTGTCTGCTGCAAAGTGGGCATGTTGTAACCTGAATAAAAACAGAGTTGGGTTTTGACCTAAATTTCTGCGTCTGCAGTTTAAGTTTGGACTCAAAGTTTTTGCTGTCGTTGTTTTAAGGGCTTTGTACAGATACAAGTTTGGGTGTGCAGTGTGAAGCTGCATCATTACTGAACTGAGGATGTGTTGTCTTGCTTGTTCATGCCATGGAAGTGGCCTGAGGAGAGTGTGTGTTTGCCTGTAAATGTGTGAGATTCCTGCAAGGCTGGCTCGGAGTAAGTGTGTATGACCTTGATTTTCAGACTGGCCTGCATTTCAAGGCTGTGGTAAGCTTCTGGAGCTTCTTTATGGAAGCTGTATTTTAAATAATCAAGTACTCTGTTTATAAATTTATGGTAATAAATTCCTGTGGTACCTTTAAAATTCCATCATCTTTAAGACAAGACTCTTCTGTGTGATAAAACCCTTTTTTTATCTTCCTGCCTTTCAGTTTTTCTGTAGCAATAGCAGTGTTTATGCAGTAAGTTATTTTTATTCATTCTTCATTGTATTTTCAGTACAAGAGCTACAGGTTTGTCATGCAAAATGTAAATAAGCGTTGACATTCAAGCTGTCTTGCTTCAAGAAATGCTAAAAGTTTAACTAATTTTAAGTGGGAACTTGACAAATGAACAGAAAATAAAGGTTGTTAAGGATAAAGGCACCATTTCTGGTTCAGAAAGTGTCTGAAGTGTCAGTTTGCTGGAAACTGGGAGGGTGTTTTGGGAAATACTGCTGTTTACTCGTCTATTTTTGCACTGTTCCCAAGATGCTCACTTTTGACTGTTGCAGGAGAAGTGTCCTGGCCTAGAGGATCCTTTGTTCTGATCCAGCATGGCTGTTCTTTCGTAGTTACACACTATAGGTGTTACTGTCTTCCTTACAACTCCTTCCCCTTTTACAATAAACTGTTTTAACTACTTCCTGTGTGAGCTCTGTGTCCGGTAATTGCAAAATACTGTGTTGCTAAATCAAAGGCACTGTGGAAAGGCCACTTAGCTTCTACTACTTTCTATTTGCAGCTTCTGTGTAGGAGACCCAGTTTGATTTTTTAATTTTCTTTTTGAGAGTTTGTGCTCACTGTTACTGTTTACATTATAGTTTGACAAATGCAGTAACTTACAGCACTTAAATATTGGACAGATCCTTGAACTGTTATGATCTCGGCTGATCTGTTTTAAAATATCTTGAATACGGATGTCATGGTTCTGTGACCTATTACAAGCTCAGCCCTTGGGTGGCAGGACAGAAGAATTTCACTTGGTGAAAATGAGGTGGGCATTTTCTCACTCTGTAGGCAAAGGCTGTGTCAGGGCTAAGTAATAGATGTATGGAGCTGTTTGAGAGGAGTCAGGAAAACCTGTTTCCATTGTGTGGCCTTCCAGAATAGGTAAATAGACACTGCTTATGGCAACTGTGTCTTTAAGGTATCCTCACAGACCAGTCAGACTGGTCCTGTGTCATGGCAAGTTTCATGTACCAGTTTCATGTTTGAGTAAGGTACTCTCTTAGCCAGCTGTCATCTTTGTTCCCCAGAGAGACAAAAGGCCACTGATGTAGCAAACACATTTAAATATTGGGCCTTGTGTTATGAGTGGTGTACAAGGCTCTGATGTCAGCTTTTACATAGTGGCATCTTTTGTGTTTCTGAACTAGAAGATGGAAGTATGTATCTTGGCTGCATTTTCAAAATTTGCTTAAATTCTTCTCGTGCTCCCTTTCTTGGGGGGCAGAGTGGGAAGGGGAATAGAGGATGCACCAAACACTGACTAACGAAGTCAACCAGGCATCTAATATAAATCAATAATAATATAAAATACTGTGTCCATTCGATAATAATTTGGTCCCTGCTATACAAAAAAGATGTGGACAGCTGGAGAGGGTTGAGAGAAGGGCCACAAAGATGACTGGAGGACTGGAAAGCCTATCCTATGGAGGACATGGGGAAGGGCTGAGACAGCTGGATGTGTTTAGCCTTGAGAAAAGAAGGCCTGGGGGAGACCTTATCACCTTATCACCATGTTCCAGTATTTAAAAGGTGTCTACAGAGAAGATGGAGACTCCCTTTTCACCAGGTATCACATGGAAAGATGAGGGGTAAGAGGTACAGTTTACCCCTGGGGAAGATTCTGACTGGACACAAGAGGAAAATTTTTCCCAATTAGGACAATCAGCCATTGGAATAATCTTCTTGGGGAAATGGTGGATTCCCCAGCACTGGACTCTTTTAAGACTTGCCAGGACAGGGTGTTGGACCTTCTTGTCTAGACTGTGCTTTTGCCATGAAAGGTTGGACCAGATTGTCCTTGAGATCCCTTCCAACCTGGTATCCTATGATTCTGTGATTGAATTTGATCTGGTTATTGCTTTTGTGATGATACACCTGCCTGCATTTGTGGAGTACTATTTAATTCAGAGGTGTTCTGTGTGCCTAAAAGTAATAATTTGTGTAGATGCAGCTATATAATCAAAACTGTTTTTACTTGTAAACTCTTTGTTGATCTGGGTAAGTTTCCATGTGTAGGTATGCACCTGACAATTAATAACAAATACAATACGTGGGAAGAATCTCTTCAGTGTACTGGATTTGAGATGTAGACTGAGAAATACTTTAAGACAGTATTTAGTTTTATGAGAAGACAACATGAGATAATAAAATTACATTACGTTAGAAAGATTTTAATCTTGAGTTTCCTAACCCATCATTAAAATTATCTCCCTTTCCCAGCAGAGAGAAATGTTTATTTGTTTGTTTTAATGGTCGACTTCAGCTTCTGTATTCAAATTTTATTTTTTTTTATACAATGAAGCTTGACTGTGAATGTAACAATTTCTTTCTGCCAAAATTGCTAACTCCCTTAAGCTGATGTGTTTGGGTTATGTGCCGAATTGAGTCTTGAGCTATGATCAGTGCAAGGTGATGTTGGCATTCCAAGTTAGTTGACAGCAGTAAAATCTGTTTGTTTTTCTCAAGCTTGCTTGAAGCTTTAGTATATTACATGAAATCAGACTCCTGGCTATGTTCAGGAAATTCCAAAACACAGATAAACGTAGTTTACGTAGTTTACTTTTGAAGAGATGTTTTGAATAGACGCTCTTTTTTTAGTGAAATGGCTTTCAAAATCCAAAAAATACTTTATTTATTGGAAGTATTTGTGCATGGAGCTGTTCCTCTTAGTGGACAAGAACAGGTATAAGAGTAATAAATGTTTAGGTTGCACAAACACCAGAGTGTGCTGATTGTATATAAGTATAGAACTAAGCATTCTGCAGTGTAACCTGATAAAATGTGAGGCTTGAATCAGGAGAATTTATTGTATTCTTAGCTGCTCTGCTTGGCAGCTTCTTTGGACAGACATCTGGGTTTTCTGTCAGATACAATGGGTGCAAGAAGAGTCTCCCCTCAAATTATGGGATTGCTATAGAACCTAAAATTCGCTCTTTTCCTTCTTTTTCTCAAGTAGTGTTAATGCAACATAACTTTCTAATTGCCTCTATTAGCACTATTTATTCAGCCATTTGTCATAATGATGGGATTTTCCACAAAGAGCTACTACTTTATTTTTCTTTTTATCCGTAGCTTAGCTAATTAAGAGTGATTTTTACAGCGTTTAGCTTTTTAGTGAGTATAAACAAGTGAGAGACATCATTCCAAAACTGTTTTTGGGACATTTTTTCCTTAGCTGTCTTTCTCTTGGTGTCTAAAATACATCTTGTGTTTCACTGCCATACTGTACCTACTACTGATACTTGGGTGTTGTTTTCATTATGTGCTTAAGACATGGAAAGATTTTTAATTGCAGTAATTTACAGTTTAGCAGTGTAATGGATGGAAGAGAGGAAGTCAGTTACATGTTATGAAAGTTTTTAGTGATATTGCACTAAAAATGGAGAAACTTCAGAAACTCAGAATAAATTCCAAATAAATATGCTTTCTGGAAGCAGGCTGTGGTTAGGTAACTATTCATTTTGGTATTAAACCCTTAGGATTGTACACTAAGCAGCTTTCTGAATGAAAAACATCAGAAAATTTCAGACTGATTTGTGCAGGGGACATTGCACCCATAAAATGGTATTGGTAAATTAGAAATCTGGAAGCATGCTTTGTGTATTTGTGTTACTGATGAAGAATTGAATACTTTGTATTCTGAATCTAAGATAAGTGCATCTTCCTTGAAAATAAGTGGAAAGAGGGTTATACAAAAGTTGAGGAATACTTTTATGATAGGCTAACTTTAGGCAACTTTTTTATTCCTGCTGGAACTGTGCTTAAACCCTGTTTCAATCTAGGTAGAGATCAGAACAAGAGAGTTGAACTGTGTGACAAATATGAATATTAGTAGGCCATAGTGATTCATGCTATATGTTTTTACCTTCAGTGTTTGAGATTCAAGGTTTACAGCTTTATTTTTTGCTTCCTCTCTCCCATGTTTCTACCCACTGAAGTTTCACAGCAGAATTTATGGCAGTTGTTCCTTTCTCTCGATAGTTAAGGTATTGCTATTGCTAATTCTCTGTATTTTTGGTGTATTTTATTTCTCCCAGAAAAAAAGCGATTTCCTTATGGTAGCATGTGTCTGAATTGAATAATTATAGTATGGGAGATGGAAAACGAGAAATATGGAATGCGTATGAAGAAAAAAAGGAAAACAGTTACGTGTTACTTTGTATAATTGACAAATTCTCAGTGAAAGAGCTGGATCTTAGTTCTACACCTAGTTATTACAGATGAATGCTTTCATTCTAGTCTTTGTACCTCTCATTCAATGTTTTGCTGATTAACCCTAAAATAAAATAAAAATCAGTTGTTGCTGCTCATGGTAATTATAAGATGGCTATGGTAGTTTGTCTCATTTTACTTTATTATTGATAAATAAGACTGAGAGATGGTTCAAATTTGGCTCCAGTTTTAAGTCTTCTTAAAAATGTCTTTTTTTTTTATCCTTGTTTTGATAAAAGTCCCAGACTATAAATCCAAATAGTTGATTATATTTTGTCTTTTTGGGTTAGTTAGCTGCTCTTTGAAAATATGGGTTTGATATAATTGAACAATTTATAATCTGCCTACTGCCTCTGTTTTATTTCAATTTCACACCAACTGCAGGAAATAATTTTGTGTGTTGTATCAGTTATTCATATATGGTGTATATATATATATTGCTGAAAACAAAAACTTGTGGGCTTCTGAGAAAGCTGAAATGCTAGGAAGCAAACTTTGAGGCTTCTCCTTCCTGGAGGTGTTTTTTTCCACGATGCAAAACCATCTTATATGGGTGTTTTGGGGAGCTGGTGGGTGGTTGGGGTTTGTTTGTTTGTTTGTTTGTTTGGGTGGTTTGTTGGTTTGGTTTTTGTTGGGGTTTTTTTGTTTTTTGGGTTTTTGTTTGTCTGTTCTTTTGTTTTGTTTTCTGTTTGGTCTGGGGGGGGGTTGTTTTTGGTTTTTTTGTTTTTTGGTCGTGGGTTTGTTTATTCCCTGCCCCCTGCTTTGGTAGTCCAAGTTTGTGGGAGGGCTGCATGATTTGAATTTTTGCTATTTACCCAAATTTATGTATCTCCACTACTGCCCCCTGTGCTGCTAGTTTTGTGGGGATCAAAGTAAAAGGGGGAGCTGCTTAATACTGGTCTGTGTTGAGGTGAAGAGATTTTAAATGTTTTTTTGAAAGATCTCAAGTGGTGCTGTGGGGAAACCTTTGCAGTACCTTCTTGAGGGGAGCTGTGTGAAGAATGACATCAACTGTGCCTGCTGTTCACTTTGGCTGGCTCTAGGCTCGAAGTTCTCTGGGTACCTGGGAAAATTTCCTGTATGAACTTCTCTGGCAGACTTCTGTTCTCTGATCTGACCAAAGAAAAAGTTTAAAATATAGAAATTATGTGCAGCAATGGTGTCTCATTTCTGAAGAAATTATGGTTTTGTGCAGTACAGTTAGCAGCCAAACTAATTCTTGGTGTGAGAGCAAGTGTATCACAGAATACACAGAACAGCTGAGATTGTAAGGGACCCGTGGAACACATCTAGCCCACCTCCTGCTAAAAGTAGAGTCATCAGATTGCTCAGGACCACATCCAGCCTAGTTTTGAATACCTCAGAGGATCCAAAACCTACCTGCGCAGCCCTAGTCTAGTGTAGGATTATCTTTACTTTAAGAAAGGCTGGGATTTTACCTTTTTGGGTTGTTTTGGTTGTGTTTTTTTTTTCTTTTGTTTTTTTTCTTTTGTTTTCCTCTTTTTTTTTTTTTTTCGGGAGGTTTAGATGAAGTTTCCTGTAATTCAATTTCTGGCCATTGCATCTTGTCCTTCTGCTGGACACCACCGAGAAGACTCTGGCCCTGTGTTCCTTACTCCTTTCCATCAGGTATTCACACAGAATAAGATTTCCACCCCCCCAGGCTTCTCTTTTCCAAGCTAAGCAATCCCCAGAAATCTCTGAACCTCTTCAGATTATCCTATTTTGGGCTCAGTCATGATAGGGAATGAGAATTGGACTGACAAATTGGAAATTGATTTGGTGAAATGAAAAGTATACAAAATGAGGTGTTAAAAGATGATTGTCTATTTCAAATGAGCTGCATGAATTACTGATCTGCAAGTAAAATCAGTTGCACAGATAAGCTTCAGAACTTGAATTATGAAGATGCTTTATAATTCTTTGTAAGTTAAAGAGAAATATTTTTAAATGCTTTTCTGCAATAACTGGAATAACTCTTCATGAAAAGAGGTTAGAAATAAGAATTGGAGTGAGATGTGGAAAAAGACGTAAAGCTGTATCTTCGCTCAGAATGGTTACGGATAAAGTTGGATCTAACTAGTTTGAATTTCAGTAACGTTTTCTGTTGAGCTTTAAGGGACAGTTAGTGTGGATGAGAATTGGGGATTCATAAAAATAAGTATGTTACAAGACGTGTGTGATCCTGGCTGTGAGGAGGGTACTGCAGAGGTGGTGTCAGGGTGGGTGATACTGCTGGTTTCTCCAGGACTGTTCTCATCAGTTGCTGACTGAAAAGTGACCTTTGCATAGAAAAAGGCAATGCATGCTGATTAAAACGGCTGATGGTACAAAATTTAAAGGCACCCATTACATTTGAGAGGCCAGTGCTGAAGAACTGTGCAACCCTGGGGATTGGAATTGCTGAACAAAACAGCATAAAGTGCAGCTTGTCGTAAGTATGAGTATTACAAAGAACCTTTGCAAGAGTCTGGGAGCTCATTAGTTGGAAATGCAGAGCATTAGGAAGAGGTGATTTGGTTTAGTGGTTGCAGCTGAGTTTGAGCCATGAGGCCAAATTGAACAAATAGGATCTGAGAATGTATTGGACTATTTTTATTCTGTTGAAGTAGGCAACAGTGTTGTTAGGTACTAAGAAGAGTTAATTTTAAATGGAGTGTGTTTTTCTGGCTGATTAAGGTCAAAAGTAATGAATCCAATGTGGAACAAGTACAGAGAGATTACTCAAATTATTGGATGAATGGTGGCTTTGCTTATGGTGAAAAGGACTTTGTTCTGCATGGCTAAACAAGTTGGACACTGAGACAAGATGGTTTCAGTTTGTATTCAGAAGTGTGGAAAACTATTTGAAATAAAAAGCAAAGTAATTCAAGTGTCTGTGGAAATTAAAAGTTCTGGAATCATTCAATCTGAATGCTCCATAATTTGTTTTTGATTTGTCGCACTATGTATTCTGTGACAAGCTTTGAAAAAAATGTTGTAGTGGTAGAGATCTAGTTCTTTATCAAGGTGATTAGCCTTACCCATTTGCAGCAGATATTTATGATCTAATCTGTGGTTTATAGCAATATTTGATGTGATAAGTTGATGCTTACATGAAGGCTCTTTTATCAGTTCCCAGTATTTTAATATGAGTAGAAATAAACTCTGTGCTTACTGAAAGCTTGCAAAGAACAGAGTCAGCAAAACTGTAGTGAAAGTATCCGTGGAAGTAATTTTCTCTATGTAGTTGTGTAGCTAGAATATTTATATAGCTGTTTGTTTATTTTATCTCTGTTGGAAGTATTTACAAAAACAAGCAACCCCAAATTTGGCAAGAATCCTTTCCAGATGTGATCTTGGAAAAATGGGTGGGAATTGGCCACTCATGTCCTTTCACATTCAAGCAGTTCATTTGTGTATCTGGAGGCCTGGTGTCTATATTTGTGAAAGACAGCAGGTCGTTAAAGAGACCAACTCTTAGATTTTGCAAAAACACAGGTTGCCAGTAGTTTAAGGCTCTCACTTCAAACACCTGGTGTTCTGAGAAGAAAACTGAGACCTTCTTACAGAGCAAGAGTGTGTTGTTTGGGTTTTTTGAAACAACTGCTACCTCCTGTTGCTCAGAACAAAATTCAGGAATGGCAAGTGTTACATTTTACAACAAATAAATGAATTCACTAAAGTTGTGAACTGGTAGGGAATGATTTGTTTGTTTGTTTAATAATTAGCCATTTCACAAGGAACTTCTGAAATAACATTATTATTGATAATGATTTTAATCCCATTAAGTCCTGTTACTGTTGAACAATTAGCATTTCAAAATGTCTGCAAAATTTTGATTATAAAAAATCAAACAGGAACAGTTGTTCCCTTCTTCTTGGGCCTTCCAGGAGCAGTTACCTTCCTTGCTTTTCTGTAATTATTAGTTCTCTTTTACAGTTGTCTTATAAACTGCCAGCCTAACACCAGAATCCCAGGAGCTTGATACTGTAAAAAAGAAGCTGTGAGGTTCCTGAAAGTCTCTGAAGACTGTGGTGCTGTGAAACAAGGGGCTTTAATATAGGATAGTAATAGATAGTTAAGGGGAAAAGGGAAAATAGGGAGTACATACATACAGCCAGCAGAACTTAAAGAGCTCTTGCATTTTCTCCGTGTGAACAACTGCAGTGCACTGCAACTTTGAGCAGTGCTGGCTTTTTAGTCTCAGGAGGTGAAACATGGAATTTTTTAGGCAGCTGTGACTGGGATTGGTTTGTGGTTTACCCAGATGCCTTTGTAATGATGTAATGCTCAGATTCCTGTGGCTAGTGAATGGAACTAGAAGGCTTGTGTGGATGGATTAGGCATGCACAGCTCTCTACAGCACATCATCTCAAATTCCAACACAGGATGTATGAAAGTGTAGATGGATAATTGTTTTCCACAAGGGAAAATATCTGATGCAGGTGTTAAGGTTATTTTTATTCATTAAGAGTTCTCAGAGAAGACTGGCTTGAATATTGACAACAGAGCATTCTGTGAGGCCTGAGAAGAACCAGTAAGCACAATTTGGTTTGTAGTTTTGTGATCTCTTAGGAATTATGTCCCTGGAAGTGTTGGTAAGGGTTACTGTGTAGCTAAAGGTTGACTGTCAGAAAACATGAAGTGCCCTGGTCTGGTTTACAAGTGGGATATATATTAGCATATTACGTATGTAATATTTATTAGTGTGTAATAGTATGTTCTCATTACATTGAAATTAAAGGAGGAACAAGCTGCTTTTGGAAGGGATTTGGATCTTTTGCTCTGTTCGTTTAATAGCAAAAGGGTGCTAAACCCCATGCCCTTCTGTTTGTTTCCCAAAACTGACTTTGGATAAAAGGATGGATCAGTAAGATGTAAAGCAGGGGGAACTTCTTGGGGCTGGTGAAGTCTTGCAGTAAGTACACTTAGAGTGTTTTTGCTTTGGGCTGATCTCACCAGTGATGTGTTCCTGGAATGATTATCTGAAAGCTGTGATGTCTTATAGCTGACTTTAAAGTATTAAAAGTAGTAGTGTACTCCCAATTTGTGCCAGATGATAAAATGCTCTGAGAACCGAGTGAGTTTATCTGTGGGTTCAGTCAGTCCCAGCTACCTGGTCCTCAAAACACCTATCTCAGGTGTGAAATTCAGATACCTCCAGAGAAACTATGTTCTAGGCTATCTTCCTCTTGCAGCTGCATGGGTTAATTATGTAACCTTTGAGATGTGAGAGCAGAAGTAGACAAAAGTATAGGTGGGAGGTGCTTTATAAGCTAAATTTACTTGTTAAAGAAAATGTTGTTTCAGTGCTTGCCAGTGGTAACCTAGAAATTCTCATTCCCCTCTTCATGCTACTACAAAATTGGGCTAAGTATGAACTGTGGTTTTATGCTTATTTAGGCATTACTGAATTCTTCTTGTATGAACCTTTCTCTATATCAGCGATACATTTTCACTTAGCTAGCATGAGTGTCATCCTTTTAAAAACACAAACATGTCTTTTAAAGTATTAATTTTATTTCTTAAGGACAAGTAATCGTATCCTATTTTTCTTTATTTCATGACTATTCCCTCTATTGATGACTTTTCCGGTTTAATCATAGAAGAGTTTGGATTGAAAGGGACCTTTAAAAGTCGTATAGCCCAACCCCTCTATAGTTGTAATGTATGTATTTTTTGTTAGCTAGTGAGGCTCCATGCTGTGAGATTAAGAAGGTACAAGACACTGTGGAACTTACCATCTGTGCACTGAAAGTGAGAAGTCTGAGCAGCAGTAGTGAGCTGAATACTTGATAGTGGAGAAAAACTGAATGTGACAGCATGGTCCACCTAAGTCTTACATTTGCATGTTTTGGTGAGCACTCGTGGCTTTTATGTGACTGCTCAAATCGAGAAAGCTGGGAACAGGATGTTTTTTAGGACTGAAAAACTTTATGCAAGTGAGAGAAGAAGAAAAAGATAAATAAATCCCAACTGAGAAAACCTTGGCAACAGGGAGAAGGAGGGTGCATGGCTATTCATGCAGGTGATCCTTAGTAGGAGAAAATTGAAGAGGTTTGTTTGTCATATCAAACAATAGGAAGTAGTACTCTGTGCACTGAAGAAGGTGAATGAAATCCTTAGGAGGATGAGATACATGAAAAATACAAAAGCGAAGGATTCTGGGATCTGGGAGGGAACCAGTTTCAAGAGAAAAGGTTAGACAAAACGCTTACTTTTATTGGTGGAGGTGTTTGATCTTACTTTTATTGGTGGAGGTATTTTTTTGATCTATTTGCTTTTAATTAAAACCGAATCTGTGTAATGATCTTTCATTCTGGATACTTTATTGGCGAAGAAAAAGAAATTGTGATAGCAGCATTTTCTCTTGCCAGATAGGATAAAGCCCTGACACATGGACAGGGTTAAATTTGTTCTTTATATGCAGCAAAATGTAAACCTATCAGTGTGTGCACATAAGGGATGTAGAAAGAATGTAATAATTATGGAGGTAGGAAAAGGTAGCTAGATAAATAGGAATATGTGGAATTTGAAGTGTTTGTTGCCTTTAAAAATACCACATTTTGTCTTAGTGTTACAAATACTTAGTGACTTTTCTCTTTATTTTTAACAGACTCTGAAGGCAGATCCAGAAGAACTGTTTACAAAACTGGAGAGAATTGGTAAGGGGTCTTTTGGTGAAGTTTTTAAAGGAATTGACAATCGGACTCAGAAAGTTGTTGCTATAAAAATTATTGACCTAGAAGAAGCAGAAGATGAAATAGAAGACATCCAACAAGAAATCACAGTGTTGAGTCAGTGTGACAGTCCATATGTAACTAAATATTATGGATCCTATTTGAAGGTAAGATACTCACAGATGGTGGCAATTTGATTTTATAAGTAATTCTTTTCCAGGCTATCCAGTTGTGCCTTTTTTTGTTGGTGAGGTTTGTCAGACCTCAGTTGAAGAAAAATGTATTTTTGTCCTTTCAGTTCTAAAGAAAGAATGAGTTACTATATTTTGTGAAGTATGTGACAGAACTTAATAGGAAACATTGCACATCTTTTGCTATATCTGTACAAAAACCCCTTTAAATAACATGAGTTTGTTGAGCTCTAATATGTTTAGCTTCTCTTAATATTAGGTTATTTAAATTCAGAAAATTCAACCTAAGTCTGCATTTGAATTATCAAAACATTAAAAGCAATGTAGTATCAGCTGTTTTGTGAAGCTTGGAATTTTTTGTGAAGGTTTGATCCCTGAACATTCTAAGCTTAGGTTGTCCTTCTGAGGAGACTGAACCTAGCCTTGATCTGAGTGATTTAAAAATTAAAATCTGAAAGTAAATTTTTTTGCACGTTAGACGTAAGTGAAGCTAATGATGGAAGGGGTTTCTGTTAACTGTCTTGTGAATCTGTTTCCCTTTCCTCCCACTGCCGTATTATTATTGTCAGGATTCAGTTTTAAGTGTGCCAGATAGTTGGCTCTTTTGTTTTGGTTTTCTTTTTTTGTTGTTGTTTTTAATTGGATGGATGTAATGATTTATTACATTGAAGGTCCTGAAGGTAGTGGAAATACCTGGAAGCTTTTGGTATTACTTTATTCCTTTGGGCAGACTTTGTTCCCATTTCGATAGCTCTTTCTTTTATGACAGTGAGATGAGAATCTAGATAAGAGTTTGTTGTCTTGGCAGGATTTGAAGTTAGAAGTAGACATAAAATACTTTAATTCAGTCTGCTTTTGCTTTTGTGGAAGTATTCTATTTATCAGCAAAGACATGAAGGTTCTGAAAGGGGGACCCTGCTTTATCTCTGTATTTCTGAGATTGCCAGTTAATTTCCAAAGAAAAAAGGACTTTTTCTGGATCCAGGAGATGCATTACTCAAGCGAGAAAGAGTTTTTCTTTTCTTCCTTGTGCTCTGAACGAGTTTGCTTGGGTATCTTATCAGCGAGGGGCTTTGTTAGTGGTTTTTAGACTTGATAACCTGTTAGCAGAACAGGACTTAGATGTTATGTATAGGTTTGATCTCAGAGGCATCAGAAGGCATTTAATTGAACACAGTAAATTGGATAAATTTTTTCTCATGGCTTCTGCTGCGACTTTTGAAATTACATGGTCAAGGATTGATAGTTAAATGAAGTATGGCAGCTCCACCACTGTGCCTTCCTGGTCTGTCTGCTCTAAAAAGTTGTTGCCCTTCCCTGTGACATTCCAGTTGTGTGAGCTGTCCCATCATGTCTTGGTAATCACAATGAGATCAAAGCCTTGTGACTGCACACAGATCTCAGATTCCTGCTGCTTGTTCCCTATACTACCTTCATTGGTGTGCCGGCACTTCACAGAGGTATGTGAGTGTGTTTGTGTCTCAGTAGGGGTGCAAGGGAATGTCACAGTCCTCTCCTCTTCTCCCTCTTTTCCTAATTCAAAGCTCACTTTACCAGGTTGGCCATTCTGTTGGCAAAGGCTTGTGTGACCTGTTCCATGAGGTGGGTTCTGTCTCTTCCAATCAGCAGAGTCCCAAACCAAAACCTTGTTGTCAACACCAGTGATGCAGCCTGTTGTTTACTTTGTAAATCCATCTACTTCTCCTCTCATCATTGACGCGAACTAATCAAGAAGACTACCTGGGCCTCCAGACCCTAGACCATCATCTCCAGATCTCTGAAATTGAATGCGATGGTTTCTAGTTACCCTTGGTGTCATTTGTGCCCACGTGAGAAACCAGCAAGGGGTATTAGCTCTTACAGGGTAAGAAATAGAATATAAGAAGTCTGATGGGAAAACCTCTTACTAGTTTTAAAAATATATAACAATAGGGCTGAAAAAGAAAATCCAGTGTTCAAATTTGAACTAAGTGAATGTCAATGTTTTTTGGAAGTGTTATGGCAGTGGTTGCTTTTCCTAATGGAAGGTGAGAGGAGATTGTAGGACTCTGAACCTTGAATGAGTTTGGCTAGGTCAAAGTGTCAGTAGGGATATTTGTGCTTATTGTTGTGAGGGCGACCCTCCGATACCTTCCACATCCCTTTTTCTGTTCAATGCAGTAGCCTGTGAGTTTTTCAACTCATGTCAGTACCAATGTGTATGACTCAGTTACTTTTGCTGTGAAGTACAGCTCTTTCTACAGTTAGTAGAATGTGCAACTACTCATGTACTCACTGCTTCAGTTCTTTGTGAATGTGTGTTGTTTGTAAGATACTCGGTACTACAGAACTTCTGATCTTCAAAACAAAAAGCTCATTTCTTTATGCTGTTAAAAGTTACTATGTCGTGGTTATTAGGTGATGCTGAAATGGTAGAGTCTTTGCAAAGGCAACATTTTGCAGTTCTGTTTGCTTTCTAAAATAAGAGTCAAGTTTGGTTATCGGATAGAGATAATGTGTCATCATATATACATGCACACACACAAAAGGGACTATATTAATATTTAAATGAATTGGTTCATATTCTTGGCTGGAAATGTAAGTTTATTTGCTGCAGGTCTCTGTTGTATTTGGAATCCAGGACTGCCATATGTAGCTCTAAGGGTCTGACCATCTTTTAACTCTAACAGTGTAGATAATCTGTCACTGAGAATGTTCAACGCATTAATTTTTCCATGTTGAGTGATTAGGAGACATTATTTCTTCTGTGATTGGACAGTTTAGCACTAATTGCAAGAAAGAGATAATAATGTCTTCTCACAGAACAAACTTCTTTGAAGTAAGCAAGTAGGAAAACAATAGGATCTCAGTTTATATTGCCAATCATTTTACCGTTTCACTATCCTGTGATTTGTGCAGCCTCATGCGTGTTGACCACGTGTCTGGTGATGTTGGATAGAAAGAGGTACTGTTTATAGGGAACTCTTGATTTGATTTTCTGTTAATTATTTTTGGCAGACAAATTGAAGTTGTTTTTGGAATTGGTATCCTTTCTCTAGGCAGAATATTTTGGGCTTGAGTTTTTTAATACTTGTTTATTTTTTAATAAACTGGATCATCTGTCTTTGAGAAATCTTTATATTGTTCTTCATTCTGTGTTATTCCACACCTTCTTCCATTAAGCTATGTGATTTTACATCAGAAACCTGTTGCTTGAAATTTTACAAGGCTTATATAATACCACTGTGCTTGTCTGAGGCTTCTTACTGTCTTGAGATGATGCGAGAAGAGCTTGTCAAGCTCTTTGTGCCTACTGCATGATATCCATGGTAGGACAGCTTGAAATAACTTACAATTTAATAGGTTAATGAAAGTTACTTTGTTCCTGTAATTTACTTTTTAAAACCACTGTTTAATTTCTAGGTTCTATCTAGAATAGTGTGATATACCCAAAAGCCTTGTTAAATTTTCTTACTCTACAATTCTCTGTATATCCTAATTGAATATTTCGGAAATGTGTTTTCTTTATAGCACGTTCTTCTTTCATATCCAGAGACTAAGTCATATCTGTTCATATGAAATATTGCTGCTTTAGCACAGTGAGTCTTAAATAAGAAGCAGCTTATTGCTCCCATAAAGCAAGTCTTGTATTCCCTCTAGACTTTGTTCTGTGCATCTGTTGTTGGAGGTTTGTGTGCACTTGCTGTGGTCAGAGTTCATGCAAATAGAGCAAAAGCAATAGTCAAGTGGTATCAGTTTTGGCTGTCATTCTGAATATAAATTTGTTTGTGGTACATGTTTTGGTCAGAAATCAAGATGTATTTATATAAAACAGAAATGCCCTTTTCTGAAGGCATTGTATTTTTAAATACAATGTCTTAATGTTCCCATTCTATTGGGAAAAAAGGTCTTCTGTCTGCTGTTGGATATAGTAAGTAACTGCAGTGTTGCTCTTAAAGCAAATTGCAGTGTCATGGTTTACATGCGTGCATTTATCTGCGGGGATTGCCATTCCTTATCTGCCATGGTGTGTTAAAAACCTGTGTCAATGTTCCTTGCTGTCTTCCAAATGAAAGGTTCGTCTGTTCCTCTGTGATCTGATTAAATGCTCCAAGGATAGAAGAATTGTAGTTCTTTTTAGATCCTTATAGAATTAATTCATGAAACTTCTCTGTGTCTATTTACTTCTTTAGACTTTAGGTTAACAGCATCCACATTTTTCCTTGTAATGGATTAGGTATTCTTTCGTTTTTGTTAAATTTTAAAAAAATTTCTTATAAATTTGGCTGAAATTTGCTATCTCTTCTGAGTTTTGCTGTGCTGTTACTCTTAGGAAGTATTGCTATGCTACTTATTCAAAAAGTTTTTCACTCTAGAAGCTTGTCAGCTCTGCTTTTTGCATCTTATTCTGCTTTACCAATTTTTCAAGAGCTTAGTTAGATTTGGTTGTGTGGTTTCTCCTGTCCTTGTTGTTTGAAATTGGTTTTATTTTCAAGATTCAGATGCCTCTCTGATAATGTTTCTTCAGTTTTGTTAATAACTTTAAGTGCTGCTTTATTATAACTTAATGTTTTTATATTTCTTGATCTTATTATTTAGAAATATATGAGCAAATTTGTGTTTATATTTAAAACATTGAAGATTAAAGACCCTTGACTTTTTTGTATATATGTATATGTACATTACACTCAAAGCTTGGGTTAATAAATGTATATGGTGAAAAGGTGAGATTGATGTGTTTATGTGTATGTGAAAAATTCTTTCATTTCCTTGTCTTAGACTTCTGTACATATGTATGTAATGGCAGAGCAAATAATTTAGAAGTAGTTTCATCATCCATTGTAGCTAGGTGCAAGTGATATCAAACTGGTATTGAACTAGTCTTGTAGTATGTATTTTAAAAAATATTACTGTATTTTTAAAAATATTACTGTCTCTAAGCTTGTGTTTCTTTGTCCTTCAAATATATTTTTCTAGCACACTTTGGAGCTTCAGAGAATAACCTCTTTTGAACTGTTTAAACAAGAAGAATAAGACTTATAGTATATTTCCCCCTTTATTTCACACAGACAGCTTCCTGTTTTATAAATGTATTTTAAGAATTCTTTTAAAAATTTTTGTAGGAAGTAGTGATAGAAGGTTCATAAAGGATAGCTGCCAATAATTTGAACTTTAAACTTTGTTACATAAAACCTGTATGGGTTTTTATTTCATGTCTAGGATATAATATACCTACTGCTGAAAGTCAAGCTGGTGTTTCTATAGACAGCAAGAAAACAGAAAATAGCTTCTGATTAACTTTTATGAGCGACAGAGTCTACCCTAATTTAAAAAAAAAAATTGCTTTTATGAAGTTTAATTAACTGAACTCTGTAGTATAATGAGTTCTGGCAAATGAACTCCAGCAAGAAAAAAAAATTATTTATGAAAAGTGGTGATTCTGAAATTAATCTGTGGTTTTATTTTTGGTAATCAGATGAATGTGAGGTTGGTAAGCAGTGCTGTGGCTGAGCCGAAGCAAGTATTGTATTGGTTAGGGCTTTGGTATACACAGGATCAGTGATACTCTTCTTGGAATAGCACGGCCAGTTCACAGTGGGCTGGAAAACTGCAATGCAGTCAGTAAAGAGCTTCTCAGGAACAGTTTAAGGTTTGGAAAGTCTGTATTCTGGAGGATGACTGAAGTTCAGGTTAGGTTTTGGTTTTTTAAGAGAAGGTTGGAAGTGACTCGGTGTGTATATAGTAAAGCCATTCTGTGTTTACGTGCTGATAGTTCAGTGCTTTCTAATCAGTTATGCCAAAATATGACAAGATGTATTTGCTGAATGGTCAAGATAAGCAAATTTCATCTGATAATCTCATGTGCTGTTTTAAAGGGAAGACATCTTAAATATTGGAACAGTTTATATGAAGTGGGTTTTATGCCAGTAGCAGGTTTTTGGGGTTTTTACATCAGTATTTCCTGAATTTAAAGAAGCTTGAGCTTGAATGCTTTAGGAGACTCCTGAACTTTAATGTGGATGTGTTGAATATTCTAGCTAATGTAACTTTTGAATGTGGGTGTTTATGTGGGACTTCAATAAGTTTAAAGTTGATGTTCTTTTGCTTTACAGGTTTAACTGGTTTACTTTAACTTTTATGAACATCTCTGAACTGATGTGACCTTAAATGTACGCTATGGGTCAGCCAGAAATTAATGGACTTGGTGCATTCTGTCGTCATTTGATATAGCAGGCAGCCTTTGGCAGGTTTCATCATGCTTATTGGGGTGGGAGAGTGGAACAGAGATTTTTCCTGCTGAACTTTAAGACTGTAGAATCCACTGCAACAGGGCTGCTACCTCAAGACAGGGAGAAGTGAAACGTGTGAGTAGTTTCTTGATGCTCCATCGTTGTGCTTTGTGCCCAGCAGCAGCTAGTGCCCTTGCAGACCTGACTTTTGCAAACTACAGTCCCTGAACTTTGGATGGGCGTTAAAACCATAGAGTCGTAAAATTGTTAAAGTTGGAGAAGACCTTTCAAGATGAGGCCCAGCCATCAACTTAGCACCACAACCACCATGTTCACCATTAAACCATGTCTTTGCATTTTTTGAACACTTTCAGGGATGGTGACTACTGCTTTCCTGGGTACTCTGTTCCAATGCTTTACAATCCTTTCTGTGAAGAAATTTTTCCTAGTATCTAATCTAAACCTTCCACCTGGTGCAACTCGAGGCCATTTCCTCTCATCCTGTCACTTGTTACCTGGGAGAAGAGACCGACCCCCACCTCACTGCAGCCTCCTTTCAGGTGGTTGTAGAGAGCAATAAGGTCTCCCTTGAGCCTGCTTTTCTCCAGGCTAAACACTCCCAGCTCCCCCAGATGATCCTCATGAAACTTGTGCTCCAGACCCCTTCCCTATCTCCACTGTCCTTCTCTGGACTAATTTAGGCAGGATTAAGTGAAAAAAACTGTAACTATCTTTCATTTTGCCTGCTACAATTGCAGCCATGTTGTCATCATTGCATTTTGTGAGGGGTTGAGGCGGTGGAGCGCCTTCTTTGTTCTCTTGACCAAAGCTAGAAGGAATTGTCTTCACCTGTAGGAATTCCTGCAGCTGAAATGGGAGGAAGGCTGGGGTTGCAAATTCTGTTATTGTGGCGATGTTGAGAACGAAATGAGACTCACTTTCCTGTGAGCCAGCCCGTGTTTTGGTATGCTTGCTTTCTTCTGAAGCCCCAGTAACCTTCTGTTCTCATTAGGCAGCTCTAGCCTGCAGAGAAGTTGAATGAGTGCTGCCTTCATTTGTCTGTAGTAAACGTGAAAGCAACATGTGGCTGGACAGCTCAGAAGGAGGTAGCAAGAAGGTTTCTGTAATGGTTCTGATAGTCTCTCAGATCTTGTCAGTCTAGTGATTGAGAGAATGAGTAGAAAGCTTCCACTGATTCCCCTAGTATCCATAAATAAGACAAAGACTAAAGGATGCCAAAGAACCCATAAACTCTGTTTCTGGAGTCATGTTGTTTTGCTGTGAAGTCCTGTTTTCATATTTAAAATAGTTTGGTCCCTTCTTATTTCAGAGATGTTACCTTGAACTCTGAACCTTTGTTGCCCATAGTCTTTACTGCTTCTGTCTTTCCCTGTAGTCATTTGCTGGGCTCTTAATGAGAAAAAAGTCCCTTGTTTGCACTATCTTTATTCAAAGGTACTGTTTCGAATTGTGGTTTTAGAAACTTGTTATTTCAGTATTTTCCTTTAACAGTTGAAGGGATTATTATCACTTTCTGGAATCTGCATCATATTGCCCTATTTCTTCACATCTGTTGAAAAATCTACCTAGTAAGCAATGGTGACTTCAAGAATTTTCCTGTTCATCAGTGTAATCAGTTCTGCACTTTTAGCCTTTTATGGCTAAATAATTCTTACTGTACAAGTACATCAAGGTTGGGAAGCATCATCTAGTATATCTCAAAGAAAACTGAGAGTCTGTAGTAACTATATTTTGTATTTTGTGTAAGTACTTAACTGTATGATGTTATTCTGATCTTGTTTTAAATAAAAATTTAGAAAGCTTAATGTAAAATGTTGTTCATCGGGAGTAACGTGTTTGTATTGTCCTTGTGATGGCCTTAAAAGCTGCCTCTGTACCACTGTGCTTGCTGACCTCTGTATGGTATGTGTGTAATTTCACATCTCAGCACCTGCTTTTAGGCAGATCTAACAGGTATGAAAAATATGCAGCCACAGTATCTTGTTCCCCATCCTGCTTACGTGTTCCTGCCATTTAACTTGTGTTGGATCTCTTGGCTGCATCATGACTTGGTTCACCTGGGAAACAAGTTTCCTCAGTGTCTTCTCCCATCCCTTCCAAAAACAACCTGGCTCTTGAAAAGAGCAAACCCCAACACTAACCAGTCAGCCAGTTCTGACCTGCATCTACAGAACTGCTAGGTCAGGTGCAAAAAAAATATAAATAAAAATAGGGTAGACTCAGTTGGCCTGAAAACTGGGAGGTGGGGGGAGAGAAAAGGACCACAGTTTTTGGTAATGGCTTGCTTCTAGATTAGCTATAACATGAAGCCCTCTATTATTTTGGCCATGCAGATCAGGATGACATAGCATTGCTTTCTAACCATATGTAACCTTGTGTCAGATGTCCTTCTGTAGCTTGTGTGTTAACTGCTACACTTGGTGCTGCAGGTGTCTGAAATAATTAAAAAGAGAGTATTAATATGGCATTGAGGTGCAAGATTTTCGCTGCTGTTGGTGCAAAGGGGAGGTCCAGCTCTGCCTTGCAAGTGGCCATGGGGGCTGTTGGAACTTTCAGTGGAGTGGTTCAGCTCACTGAGTAGGCAGGGGACTAATCACCTCTTTTTTATTTATATTTTTAAACCTTTTCTCTTAAGGATTAGAGCATTGTACACTGATGGTTCAGATTAGTCTAAAGTTTTATGCAAACCCACTGCCAATACATTGTTGATGAAGCTTCTTCCATCAGCCAACAGTAGAGCTGAAAAAAGAGTGTGTGTGTATGTATTTATGCCCAGGCTTAGGTGCATTAGTTTTGTGGGCTGCTTCCTGACTTTTTGCTCAGATAGACTTCCTGGGACAAAGCTTTTCATCTAGAATGTGATTAGTCCTGCCATCAGGTGGCTGCCAGTCTGTTAATCTGATGTTCTCATGAACCTCTAAAACATTTTGGTTGAAAACTTCTTTACCTACCTCTGTCATAATCTGGTGCTCTTACACAGTTCTAATGTTTTTGTTGCATTTTAAATGTGAATGGTAGGTAGTCTGTATTGCTCAGTTAACTTTCTTTTACTTAAGTATACTTTGGCATTGATACAGTTTTTTGGGTCAAATTACTTATTCTAAGTGTTCATGTGGTCTATATGCACATAGTTGTATAAAAGCAGAAGAGTCACATTCTTTACACTTAAGGGAACATTATGGCATGTTGCAGAGTGTGTTGGTAAGCATTTTTAAATGGTTGACTGTTGAACTTTCAGAATTTGTTATTTGGAAAAAGTTCATTAGACTCAGAAGTACTGAACTTCAAAAAAGGGAAGTTTCCCAGTGAATAGGTTTAAAGACTGTATTAGTTCTAAAACATTGCAGTTCTTGTACTCAGTAGCCAGTGTTTTCAAACAAATTCTTAAGGTTCTTTCCTTATACTATTAAATTCTAATTAATTCTAAGCTGTTGCATAACTGTTGTGGTAAAAATGATCATTTGGAGGTACTAAGCTTTCTTCCTTTCTGCTTCCTTCAACAGTTCCTTGAAACAGCAAATTGTAAGAACAAAACAAAAACATAAAAGGGGAAGGCAGAATGGAAATTATTTATGTGAATAGAAGGTGTTTTTATCAGTAATTAGAGTCAGGGTAAAATTTGTAAAGACAAAAAGTGGAAAATAATAAGGGATTTCCCCTGTGTTTTTCAGGGACTGAAATGATGAGCTTGACAGAAATCTGACTTAAAACATTCTGAGCTATTGTAGGGTTGATACTTGTGTACAACTCCATTAGTAGTAAGAGTTTTGAAGAAGGATTGGTGTATGTGTGTTCTGTATGTATGTAAAGGGAGTAGTGGAATTTAATAGCATGTGAATGCAAAAGGGGTAGGAAAAGAGGGTTATAGCTTGATAGGCTGCAGAGCAGGGGTGCAAAAGATGTTCGAAATTGTGGTAAGTGGTAAAAAAGGGATTAAACCAATGAGTGAATTGATATCTGAGCTATGAAGTGAATCTGATTTGTAACTTTAATTTTGAATTTAATTTGATGTAATGGGTAAACAGGAACAGATGTAAGCATTAGAGCAATTGTATTTTTGGGCAATGGAGAAGGGGTTTGTGTGCCTCATATTTGCTGTTGGAAGTTTGTTTCCGTATAGAAACATACATAGAGAAGAGAGTAATTATAAACCCCCTGTGTCCTATTGATGTGAACTACTCCAGTGAAGAAGGTTTGAGACAGGTGTAGGGTGACATTTTGGTGTGGGGGGTGGAAATTGCTAATCTCGGTATTCATTGGCTGCAAGGTTCTTTTGTTAGTTCTGCTTTAGAGGCAATTTATGTGAGATAAAGAATTCTGCCAACTAATGCTGATTTACTTTTGATTCCAATTTCTTGATTTGCTTTTGCTTCCAATTTTTTGTTTTGGGACCTTGTACAGTTCATCAATAACCAGTATCACTCAGTAAAATTCAGTTCCATTTGGAGCTTTGATTAAGGGTTACATTTCTGTATTTCTTGCCTTCTTAGTGACTATTCATAAGAGGTGAGTAGATGGTCTGCTGGGATTGTCATAGGACCACATAAGTCACTCATTAATCTTTCTGTGTCTCTGTAAGTGGACTTCCTGGGAAAAGATCTACCCCAGTTAACAGTTAGGTTTTTTCCCCCCATAAGGCAGTGGCTTGGTAGATAGGGTTATGAAGTAGTTATTTGCCTGGTGGACAGGGAAGGGAAGGATTATTCTTGTTTCCTCCACTAAGAATAAAAAATGTAACAGTTAAAAGGATAGTGGCTGTAAGGGACAGGATTTTTCACTCTTCCACCACTGTGTTATGAAGCGAGGAAAGGGAAAGTGGCTGTAGGCAGGTGGGAAGAGGAAGAGTATGGGTTCATGTACACTTAGTGTTCCAAAGTAGTGGTTACCCATTCCTTTATGAAGTGAAATGTGTGCTGTTCTTCTGTTGTTGTGCAAGTTTCTTGCATTTACTAGCTAGGAGCAGCCAATTCAAGAAATATATGTCTATATGCTTCTGCTGTAATATACTTTGGTAGAAGTTATAAATCCAGATCGCCCACTAGTTTGCAGCTCTGGGAAATCATGTGCTTAATATGACATGCCTAGGCTTGTGACAGCTGGGCTATAAAGAATCATTTCTATGGTGGAAGGGCATGTGCCCAGGAAATGTGCCAAGGAGGCTGTGAATATGGACACTGTTAGAGATGACTCACAGTACGGAAAACATGGAGCTCGTGGCTTTAGCATGTTGGCATGCAAACACAAAAGTCTGCTAAATGCTCTGCAGAAGGAATCTTTTTTCAGCATTGTGACAGAACATTCATTGTTGTGGGTTTTTTTCCAAGCAAGTGGCTCTGCAAGCTCTGTTACAACTAGCTTATGGCAAAAAGGATGCATTTAAAGATTAATTGTATACTGCTGTGGTGATTGCAAGAGGTAATTATTGAAGAGTGTCTGCTGCATTAGATAGTAGAATTGACTAGTATGCATGTCTAGGAATTAAAATGTGACATTTTTTCTTGAGAGCTGAAGAAGGCAGGAGTTTCAGAGCATTGGAGAATGATTCCAAAGGCAAACAGCTTTTTTATACATGTATACATGCATAAAATACTGTGTACTGAGGTGGTTCTGCTTAGTCTGAAGTGTCATGTTACCTGTGCTTTTCATGGACTTCATAGAGTCCAAACTGGAATGAACAGTTCTTCTCTTTACATAGTTTCTGGTCTGCATTGGCTACCCAGCAGATGCCTTTATTTTTTCCTTTGTGGTTGAACATGTTAGATGGCTGACAAACCTTGATTAAAGGACATAAATGCGCCACATGCAAAACCACAATGATTTCTTTGATTGCAGGGACCTTTTGGCCAGCTTGCAGTAAGGACTTGTGTTTAGAAGAGAACCTTTGGGCTCATCTGTATCTCCCTCCCCTCAAAGGGATGGCAGCCCCAGGACAGCTAGCATTCATCCTGACGCCAAGAGACTTCAAAGGAGGTAAGCGCCTCAGAAACGCTCCCCAGACAAAATACTTGTCAGTCCTGCACCCCAGCATGGTAATATTCTTTACTACAGCATTACCATCATTTGTGGCTCCTTCGTGACAATTTTTAAAGAACTCTATGGGGCCTCATCAGCTGGTTGCAGCCCCCTTAAGATTCCCAAAGTTGTCCATTGCTGTCGATTTGCTTAAGAATGTGCCCCCAGTGGAAGGGAAAAAGACATGTTACACTTCTGGAGTATAACTCAGACATATGCTCCCATCATTCCCTTAGTTTTTTGTTTTCATATTTTGGATGAGGTTCAAGATTGAGCTTTTCTCAATTCATGATCCTTAAGGTTAAAATTGGAGGAAGTACAAAAAGAAACCAAAATGAAGCACTGCTTACTTCACACAGTTTCAAACCTGTTTTTTAAATAGATTTCTGAATTATCACTTTATATCCAGATGATTTCCACCTAACTCTTTGTGTGCTTAAATTTCTAGTGAGCATTATTCCAGAAAAGTTTTGTAGAAATAAATTACTGGATTTTATTCTCCTTGAGGAGAATAGGAATTATTCCCTAGGAATTATTTTTCCATGTTAGAGATGCTACCTACATGAAGCACGGTCTTCCAAATGCCTATGGAAAAGTAACTTAGTGGGGAAAGCAATTTAAAATAAATAGAAGTTCACTTTGATACCATAAATTTAAACACAAAATTCCCATGGTAGCTTTATAAAGTTTATTTTTTTATAAAAGCAGACTTTTCAGGGGTGACTTCCACCCCTTCTCCACCTAATTCAGGTGAATTGTATGAATACTCAGCTCTAGATCTTGCTTTTCACATTCTTATTCCAGTATATTATATATATATATAATATAATGTAATAATGTATATTTTATATATTTTATATATGTATATATATATTGTAATATATTCCAGTATATTCTTAGAGATGAAAACTAAGAATATTATTGGAATCATAAGGAAGAACCTTCTAGGGGTTTTTGCTCTGTTGGGTTTTTTCTTTTTTGTTTTTATTTTCTTCTAGTGGGTATATTTGGGCATGTAATAGACTGTTAGTGAAGATGATAATATGTTTGCTGAACAGGTACTATTTTTTTTTTTCTGAAGGTGTGAATTTGGAGAGTATAGTTGGCACTCAGACCATTTATACTTTATCTATTAGTAAGTCCTGTAACATTTTGCCTTGTTCTTTCCATTTATGACGAGAGTATATTACTTAGCTGTTAGTCTGACTTCTTTAAACCTAAATAAGAGATATCTGACTATGTAGAGCACTTTTAATACCCACCATCTAGCCATTCTTACTGGGCTCTACCACATAAGCACAAAGGTTCTGTAGCTTGTAACTTAAATATATTGAGGTAGTAAAGAAGTGAATTGTCCTGGAAAATAATATCATGCTTAATTCTACACTTACATACGGGGAAGAGATTTGCCCATGGATATTCTGGATACTTAAAATGTTTACATGTTCAGACTATGCTGATAGGTCAAATCAGCTTGAGCTTTGCTTGACTGTGTTCAAAATAAGCTTGGTTGTTGGTTTTTATAGGTTGGAGGATTTTTTTTTGTGTTTGGTTTTATTCCTCAAGTGATTCTATTATTATTTTACAGTAGTCAGCTTCCTTAGTTTCAGTGGAAAATTTTGTTTTGTAATCTTCTACACTTCTTATGTTGTTTAACTCTAGGAGTTAGGATTTTTTTTCTTAATACATAATCTTATCAGAGTGTCTTATTTCTATACCTCTTCTTCTGGTGTTCAAAAAGGCGAAAAAAACCCCCTCAATTTCAAAGAAGGAAGCTTTTAGAAAACTGCAGATCTTTTGCTGGGAATTATTCTGACACTTCTTTCTTATCTCTACAAGGCGTTACTGAATGTGCCAACATGAGCAGTAGTGCACTGCAGCGTGTTCTGGGTTCATTCTCTTCCTCTAAGACTGTATTACAAATATAATTTTATCTTTATTAATGGATTGCCCTCCCTGTGAGCAGATGAGAAGGAAATAAAGGCAACTTTTCTTTCCTTCATTTGATCTGCCTTTTACTGTCAGTGAAAGTGGAGGTGGTTTTGCTTGGGGTTTTTTGGTGGTGGGGTGGGTTTTTTTTGTTGGGTTTTTTTTTTTTGGAGGGGGTTTTTTTTTTTTTGTTTGTCTTGGTTTTGGTTTGGTTTTTTTGTGGGGGGATATTTTTAAATAAATTTGGTGCTATGCCTGTTTCTCTAGAAATTCAGCAAGGAAGAGTAGAAACAGGACTGAGAATTGCTAGACCACTTTCTAGTCTAAAAGTGTCTGTTGACAGACATCTCTTCTGGTAAAATGAGAGACCTAGCTATAGGTGGGAAATATTATATTATTTGGAGGCTCTGGAATTCATGAAATACTTAAAGAATTTCTTTTAAAGGCAAATCTGGTTATTGCTAGTGGCAGTTTTTCCTCAGGAAGCTGATATTCAAAGCAATATTCTTTCTCTTTGAAGCCTTTCAAACTGATAGTAGATCTCAATCATTCATTTAGAAAGCACAATCAATTTTAACTCTTTTCTTTAGTAGTATACGAGATGTTCTACTGTGGAATGGCAAGATTTTTAGTCATACTTTCTTGATTAATAGTTAATCTAGGTCTGTATTTCATAGCATCTGCTCTTGGTCCTCTTACACCTCAAAACCCCAAGGTGGTATATTAATTTACAAGGTTAAAGATAACTAATTCATGGCATCTGTTGGTGTTTCAGTACTTTTTCACCTTTCTAAGGAAATGGTACAGTACTTGAAGACTCTGTTCTAAAACATGGATTGTTGGTTGTGTCAGGATGGGGAGGGAGAGGACAGTTTATCAAGAGGATGTCTTTGGTGGCCAGGAAAACGTGTGTATGTGTACTGTTGTTATCTTATAAAATGGTTTCTCTTGTTCTTTGAAACCAACAGTTGTCTTTCCATGCCATCTGACTCTCAAGTGCTTTGAAACAAGTGTCTTTAGAAAATACTAGAGTTTGGTTTTACTTAATGAAATCTGTAGTAACATAAGCAAATAGCTTTCAAATGATACACCAATCGATACGATTTCATGTAATAGTAGAAGGAGGAATTAGATGGAAGAACATTAGCAGACGATTAGATTGTCAAAGAAAAGTTCAAGCGAAGAATTAGGTGCACTGTGGAACTCTGTGCTTCATAGGAAGTGTTGGAATAATGGTGGTATTCTTATTCCGTGTTAATAAGGCTCAAAATTTTCTGTTCTCTCAGATATGGAGAAAAAAATACAATGCTTACTGAGATTGCCTTCAAGAACAAACTGTACTGTCTTAGAAAGAGGATGTGAATTAGCATAGAAAGATATGCATTGCTTACCTTGTGTCCGTTTCCAAGGATTGTGTGCTGAAAAGAATGGAATGAAAGAGCAGATAGTGGTATGCTACTCATTCTGGGCTGTTAACATATGGCAGCACTGGGTGTAGTTCTGATTACATTTAAATTGAGCCGAAAATATATAACGTATATATATATATATATATATATAACATTTATAACTAGTCAAAAAATGACAAGAATTGAGGCCATGAGGTAGATCAGAATTGTATTCCATAGCAAAATTGTTTGTTTGCTGAATAACAGTAATAGCCACCTTGTACTTACTCCTGAAGAACTCAGTTTTGGCAGTTGGTATCTGTTCTAATAATAATCTGTGCGTCTACAAATTGAACAGTCAGCTGTTGGAAAGTTTGCAAATCCTGATGAATTTCAAGGATCTAATGGCAATGCATCAACTCATAGGTGTCCTCTCTCTAAAGCCTTAAATAATTATTTTCTTGTATGTGTATTATTTGTTATGATAGGATGAGTTTCAGGAAAAGGACATTTACAATATTTTGGAGGTCTTGATACTTCTTGATACATGTTTTCAGATTTGAGACAGTTGGTGACCTTTAGCATTGTGGAAAGTTTTGGGAGCAGGATCCACAAATATGTAAATGCCATTTCCTGTCACTGCCTGAATGCATCATTTATGGAATTATACAAAATGTAATTTTTTTATGCTTGATCCATATTTTTGTATGTAATCTCCCGATGTCCATTCCATGTGTGTTAATAAATAATGAGAGCTCAAATACCAGGGTTCTTCATCCTGTATAATGAGATAGTGACTACAGTTGTGACTTGGTATTGAAAGAAGAGGGTGAATAAATAAGATGGTGCCTGAAGCTGTGCTTGATGACTGAGGAAAGGAAGGCACTTTGAAGAATTCAGCTATATGAACTATCATATGCCTTAAGATATATTTCTCTGGTTAATCATTCTTCCTCTTGTTGTGAAGGGTGTCGGGGTGATAAATGTTTTCAGATTCATTTTAGACAGGTAGTTTTGTGCTTCTTTGGTGAGTTACATGGTTTATTTTGGGGCAGGCCCTTCTTTTTTTGGGGGTGTGGAGTGGGTGAAAGCATCTTTGCCATTACATGATTCTGCCACCTGGTGGCTTTGACAAACAGCAGGGGCTTCAGATGCAGTTAAAAGTGCAAGGATGAATAGATCCTGAAAACAAATCCTTCTTTCTTTCAAAAATGGAGAGAACCAGTTGGAAAGGTGGCTTAAAGTAGATATGGAAGACAAGATCCATGATATCTGCATCTTGTTTTTCAAGTCCAGCATTTAGGAATCAGTATGCAAGTATTTAAAAAACTTCTGATTGCTACACCTGTCAGGCTTCTCTGGTATTTTAAATATGAAATAAACAGAAGACAAATCTCCATGTAATGGGAACATCTTGTAGCAGGAATGCAATTTAGAGAACTTATCCTGTTGCATGCATTGTGTATTTCAAGGTTCTTTTAATCTGGTTTCTTATGCTTGGAGAATTATGAATATTAATACTAAATTTATACCAGTACTTAAATATAAGAGTCTTTTCCTGGTCCTTATTTCTTTGGCATAACTGAAATGTTTATGAAACGAATTATCATATATCATGTTGTACAGTGAATATCAGTTTTGGTACTAGTTTGTTCTTTTGAGGTTGTATCTTTTTGTTTTTCAATATTCTATGTTTTTCTCTTAATCCAGTGATGGTAAAATTTCTGTATATAGATAACTTAGCAAATCTGTTATGTTATTTCAATCAAATATATTATTTCTAGCTTCTGATTGTTCATATATGTTTAAATGCTTGCAAATAGAGATTCTAAGTGGAATTTGGACATGGCTTGTGTCCATAACTAAACAAGCTTTTTACACATGTTTATAAATACAATTTGTTCTGCTGCTAATTGTGTACCATAAATTTAAGGTGGGAAATATCTTTTCTCACAATGAATTCAGGTTGGGAAATTCTCTTTCTCACAATAGGTATGGGAAGATTTTATTTTTACTTTAAAACAAACATATGCTTACTGTTGTTACTACAGTTTTCAAATTGCACAGGTCATTCAGTGCACTTACTTCAGAATCCTTCCAGTCCTTCTCTTTTGTGACTGTGTTAGATTTTCCTCTGCAGTCTCTCCTTCCCACAAGAAAGGAGATTTAGAAACAATTTCATCAGTACATACTTGTGTTGATTGCTTGTCTCTCCTGTATAATATCACTGTGGTAAGAAATGTGTATGTTCTTCACATAAAAGAAATATGAAGCATATCTGAAGGTAGGCCTCTCCCATGTTTATTCAGATATTTTTTTAACTTTGTAAGGACTTACAAACAAACATGTTAATCTTGATTACTTGTTTCTGTAAGTCTTCTGTACTCCTCAGATTTCAGTTAAAATGTACCTTTGAGACTCTATAGGAGTTTTTTGGTGGATGGCCTTTTTTTTTCTCCAGTGTACAGTCTTCAATTTTTACATACTAGAAATTCTTTACCTACTGTATCTGCACTAACTTTGCAAGTACTTTCATGGTATAGAAGTAACTTGATGAAGGAAACTTCATTAGAGGTGAAGTTGCTGTTGTAAGGCTTTCTGTGGTTCCAGAGTTAAAATCAGAAGTCAGACCTCAAGAAGAGCAACCATAGTTTGGAAAGGATCTACAGAAATTCTTAACAGAGCTTCTTCTAGGTTCCAAAGCTGTTCCTTTCCTGAGCTTCATGGTATCAGAGGAAAACCTCTTGTTCTTGCTGTGACAAAGGAAATGTTCCACGTGCCTTCATTAATCTGCTCTTTTAAGTTTATAGAGAAATAATTATCCTAAATTTGGATGGATGACTCACCATGGCTTCACTGTATTTTGAAGATTCAATGCTGTGTTGTGGCTGATGCTTAAAAGAAGAAAACTGGTCTTGTTTCAGATCTTAAAATGGAACACTGAATGTTGCTAGTGTCAGGATATAAATGTAGTATCTTCTTAAAAATATAAGTGATTATGTGTAATATATAATTACTAATCTAGGCTATGGAAGAAAATCTAGTGCTTTTGGAGTTCTGTTTGAGAGCAAAAGGGGAATATATAACGCAGAGGGTGAGAAGTTCAAGCAAAAAAAGAATTTGGGCAGCTTTAAAAAGGAAAGTGACAGTAGGTGCTGGGGAATGTGAAGCATGCCAGAGATACTCAGAAAAGAAGGAAAGAAGGAGGCCCGTTGCTGTGGTGATGCCAAAGTCAATTGATAGTAGTGCTGCGCTGGCCTTGTGCTGTTGTTAGAAGGCATTATCTCTGGTTTGCATGGCCAGGTTTTGGTAGTGGGGGGCCACAGGGGCAGCTTCTGTGAGAAGCTGCTGGAAACTTTCCCCAAGTCCCATAGAGCCAGTGCCAGCTGGCTCCAGGATGGACATGCTGCTGGCCAAAGCTGAGCCTGTAAGTGACTGTGGCAGTGCCTTTGGGATAACAGATTTAAGAGGGGAGGAAGAAAACCTGCACAACTGCAGCTGGAGAGAGGAGTGAGAATAAGTGAGAGGACTAGCCCTACAAACACCAAGGTCAGTGGAGAAAGCGGGGAGGAGGTGCTCCAAATGCTGGAGCTGAGATTCCTCTTCAGCCCCTGGTGCAGACCATGGTGAGGCAGCTGTGACCCTGCAGCCTATGGAGGTTCTGTGGGAGTGCAGAGATCCACCTGCAGCCTGGGGAGGAGACCCACACCACCACACCACCCACATAGGTGGATATACCCGAATGGGACTGGGACCCTGTGGGAAGCTCACACCAGAGCGGACTCCTGGCAGGACCTGTGGCCGTATGAAGAGATGAGCCCACTCTGGAGCAGGTTTGACAGGACTTGTGACCCTATGGGAGACCCATAGGCTGTTCCCTAAGGACTGCACCCCATGGAAGGGACCCACACTGGAGCAGTTCATGAAGAAGTGCAGCCCGTGGGAAGGACTCGCCTTGGAGAAGTCCATGAAGGACTTCTCCTGTGGGAGCGGGGGAGGAGCATGAGGAGTCCTCCCTCTGAGGAGGAAGGAGTGGCAGAGACAACATGTGATGAATTGACCACAATCTCTGTTCCCCATCTCCCTGTTCCACTGGGGGGAGAAGATGGTGAAAATTAGAGGTGAAATTCAAGCCCACAAAGAAGGGGCCGGGGGAAGGGGTTTTAAGATTTGGTTTTATTTGTCATTATCCTACTCTGATTTGACTGGTAATAAACTAAAATGATGTCCTCAATTTTAGTCTGCTTTGCCCATGAGGGCACCTGGAGATTGTTCTCTCCCTATCCTTACCTCACCCCATGAATGTTTTGCTATATTCTCTCTCCCATATTCAGGTGAGAAAGGGAGTGACAGAGTGCTTTTGGGGGATACCTAGCATCCTAGCCCCCACAGACATAAAGTTGGTATATATAGCTTGTTGGTTCTAAGATGAAATACATATTGAGAAATTCATTACAGCTGTCTCACCAAACATCTTATTATCATCTTCTTGTTAAGCAGTGTATGCAGATTCTGTGTATGAAAGCTAAAAAAAAAATTCCAACAAGAATTAGGGAAAGGTGGTAGTAAGATTTTGCTACCACAGTAATTAAATCTGTTCGGGTACATCATATGAATGTGTTCAGATACTTCATATGAATGATGAAAACTTTAAAAATAAAAGCCCAAAACCATCAATGAAGTTCAGTAATATTTCTGAGGCAAGGGGGGACCACAGAGAATTAAAAATTGAATATCGGGGTCCAGATAAAAGGATGCCATAATTGTAATAGATTGCTATTACTTAGCTTTACACTGGGATACAGATACAGTTGTGTGTGTGTGTGTGTGTGAGTGTNGTGTGTGTGTGTGTGTGTGTGTGTGCGTGTGTGTTTTAACTGTTTTTCCATACTTCACTTGTTTTAAAATGTAGAATTACTGGGTTTACTGGATCAATGGCTTTTGTATTGTAAATTCAGACATGTGGCCCCAGGCAGCTGATGATGAAAGTTTCAGGAGCAAAGACTAATTGAACTAGAAAAATAATTGAAATGATAAATGATGATTTAAAAAGACTATGAATCATATAACATGTAGAAGTGCAATTGTGTTATATGATTGTGTAACTATGTAATTAAAATTATGTTCTTAAATATTTTTGTTAGTTATTTTCTACCTCTAATTTCTAGTTTTCAGCTGGAGAATTTGGTACCTAGCGTTCTAGAGAGTTCCTCTTTTGGGAAATTATATCTTACTTCAAGTTGTTAGCTCTTTAAGCCATGAGATAAATGAGATAATAGAAAAGGGAAGATGCATCTCTTGTTGACCTCTGGATGAGATGTTGTGGATATTTGGGTCAAGGAGTTTGTTTGCTTCCTTTACCTTGTTCTTTCCTACCCAGGCATTTCCAGTGAACTAGGATGTAGTGATGCAGTTGACATGTTTGTGTTTAAGTTACTGTTAAAATGAAGTGCAAGTTTTGAATATTCAGGAAATTTCATGTAGCTTTAAAACACATTTTATCAGACTGAAGCAAAATATAAATATAATATTTTGATCAAGTTTAGGATGACTCACTACAAGACACATCTCAGAAATGTTCTTGTTCTGGAACTGCTAGGACCTGGAGCCTTGAATGGACAGGAGAAATATGAAAAACTTTTAGCAGAAAAACAAGTATTTAATTACTGTAAGGGACTCTGTCAAGATGAGTTACAGTTCTTGGAATATTTGTGGTGTCTGCAGTAAGTAAGCACTATCAGGATGTTGTCTGTAGATACTGAGATAGATTATATTTTTATATACTTCTTCCTAAAAAAATGTGTTTTGGCTCTCTTAAAATATTTTTAACAGGACTGTGTTTGTGAAATAGCATGACTTGATTCCTGAAGAAAGGTATCTAAATTTAGCTGAATCTGTGTGTTAAAAATAGTGGATGATGAAGGAACACTAATCCAGGGTCTTACCTAAAAATAGTATGGTATGTGGAACTGGAGGTAGGAAAAATGCACATTTACCTACAGCAGGTGCGTTCTGAGACCAGAGAGGGGGTGGATGCAGTGGAACTACAGATATAATAATGACTAAAAGACTTAAGTGAGTCCTAAGGACTAAAATTTTAATCCCTCAGAGAATTTAGAAGAAGTTATGTCCTGCAATACATTTACCACTTCTCTAAAAATTTGAATCTATCTTCATAGATGAGAATTCAGAGTCAGTTGCCCTGGCTGTGAACCATTATTTTTACATGAAGTTTTATTCTGTAGGGACAAAGTAAATGAATATTGTTGCTATTTATGTGCTCCTTGCTCTGAGAGTTATCTATATTATTATGCTAGAGGTCTTGTGAAAGTTTGGAACATACCATAGAGTGGAAACTAACAAAGCTTAAAATAACTTGATAGTCTAAAAAAAAACACTAAACCACCAGTGTGTTTTATGCAGCAATTTCATTTGAATAGCTACATGGTAGATTTGTGGCTTTGCTTTATTGTGTGTATTAAGGCTGGTACTGCAAGGAAAAGCTGACTAACTGCTTCTCTTTGTGTATTTGGGAAAAAGATGCTGCAAACAGTGGAAAGAAATGATTGGGTCCAGCCTCTTTCTTAGCACAGTGTATTGTATATCTTGTGTTAAACAGTCCTGTAATATGCACCAAATTTTCTTTAGGAATATAGTAGCTTGATGTTGTGGTGTTGCCTTTCCCTGGGCTTGAAATTAAAAGTTAAACATGGTTAGAGGGGAAAAAAGGGTTTTACTTCAGTATTTGTTTAAGGATCCTCAGGTGCAGCACATCCAGGTAGAATGCACTGAAATGCACCCCAGAATACACACTGAAAATGCACACACACAATGATTCATGTATGCAGTTATAGAGCTTGCAAATTAGCGTATCTATCAAAGATTCCCCAATGAGAGGCTCAAGAGAAGCCCCCGTCCTGAGGAATGTTCCCCCTGGAGGGGCCTATCTTGGTTTACAGAATGTGTTCTGGAGAGGACCTTGGTGTCTGGGGCTTTCTGACCCAACTGCGAGGTTCCCAAGATGTTTGGTCTCTTGGCTTAAGGAACTTTGGGTCTAAGCTGGTTATCAGACTTAGGGAATTACAAGTATGTGGGCTAAAAGCACTAAGGATACATAAAAGCTGCATAAAAGAGTATATAAGAGGGTATATAAGAAAAAGCTAAAAATCATCATGGCATCAGTTGTTAGCTTTTATTTTACTAGCTGAAGCTAGTAAATTATTATAGTAATCTTAAACAATCTTTATTACTACTTTGCTTCATCTTTCTTGAACACAACTTTGCAAAATTCTATACTATGTATCAGATGCATAAGCATTAGTGAAGAAAACCTACTTGACTGTTCAAGAAAATGAAACAATGCAGAAATATGAAGAATAAATTCTAATTCAATTAAAACCGGACAGGAGTCAAGCTTACTAAAGAAAATATTTTGAAGTACCTGTACAAATAAAAATGATCAACAAAATTGAGATAATACTTTCTAAGGAAAGGAAATATGTTATATGTAACACTTAATATTTGATATTTGGAATGTCCATAATTGGAATTTTAAAATGAAAATGCATTCTCCTCCATTTTCACTGAGTGGCCTCTGTCAGTATCATTCTTGTCTCAGAAGACACTTAGAAAAATGCACAAAGGAGTGTGATAAGAATAAGGAGGTGGGTGGCTCTTGGGAGTGAATATGCTCAGAATACGTGGCCGGTTCTAGTCAGCACAAAGGCAAGAGGTTTCCTTCTGCTGCTTGACTCTTTTGTAGAGGTTAAAGAGAAGTTTCTTCTCCCCAGATACTGTCTATATTCTAGTAGTATCGGTACAAAAAAGAGGCACCATGGAGTGAGTTTGAGTGTGACACAAGGTATGCATCAGTTGGTTGGAATTAATGAACTTCTGAGTTCTGTGTTCTTACCCACTGGGACATGGGAAGTAGCTTTCCTCTTGTTAATTTAGAGGAACAGAATTAAACTGAAAACAAGCAAGCACAGAGATGCACACAGTCTTGAGTAAATAATCCAAAGATGCTTTTGAGGAACAGCTAAATGTTAGTGGTGTTTCAAAACTACAGATAATTTCTTCAGCAAAAAGAACAGAACAAGTCCCATTAACTTAAGTTACTACTTTTTTTTTTAACCTTAATACATTTTGATTGTTTTTTTGTTTTACAGGATACAAAATTATGGATAATAATGGAATATCTGGGTGGAGGCTCTGCCCTTGATCTAGTAAGTAAATTATGCATGGTTTTTTGTTACTTTAATTCGCATAATTATTTTCCTACTTTATAATTCTGCAAACTCTAATAGGTCATTTGGCAATGTTCACTTCCAGTGAAGGAGAAAAGTATTTGTCAATTCCAGAAAAATGTTATTTTCCATGAGGCATGACTGATTATTTGTGTAAATGGAAGGGAACTAAGCAACATAATATTGGAAGCAGGATATAAACATCTTAGAATGCTAATCTTCAGTCAACCAGAGAGCTTTAGTGCCTGAAAATAGTTTTTTGCATCTCTTAGTTCTGCCACCGCAACTCTTCATAGTTTATACATTTTAATGTATCTTCCTCACCACCCCTTCCCCCAAACAAATAAACAAAAGGTTCTCTGTTTGAAGTCTTTCTGAAGTCTAAACAGACAGAAATGCAATTTTGGCTGGTATTAAAAATAATATTTCAAAGAAATAGGAGAAGCTCCATGGAGGGTAGAGAGGGCTTACAGGGAGCCCTGGATAGACCAGAGGGCTGGGCAATCACCAAGCACATGAAATTTAATAAGAGCAAGTGCCTCATTCTGCACCTGGGGTGGAGTACCCAGGTTTGAGTTGGAATTCAGAAGGATCAGTGCAGACTGTTTTCTGTGACTGGATGCTGACATTGACTTTAGCTATTAAGAAGCACCCAAGCCCCCTCCCAAATGACACACCATCTTATGTTTATTGTGGATTTAAAAAATACCATTATAGAAATAATAATGGATGTTTTAAGTATGTGAAATATGTTATAGAAATTGAGGCACGGTGTCTTTGTAGCAGAGTTTGCAGTTGTCAAATGGGGCAACTGATGAATGCTAGAGGAAAGAGTGAAAGGAACAAGGTCAGTGTAAAAGGATTCCACTGGTGACATCCAGAAGACAGAAGAGGGTATTAAACGTGGTCTTCCTGCAGCTGTGTGTTTTCAAACCCATTTATACCTTTAGCTTCCACATCTGTTAGGAGTTCTGTGGTTGTGTAAAAATTTGTAATGTTCTCCATAAAGATACGATAAAAAATGCTTATTTATTATTGTGATAGCTTTTTTGGGGTTTGCTTTTAGAAATTAGTTATTACTTTCTTTGTATAGGTATAAAAGAGCAGAATGAAAACAGATGTTACCATATTTTCTTCTCTTTTTTTTTTCATTACACACATTTCACTTGTGTGATGACCGTGTGTTTATTCTCTTAAGTTTATTGCCTAGAAATACAAAGTCCTTGTTCACATCTTAAATGTTATTGAAGAAATTGCACCACCAAACTGAAATCATCATTTAAATGGCTATTAAACACCTTTTGTGTGCTTCATTGATTTTCAGTTTATGTTCTGGTGCATGCTGTCCTAGTTGTAACACGTACATTATGGCTCTCAATTGGAATCTGGCGTGCTTTGCCACATTTTAATGCTCGAGGCAAGAATTAATGGGGACCTTGAATTCCATGTTCGGAGTGCAGACATGTCATGCTAGCTTGGTGTTTTCTGTATGTGAATATGCACTGGATGATTTCAAAACCCTGCCTCACAAGAAGAAGTACATACAATGCAACTGCACCTACATTTTTGTTCAACTTTGAGTATAGTTCAAGTTTGTAATCGAGGTACAAGTGCCAGTATTCCCAGATTTAGTCTGTTTTCAATAATTCCTCCTCACTAAGGTAAGCTGAATCTGACATAAGAGGTTTCCCCCATTAGATGTGCTGTGTCATGTTACCAAGTCTCAAACTAGTGCTTGCAGCCTGGCTAGAGCAAAGCTTTGAGAATATCTTTAGTGGGTTTCAGGTAGTGGTAATATTGTGTATATTATCACAGCGAAAGAAAAGCAAAAATATTATAATTAAAGTTGCAAAGATAAAGCAAATGCATTTTCTGCGTTACATGAAATATTGCTTCTGTTGCTATGTGTGAGGATTTCTGAGGGATGTACTATTTTTAATTTTTATCTGAAAATCCTTATCTGAAATGCTTTCCTTCTCCCAGAGTGAAGCTTTAGAGATACAGCTTTTTGATTGTGCTTCAGTGAGTGCTGTTGTGGAGTAAACAAGAATACTGGAATATTTCCAGTATTAATTGTTGGACACAAATTTTCAGTGTCTCTCTTGAGATGCCCTTATTGGTTAAGGAGTCTCTCTGGATAGTGATCTTTCCTCTATCTGTTTAGTGTTATTCTCACTTTCAGAATTCATATCAGATGTAAAGATCTTTGGGATCATCTAACACTACTGATTCCTCGCAAAAGAAGAATTACTTGGAATCTTTATTAGCAGATTTATATTTCCAGTATTACACGAAAAAAGTTAACTTTTTAAAATACGTAATGTTCTCTCAACCTATCAGTTTGAGTTGTGTTTTAGAGAGTTTCTCAAAATCCAATGCAGTATGTAGTCATAGACTGTTTGATTGATGTAGTACCTTGTATGCCTTAGCTTCTTGCTCAGGCTTTGAGATTTGGGTCCACATAGGGTCTGTGGAGTTGCACATTTAAGTTCGGTGTAATGTTAATAATCATACTATGCCTTTGAAAAGCATCTATATGACCTGACCACAAAGCAGTAACTTCAGACTCTGTCTTTATGGCACTTTTAAATGTTAAACAAACTTTAAATGGTACTTTAGATAAATTATTTCTTTGCCTGTTTTTCATTAGGCACTTAGTTTAGAACTATGTATTTTTAAAAAGAATATTCTGTTTTGTCTCACGTTATGAAGTTAGAAAATTGGAAGTTTTGAGGGGTAAAAGTAATTTCTTGTTATAGTCATAGTGTTATTTCTGTTCTCTCTTTTTCCCTTTTTTATATATATTTAAACATTTCTTGCATCTCCTAGTTAGAACCTGGCTCACTTGATGAAACCCAAATTGCTACAATATTGAGGGAGATACTCAAAGGACTCGATTACTTGCATTCAGAAAAGAAAATCCACAGAGATATTAAAGGTAAATTGGTTTTTTATTTGTGTTGAAAGAATATCAGAAGAACTCATGCAACCTAAATGAGCACCCTTACATTGTCAAGTGGTGTCAAATGTCTTCACTTCTGCTATTTCCTGTTCTTTATTCCAGCTGCTAATGTATTGCTGTCTGAACAAGGGGAAGTAAAACTGGCAGATTTTGGAGTGGCAGGACAGCTAACAGATACACAGATAAAGAGGAATACCTTTGTGGGAACACCATTTTGGATGGCACCTGAAGTAATAAAGCAATCAGCATATGATTCAAAGGTAAGGTACTTCAAGGCGTTACCGAAGTCCCTTCCTTTTTCCAGCTTGAATTACATAGGTTGGTCTTCAGAATGTAGCTAATAACTTTGGCTGTGTCTACATGAGGGTGTGTTTAGACGACACCTAGCAGCTAAAAGCTGTTGGTGAGGAAAGATTTCCTAATTTGTACCCAAAGTTTAAATTTCCTAGTTTATTAAGACAATCCAGATGGCAAGAAGTAATAACAGTATTCACGAGTACATCCCATCACCTTTTTATCCCACTCTATCGATGAGTATTTTTGGCTGTTTAAAAGTAGAAGAGAGCAAATATATACAAAATGTTAGTATTCTTCCACTTGTTTTTAGAAAAAATAGCCAGCAACACAGTTGAAGAATATGGATTTGGTAGGTGTGAAAGTGTTGTTTGAAAGTGCTGTTACTCATCTCTGGCAGAATGTGCTGCGTGGGTCTGTGCTACTCTGACTGTATCCTTTCAGATTTGCCATTCGGGGGGTGTTAATATTTTATACCAAATTTATCTATACATAGGGTTTTGATTTAGCCGAGTGGCACGTCAACATACTGAAATCTCAACACAAGCACAATATATTGATTGTAATACATAGTTGGGTCACAATAGAAATGTGATTCCATTGCTGTTCTCCCTGTTCTCATCAGTATGGCACTGCGTGTCCCTCGTTGCCAGGAAGGAATATGTGCATTAAAGCCATCTCAAGCCCATTGCTTTTTTCAAAGTTCATTGTGTTGGTTACTTGGTTTTTTTTGCTTTTTAAGATTTTTAGGCTTTTATGCACTTGTTTGAGGTACATATACAGCTCTTTGCTGCCCCTGCCTTCTCCCTGCCACATGGCCTGGCTAGCTCAGCAGGACACCCATGGTATCAGGGAAGGCTCTTTGCCCAGCCCCATGACCCGCTGCTGTAGCTGCATGTCTGAAACAAAGGTCACCCTCAAACCCCACTTGTGTTAAGATCAGCTTTCTTTATGATAATTAGTAGCATTTCCTTATGTTCTTCCCTGAGTTCATCTTCCTTGCCCATCTCCTCTGATTCCCCTGTAGGGATTTGTTGATTGGCCATATCTCCATGCAGTGAGACAGGTTGGGGTGTTTCTTTCCACTTGCCAAGGCTGACTCTGGTCTAGGCTGTAGTGTCGCTTAGTTCCCTGTTTGATAATTTTCTGTAAAGAAGATATAGCAAACAAAACTCTATAGGGCCTCTAGAAGCTTAAATGACTCCAAATGCCCAGTTTAAAGTTGAGTAAACTTTTTTTGAATGGTGGTTGGTGGTTTTTTTTCTTTGTGTGTTTTTGCGGGGGCTTTTTAATTTGTTTATTTGTTCTGTTTTGGTTGGGATTGGTTGGTTTTGGTTTTTTGAGGTTTGGCTCCTGAGAATGACCATCACTTGGACAAAGCATGATTCAGCCCTTAGGTTTTCCATTCTGGCTGTTTCAGTCTGCAATGTCACATTGACATAAGAGTCTGGGATACTTGATGAGGGATTCCCAATAAAAGCTTGAAAGGGCTCTAGTTTTTGGCAGTGCTTCTGCTTCCTGTTTTGATTCCTGTCTTATCTGAAAACCTGTTTTCTTAACCTGCTTTGTTTTTCACATATCTAGTTCTCTGTTCTTTCTACTGTAAAACTTGTACTGTAAAAAATAGATATTTAATTGGAAAATGGCTTTCTCTTGCACAGACTGTTTTCTTTGACTTAGAGGAGCTTTAAAGCCAGATTGAATTTTACTCATTAGATTAGAAGAGGAAAGCCTATACTGCAGTATATAGTAGTGTACCAGTGACTTGCTGACTGTCATCTGAACTTGGAAGAATTTTTGTTCAAGATTTGAAACTGTAAAAATTACAACGTGATAAAACTTAATGTAGTGTCACCATTTCCTAAGGTCATGCTTATCCCTCTCTATTTGGAGGACTGATTCATGCTTGTTCTGGTGTTTCATTGTCACAGTCAAGTGCATCCTAGAAATGCCTAATTGGATACACATGCAATTGGTACTTCCTTTCTTAGCTGTGAAAAGAGAGCATATGGTTCCAGAGGTTCCAGAGTTATTTTTGATGTTTTCAGGAGGAATGGGCTTCCAAAACCCATCTCGGACTTCAGAGTCTAGTGTGCAGCCATGGTTTTTGCACTTTTTTCCTCATTTTTGTAGAGGAAGGTCACTAGCAGTAGAGTTATAAATACAGGAGGGAAAAAGGAAGTATTTATGTACATCTGTGTGTGTGCAAGTGGATATCTCTGCACTCATACACATGTAAATTTGATGTTTATACTAACATATACACATGCTCCACCTGTGACTGAAAGTCTGGCAGAAGAAAATCTATCCATTTATGTGGTTTTAACACTTCCCTCTTGAGAAACTGAAACTCTGAATAAATTGGAAATAATAATGCTCAGTTGTTAATATGAAGACTCATCTTTACAGGTGACATTTTTCTTTTGTTACCACGAAAAGCTTTCCTGCTAGAGGGAAGTTACTCTCAGTTAGGCTTGAGGAGAGCTTAGCTGCTAACGCGCTTATTAAGATAAATGAAACTCGGGGCTCACGTGCTTATGTAATTCTTTGTGCACAGGAACTGTTCTGTAACGTGGGCTAACAAAATGGCATTTCGTAAATTTGATGGTGTGCTAATTGACTCAGATTTTGTTTTTTCATTCTTGCTTGCAAAATTAAGTAACTAAGCTCTTAACAGTAGGATACTGTCTGAACAAGGAAGGAGAAGCTTGTTTCGGGCCAGGCACTGTGGCTGTTGCAGTGGAATGGATGTGTACAAGTCAGGCAAAGACAACCACGGGAATCCACAGGGCAGTTGAGGGATATTTAGTAAAGACAGCAGTGATAAATGAAATCTCTGTTCTATCCTGTACCTGGAAATAGATCTGTTTACAGCATAGCAAAATTCCAAATACTCTGTTTGGGAGTAAAACCAGACAGCTCATGTCAGATCTTTGCTGTTTTCCTGAGAATAAGTCTTTGTTCTGCTTTCACTTAAAAAGGAAACAGAAAAACCCCAAAACATAAATATTTTTAATTGGTATCTTGTCCTTGGAATAGATGTTTCTGTGAATTTTTTTTTTTTTTTACCTTTCTGACAGGTTTATTATCCATTCTCTTGACTTTTGGGTCTGTGATTTCAGCAGAACATAAGAGAATTATAATGCATTACTTCGCATTACTTCAGGCAGATTTGCAATAGGATTTATATCAAGGGAGACAGCATTCCCTAGAAAGAGTAGCACATTTTGATGGTGAAAACTTTCAGAGGCTACTTGGACCAAAAAGCTGAATATTGCTGTTCAAGACTGCATTTCTCTAGGCAAAATTCCTGTTTTGAATAGGAATGATATATAAGAACAGTGTTAAACCTCAGGAAAGTTACATTCTAATATATTAAATTTCTGATGGTTGTACTAGCTAATTTATGTTGAGGAAAAATCTTGTGCAAGTTGAAACATTTTCCTTTATGTAAATATTTTAGACTTACTCCATACTTACCTAGTGTACTTGAATATGGTAGATAAAATGCTGGTTTATAACAACTCTACCATTGCTTTTTGGTGTAATAGTATTGATTTCAAAAAGTTTTAAACTCTACTTAGTAGAACTGTTTTATACTGTAGAGTGAAGACAGCCAAGAAATTCTGTTTACTTGGGCTATGTGGCTAATCACATAAAAACATGGTAACAAAACCAATTTACATATGAAGTTATTTACAGTAAAGCTTAAAAATCTGCCTTTACAAGTGTGGTGGTTTTGACTGGGGTAAAATTAATTTTCTTCACAGCAGCTGGTATGTGACTGTGTTTTGGATTTGTGCTACAACAGTGTTGATAACTCAGGGATGTTTTCCTTACTGCTGAGCAGCGCTTGCACAGAGTCAAGGCCTCTTCTGCTTTTCACCCGCCAGTGAGCAGGCTGGGGGTGCTAAAGGAAAGGAGCTGGGAGGGGACTCAGCCAGGACAGTTGATCCCAGCTGAATATACCAGAGGGATATTCCATACCATGTGGTCTCAGGCTCAGCAATGAAACCAGGGGGAAGGTGGGCCAGGGGCTGCTGCTCAGGGACTGGCTGAGCATCTTTCTGTTGGTGGTGAGCAGCTGTTTCCACTTACATCACTTGCCTTTCTTGGGTTTTATTTCTCTCTCTTTGTTATTTTCTTTTTCATTACTATTTATTATTGTTGTTATTTTATTTTGATTATTATTATTTATTTCAATCATTGTTCATAACCCACAAGTTTTCTGCCCTTTACCGTTCAAATTCTCTTCCTCCCCTACCCCCATTCCACCAGGGGATAGTGTGAGCAAGCAGACGTGTGTTACTGGTTAAACTAGAATAGCAAGCCAACACTTTCTTTTCTTTCTCCAACCTAATCTTAAAAGCATTTTTTCTTACAGGCAGATATCTGGTCATTGGGCATAACAGCCATAGAACTTGCAAAAGGAGAGCCACCTCATTCGGAATTACATCCAATGAAAGTTTTGTTCCTCATTCCTAAGAACAATCCACCAACGCTGGAAGGAAACTTCAGTAAATCCCTCAAAGAATTTGTTGAGGCCTGCTTAAACAAGGACCCAAGCTTTGTGAGTTTCGTGTTTGTCAGTATATAGTAGAGAACTTGACTGCTTGACATGAATTGCATGAATAAGTGTCATTCAGCTTTTCTAATATGGTGTGACATAAGTGACAGCTATATTTTTAGATACTGTATGTATTTAAAAATCTCATTTGTATCAAGACTAAACTCTATTTCTTTGTTTTTATAGTGAGTCACTTAACACTCTCAAACATGGTAAAAAAACTCAACCCTCTCTTTTTTCTTTTAAGAGACCTACTGCAAAAGAGCTTTTAAAACACAAATTCATTTTACGAAACTCCAAGAAAACATCTTACTTGGCTGACCTCATTGACAGGCACAAGAGGTGGAAGTCTGAGCAAAGTCATGACGACTCCAGTTCTGATGACTCGGACACGTAAGTTTGATGAGTCTGTAACATATTCTTTGTGAGGAGCCAAGGAGCTATTTTAGCACATACATTCCTGTGTTCTGGTTATTTGCAGCTTTTCATCTTTGCAGACTTGGTAAACGAATGAAATCTTAATTTCAGTATTGCCAGGGATTTCATGCAAGTAAAAGTCTCTGAGAACAACTCTTTGGCCCATATTCTGTGCTGCCTTCTCTTATATGTAGGGTCCAGGGTTCTTCCTAGACATAAGGCCAGCTGTTCTGCAGGCAGAAGGTCTCAGGCTGCACAGCCAAGTAACACTGTGCAAATGAAATTCAAGTGAAGGGATTGCCACAATTTATTCACAAATGGATTCAATACCCCATAGTAAAGAAAACACAACTATTCTCTGCAATGCTAATGACAAGCATCAGGTTATTTCTTGGGTGACACTACAGCTGTATATTTGTTTACAGTATTAATGGCTTCATGTCTTCCAGTGACCACAGTTCCAGTTTCTTAGCTATTTTTCTAGGCAAGAAAAGTGAATTAAATTTTCTAATTTCCTCTCTTTTCCCTAATGATTTGAGGTACTCTGTTAAAGCCAGTTCTCAGATAGCAATAAAATACTTCATGTAACTTGTTAATGTGACTTGGGAAAATGTTTTCAATCTGTAATGCCTCACTTCCTTACATTTGGTGAAGTATCTTGGTTTAATTATTTTAATTTACCTAAAAGATAGGTTACCTTAATTTTCCTACTTGTCTTTATAGGTAGTGGCCTGCACAATAGAATCCTGATCTTGGTCTTTACTGTCGTTTTTATGTTTAGTGTGTGTATTGAATGAACATCAGCAGTAAGGTGTAGGTAATAAAAATTGATTTTTTTTTTTTCCTCTCCCTTGAAGTGAAGCAGATGGTCAGGCTTCGGGTGGGAGTGATTCAGAAGAGTGGATCTTTACAATAAGAGAAAAAGACCCCAAGAATCTAGAGAATGGAGCAGCCCAGCCTTTGGACTTGCAGAGAAATAAGGTGCTCAAAATACTGACTTTATAATACAAGGAGATAATTCTTGCGTTAGTAATTTAGAGGGGTGATTTTATTTTATGCCTTTAAAAGCATTTATATTGTCAAACTTCCAGAATTTTTGCTAAAAATGTATTTTCTACAGTTGCCTTTCACAAAACTTTCTGAGTAAGTCTTAAAATTTGGGCATTCTGTTAATGTGTCCTTTTTTGTAGTTGACAAAATATGTACCGAAATGTTTCTCTAGTTTGTGAAATACAACCACTGGAGGAAGACCAGGCAATACTGTATTTTTAAAATCTTCCTTCTGTATAGTAAAGTAAAACCAGTACAGTGCAAACCTAGGCTGGAGTTTTGGAGAAGGCATTTCTGTCTTTTAAGGAAAAAGACTACAATGTAACAAAGAATAGAATGTGCCTGTGTCCAGAAAAAAAAAATAAAAACAAACTCAAACAACCCAGAATAAGAGATGTTTAGGAACTGCTCCATTGTATTTTCTGCAACCTGTGTGGCCAGAGCAGGTGGTTGCTGTGCTGGCTCTGAAAATTCTGCAGAAATATATTGTATCATACAGGACAAACCTAGTGAATATCAGCATGTCTATGATTTAGTTCATGCTCAGTAGGATTGTGGAGGTTTTGGTTTGTGTTGTTTTTTTTTCCCTCCCCTTCTAATTTTGACCTTGCATGTATTTGAGGTGCTGCAGTCTCAAATTTTAATTCAGCCTCTATTTTCCACAATGCTTTGGAATAGTATGTTGTAGAACATTTTACATATATGGAAACAGAGTTTTCATAAAGTGTAGCGTGTTGGAACTACATTTTGTCTTTAACTAGAATACAATGCTTTTTTTCAGAAATAAAATTGGTCACATTTTTTTTTTCTTTAAAGGAAAAGGATATCCCAAAGAGGCCTCTATCCCAATGCCTGTCTACAGTTATATCTCCTTTATTTGCAGAGGTAAGTTATTGCTTTAAAATTTAACAATTCCAAGATTTATGTCTCTGAAAAAAATTGAAAAATATAATGAATGACACCTAAGGTTGCTACTACCCATTTTGAACTTGCTGTGTTAAGTTTTAGCTGTGCCCTTTGCTTTCATGTGTGTCTGCTTTTGAGATCTGTATTTTGCTCCTAACAATACTTCATATGCATGGTAGTAGCATCAACCATGCTGGCCTAAAGCAATGAACATGACAAGAAAAAGGTGTATAAATATTTGGATTGCAGCATTCTATTTTTGGCACTACTTTATGTATTTATCTTATTACAAATTTCAAGCTCTTCACTGTTCCAAGACACAGTTGTGGACTAGATCAAGAATTTCACTTTGAGTTTCAGTGTTGAAAACTGTAGTTTGTTCCCATTCTATGTTCTATATTTTTTATACTTTTCCCCCAAATACTTAAAAACAACTTTGAAAAAGAATATATGATGGGTAAGAGAAGAATTTATGAAGATATGATTATTTAAAAAAGTTGATAAAATTACTGCAGTGTCTATGTATAAGGTATAGGTGTGCAAGTGTGTATACTAAAGTAAGTATAGAAAGCACAGCCTGAAAGAAACACCTATGGGTAAATACTGCTTTTTTTTCTTGGGATACTTTGTTGTCATTTTTGACTGTGAGCATGCTGCAAAGGATGTGTGAAGATTGAAGAGGTGTGAAGATGCTTGACATCCTGATAAGTACTGCAAAGACTAACTTCTGCTTGAAAAAAGTCTGCAGTATGTGAGGGTGTATGATGGTCAAATGCTGACATTGTGAACGCTGACGGTCACTTCCTGACAAGCTTCTGTGTTATATTGTGTATAGAAATATTTATTAATATCTTATTAATATATTTCTTCCTGGTTTCCTTTCAGTTGAAAGAGAAGAGTGAAGTGTGTGGTGGTAACACGGATTCCATAGAAGAGCTGAGGAAGGCAGTTTATTTAGCTGAAGAGGCTTGTCCAGGCATCGCAGATACCATGGTGTCACACCTTGTGCAGAGGCTTCAGAGGTAATGAAACTATTCCAGTATGGCTTATGGAAAGCTGCAGATCTGATTCTACAAATATTTGACTTGTGTTAAGTTGAGAGAATTAATTTCTGTTTCTAATGGAGAAGAAAACCACTTGTGCCTGCAGTTTGTGCAATTGTGTTTGCTTACAGGAAAAAAACCTAATCATATCAGCAGTTGTAATTTCCGGCTTCAGGTGATAGCACATATGTATGTTCATCCTGTTGGTGTGCATATTGTGTATCAAATGAGACTGGACAGGCTTTTTCCTTTGCAGTTCACATAAGGGACACACAACGTTCTTGGTGTCTGGTTGTGTGTTGCAGAGAACACTCTGTGTCACTCGCAGTTTCTTTTACCCATGTGGGTAAATTGACTGTTCAGTTGGTCTGTGTTTCTTTCACTCACATAGTCAGTGGTTCCTTGCTCATTCATTAAAGACAGTCTGTATGGCCTTTTGGTGGCACCTCCAAAACCAGTATTTGGTCTCACTTCAAAAGGCCAAATCTCGTATGAGATTTTCTAACTGCCTTGGTTAGGAATATATTATTAACAAATACTCAATTTTCTGTTCTTTTAAATGCTGCACAAGAAAAGAGGAGTGATATAAATTTCAGAATTGCTGCTGCAAGAGGCATAAAACTGCAGCCTTGAATCCAGGAGCCCACAGCTGTTGTGAATCTCACAGCAGTCAGATTGGATTGCATGGTACTAGAAAAAACTCACGCCAATGATTAATCATGAACCACTACATGGAAAAAGATCACCCTGAGCAGGTGTCTCCCTTACACTGTCTCTAACCACAGCTTGGTAAAGTTTAGGAATTCACAGCTTTGAAGTTGAAGCACAGGATTTCCAGGCTGACACTTTCTCCTTCAGTAAAAACCAATATGAAGAAACCTGCAAGCAGTCGTGTTTGTTGCTTTATGGGCTGTTAGGAATGAAGCCCAGTCAGCATCTCTAGTGCTGAAAGGTTACTTCTAATGCCAGATGTCCTGTCCTGTCTCATTTGACCCTGGCAGACTTGAAAGAGTTTCTGGAGCTTCCATCTCAGTTTGTTTCCATTAGGGATTCCAAAATTGAATCCAGTCTTTCATCAGCTACTATTTCAGTGTCATATTTTTATCAGTCTGGTACAGAATCTTCCTGGAACTGGAAACCTCAAAGACTTGATGCTGCAATGGGCATTTTTGGGGATGCTGGAGGTGATCTTACTTGTTCTGTCACGACAGCAACATTCATCATTTTTGTCCTATGAGAAAGATTTCAGAACCCTTTATATACCTATTTACCATTGTTTTCCTTCTGTTCTGCTTCCTTGCACAGTTACTGTTTTTCTTGGTCATAATGTCTTATAACAGTGGAGGCAGGCACTTCATTCTCTCTCAAGGAGAGAAAGAATTATTCATAGAGAATGTTTGTCAGTGGATCATACGTGGGTGAACTTTCTCTTCTTTTCAGGGATTGATATTCCAGCTAGTACGGGATAGTGACTCCAGAAGGGGAGTGAAAGAATGAATAGCAAGAACTCCCACTAAAAATGAGCTTGAATCATCCCATAGCTTAGTAAGGTTTCTCTTGTGGATAAAGCTATTTTTTGGAGCTAGTCAAATTCTGGAAAAATAGTTCCTTTTTGTTTGAGTGCTACAAGAAGTATGCGCTGTTACATCATTAGGTCATTCAATATCCTCTCAATTTGGTAGCTAATTACTGAAGATAGGTTTTCAACAACAAGTTTCTAATGACATTTTCACTTTCCCTTATGATTGATTAGAACTAGATTTTGTAAGTTTGTCTGAATGAATTAAGTGGGACCCTCAGAATATCTGCCCAGTAACGTGAGTGAATCCAGTTACCTTCCCCCTCCAGTTTTGATCTTGGATGTTTGATGAAGTTTATCGGAAACTTAATGTGATTAAAATGTGTGCTTATTTCTTTGGATGATTTAAGAATCTGCTTAGATCAAGAAATACAGTTTTCCTGGCCCAGTAATATTTTGAAAAAGTTTGATGTAAACTTACAAAGTAGGAAAGTTGGAGTCACTAAATGTTCTTCCATCTTTATGTGCTGCTCAGTAACACATGAGCACAGATTGTTGCTGTTAAGAAAGCAGTGAGACTCTAAAGGGGTTTATTTCATGTGTTGTTCAGCTCCATGGCTCTTCCTTTAAAGTGTGGTGGCAGTGGTGAGTGCCATTGTGCAAGGAAGAAGGCCAGAACTTCAACTGCATAAAATGGAATAACTTCATTGCTGCTTGTTGTAGAATGCCTTTCTAAAAGTTGCCACAGTAACTATTTGTTTTCCTCTTCAGATACTCACTAGCTGGAGGAAGTTCTTCATCCTACTGACGTACTCTTCCTGACTTTCCTAAGACAGCAGAGATCCCATGGTGTCTGCATTGAAGGCGTGCACCCTAATGCTGTTCTGCATCTCAGTCTCTGGAAAGTCCTTGGGAGGAAGGACATTCCTAATTGTGCAAGAGTGAAAATGAAGTCTCTTGGATGGAGGCAATCTTTTTCAGCTCCTTAAAGCTATAATTTTTTAAAATGATAATGCACATATTCCAGGGAGGTGTCCTTTTGTAAAATCTGAAATGTATATTTAGGTTTGTGATAGAGAAATTGAAGATATTGAGAAACCTCAGGTATCTTGCTTTAAGAATTCCACTGGGAGATGGAGCATGGTTGTTGGAATTGTGTACAGATATGTATATAAATGTGTTTTTTAACAGAAAGCCTTTCATTGTGCATAAGGAATCACTGTGTACAAAATGGTAAAGTGCTTTTGTAGATAACGTTAGTGGGGTAAATATTTGACAGGCCATAACTGAGTATTGCCTTGCCTTTATTACATGTAAAGTTTGAATTATGTGGTAAGTGAATCTCGGTTTGATTTTTGTATGTGAAGTATTTGCCATTGAAAGAGTTAATCCTGTATTATAGAACCTTCTATTTGTACCTCAGCACAGACACAATTTTATTCTGTTTCTCCAGCATTTCTTCCTTTTTATCTATATTCTGAGCGTGACTTTCTATTTATGGTACTACTTCTAGTTGTTTTAAATTTCATACACCTGGTCTCGCAAAGCTTTAAATTTAAATTACTGTTTTTCCTAGAGAATGAGTTCTTTCATTGTGCCAATGCAAATTCTGAAATTGTTCAGTTTTAGTAACAGATATTTGTGAAGCTTGTGAAATTCAGACAGTTTTTTTTTTCACCTGAACATGTTTGAATGCTCACACAAATCTTTATTTCCTTCATTTATTCTGAAATATCTCCTTAAGGTATTGATTCTGAGACAGTGGCAAGTATTTCTTTATCATGCCTATTTTTATCATTAAAAGGAATGTCTTTCAGCATAAAAGAAAAACTATCCATAGATTCAATATTCGGTCTCGCTGCCTCGATCTGTGCATCTCTTTCCCAAAATTGATAAGATGTTGGACAGAGAGACTGCGAAACAGCCGAGTGCTGTGTGCTGGGTCCTGTTGCTTGCCTCCCCAGAGAAAAGTTACTTCTTGAAATTCTGAATTTTGAAATTTCCACTATTCCTGTGAGGGCTTCTAGAGAACTGACTTCAGGTGTTATAGATCTTGGAAATAGTTAACATTAGTTCATTAGTTGTATGCACAGTTGATTAGGTAGCTGCTGGTTTGCTGGTTTTTTTTTTTCTTTTTCCCTCACAGTATTACTCTGAGGTTTACCTTGGTTGGTTTCATCAAGACTATATTCAGGTACTTCTTATTCCAGTAGCTAAGAGAGCATATTTGCCTTCTTTTAATGAAGAAATTGATGACTTTATGCTTTGCATGACAGTGAGGTAACTTATATATTTACTTTTTAAAAAATACATAGATAGGAGCTTTGGAACAGAAAGGATTAACATTTAAAAGTATAGGCATATCTGCCTGGCTTGGTTCAAGAAACCCAGGTACACTAACCATTGTGGAAGCTGGTGAGGTCTCCTTCCAGGACTTCCTATCACCATGGTAGCCCTTAGTCTATGCATATTAATAGCCTTAATTTATTAATTTAAGAATTTAACAGTAAGAGGACACTGTCTTGCTAACAGAGCTAATAAATTTCTGCCCAGGTTGAAACAGCAGTTGAAAGAAATGTGGGTGTGTGTTCATTTTGTGGCTGTGCTTGCAGGCACTACTCATTTGCCAGCCTAAGGAGGTAATGGGTTTCCTTTATGGCTAAGGGAATTTAAAGGAAATTGAACAATGCTAAAGTTTGAGCAATGTTTTACAACTCCACTTTGTTTAATATTTTTAATTATGTTGTTTAGTGTGCTCTTAAGTGTTATGGATAGGCTCACTCTTGAGGAAACAAATTTAGCACTGCTTTTCTGAAATGTGCATCAGAATGTAGTGCAACAGGGAATTTACCTGTTGATGGGTCAGTGTGAGAACATTCAGCCTTCAATAAATCTGTGTGCTGTGACTGTCCATGGAAATCAACAGGTGTGTTTGCACTGGAAATATAAATTGATCAGTGTAAGCTATTCCCTAGTCATCTGTTAATGTAAGGACTGGAAGTTAAAGTGAGCTTACTTGGAGATGCACAGAACTCTGACATAGTGGGGAAGTTAAATTTCTGCTGCTGGCTTTAATGTCAAGAATTTCTCAATCAGCAAGTTGAATTAAATTCTAAGCTACACTTTTTGAACACTCATTTGAAAAGTTATATATATGTGTTTTGAGTTGCATTTTAGTTGTGTTCCAGGGCTGTATGTTGAGGAGATACTTCTCTGAGTAGATGGTGGCAGAATTTGCTTGATGAATGTGTCAGAGCTTAAGATGAGTAAGACTTATGGCGAGGGCAGGTGGCCAAAAGGCTTGGGCATTTAGAAGAAGACAAGACCTCATTTATGGTAGAGATGTGTATTTTTATATGTAATATACAGATTATTTAAATATAGACTATCTTAAACTGAGATTCATTGAAAAAAAAAGCGTGCTGTATCTTGAATGTAGAAGTACAATCATTTGCTATTGAAAAGTATTGATGCTTTAAAAATCAGGTCTATATTGGTAACAGAAGAGGAGCTTCATTTGAAAGAAGCACCACCTCAGTTTCTCAGAGAAAAAGAAGTATATTGATATTTTTGAGAGGTTTTTTCATGCTTAAAACATGTCTGTGTTACGATGTTGCACTGATGATTTTTCTGTGCAGGTAGTACTTCACTCAGTCTCAACTATACTAAATGACAAGCTTTCCCTATTTATGCAAACATTTAAATTAGTAGAACTGCTTATTTGTCAGGGATTTCATGATTAGGCAGTAAATAAACTCACTGTTTAAAAACAATAAAATCAGTTATTTGAACTGAAGGCTTGCTTTTTTGTAACTCTCAGATGTGTAATCTATTTTTTTACCTTAATTTTCCCTGCAGTTGCACTTTGTAGTTGCTGACCAGTTTACTGAAGGATGATGTGCTAGTGCACAGAATGCTTTTGGTGTAGTAACAAGGCAGTAACTTCACTCTGCAGTGCCACGGTTCCTTTGCAGCTCCATCATTGTGTGTGAGCTTGTGGGAACAGAAGATGAACTGATTTTTGTGGAATGTCCTCACTGGGGTGTTCTGCCCCTGCTGTGCAGGAGGGGCGGGTGGAGGGGGAAGGTGAGGCTGGGTGTGTTGGCACCTCACTGCAAAGCAGCTGGCTCGGTGTGAGTTCCCATCCTCCTGCACCCTGTCACCCCATCATCTGCCTCCTAACGTGCTTTTAATGTACTTGGGCAATGTCTTGCTTAGCTCTCACTGCTTTATGTGATGTTCTGTATTGCTTTTTAAACAGCGTGGTACCAGTTTGTTGCAGTTTTACAGTAACCTGACTTGGAAGGAAATGCGTTTTTGCCTTCAAAAATGTCACCCTTGGAAGATTACCCGGAGTGCTGACAAGCACAGGTATAATGCAAAGATCAGGACAATTACAAATTGTTTTTTTTAAGCTGCTGGGGAGGAGCTGAAGGTACAGCACAAACCTGCTTGCTCCTTTTAACTGTGTTTTGCAGATGTGCTGGTAACTGCACTGAGCATATGCCCCAGACAAACTGTACACAGTGGTTTCCTGCCACCTCTGACGTGTGCTTACAGAGGACCATTAACATCTGCGTCTTGTTTTCTGTAATGTTGCTGCCTGTTTATAACCATGTATTTAAATTTTCCTTTTGCCACTCTACACCAACGTAATAAGCCTCCTTGTAAACTACGTGACCTAGAAATAAAGAAGGAGAAGTTTCATGAAACGTTGCCACCTGAGCGGTCGGTCAGTGAGATGAGATTCAGGGCCCCTCCTCTTGAGGGGATGCTCTTGTGGGCTTTGAGAGCAGTTACTGCACACGTGTCAGTAATGATATGCAGAAAGTTTATAAATCAGTGTTTGGTTGTTAATGGTAATCATCTCAGAATTTGTAGCAATTGCAGGTGGCAGGATCCTGGATGGATTTAAAACCCACCTTGTAGTCTCCATCCTGCCAGCCCAGTGAAACTGATAAAGTGCTCAGAACAGATGACATTTGCTCAAGCCCCAAGGATTGCACCTTTAAGTGGTGACAAACTGTGTGACAGCTGCATGCCTGTAGTTGTATTTCATTACTATTTTCTGCTGCTAAAAACAGTATGTGCCGCACGTTGCCCATTATTTTGTCCCCTACCAGCTTTCCTGTGCCCCCAGGGCAGAGGGAGGGTCCGTGTGCTGTAGCAGCCGGAGTTGTGCATCTGCCTGCATGTACATAACCGCTTTTGAGAGTGAAGCCCATGTAATTGGTCCTGTATAGAAAGAAAGAATGGGCAAAATTGGGTTTTTCAGGTCTTGTAGATTCTCTGTTTTGTTCTTGGCTGACGGAATGGTGGGCTATTACACCTGATTTTGTCCCTCTTTTATCAAGATTTCTGAAATCACAGCAGGTTTTCCCCTACCTGCTGACTTGTCTTTCAGTCTGTCATTTTTGTCTGGTTTCAGCTGAATTTACAAAGGCGCTAAGGTGTCAGTGTTGTTTAAATAAAATGTTCTGAGAAGAGGTAGGTTTGAGGTATATTATCAAACACACCTTAGCAGAGGTTAAATTAGACAGCAGAAAAATGGTGGAGATGCTTAATCTTGTTGAAAAAACCACAGGAGTCCAGGCGTTTCTGATCCCTTTGCCTGTGGTGCAGCCTCCTATGGCAATAAAGTCCCTGTTTAGTTATTATTGGAAACTGACAACTATTTCATGCTGAGTAATAACACCACCAGCAGTACATCTCCTGGAGTGCCCAGTTTGAGGTTTTCCTGCAGCTGAGACAGGTGTGTTTAGAGATGGCTGCTGACCTGGCACACAGTGACCCTGCCTCTCTGCAGGCCCTGCTTGGCTGAACAGGCACCAGTATGATGTGAATCAGGGTTAAAAATAAGTGGTGGTATATTAGTGTTCTAGTATGTTGAGTTTTATTCACACATGGACTCTGCCTGTTTCCAAGATACAACCATCAAGACAGTAGATTTTACTCTCTTACCATCACTTCAGTTTTGGGTTAACCCTGGGAATAGACAACTAGAAAAGTGCTGACAAGTGACAGCAGTTCATGTGGTTCCATTTAAAAAAAGGATTTAAAAAATCACACTAGTAGAGAAGAAAAAGAACCTTATTTTAAACCTTTCTTTTCTATAGGAAAAATATAATACAAAAAGGTGAAAATGGTGATTAGGTGGGTGCTCTGAAAGTTGCATCTACAGCCTAGCTTGGTCTCTGCTGTTAAGGATAAATATCACTGTATCTTGGTCTTTGCCTTATTTTCCAAATTCACCTTGTATGAAAATGAAACTTACTGAGAAAAGGTGTTACTTGATCTTTTTTGAGTGTTCAGAATAAACTACTGAAGCAGATAGCAGTTAATGAAGATTGTATCCAACAAGCCCCAGTGTTCTAAATTAAAATTCAATTTTGGCTGAATTAAGGGCATGGCCCTCAATATAATTTCCATTAAAAAAATCTTTTCACTGTTATAGATAACAATTCTAAAGGGAAGAGGCAGGGCCCTGTCTTGGAAGGTGTTACAGATACTATTTGACCACTCAGTAATAATAATTTTCGGTGGGATCAGGTCTGCAGCCTTTTACTTCACAGCAACATCAAGTGCTGTTGCTTTTTCAGCATTGTTTTTCCAGACCAGTAAGGCTCCAGCTGAGTTGTTGTTCATCTGTGCTGTGTTATTTCCTTTTCTCCTCACTACACAGATCATTCCACATTCCAGGTCAGTCCTGAAGCACTGGAATTCTGTTTGTTACTACAGAGGAGGGTCACAGGCTTGGAATGGACAAGGCAGTGGGACCTGCAGCTGGGAAAATGGGCTTCAGATTTTCCTACCTACTTTCCAAGTTTGTCCTTCAGCATGTCCTAGCCAGAGGCAATGCCCTAGGGTAGGTGTGATTATTGCATTGGTATGGAGAGCCAGGGGCAATAGCTGAGGAAAAGGGCAACTGCAGCATGCTACCTGTCCAGGGGTCTGAAGGTTTCCAAGCAGCTGAAGGAAATGTTCTGAAAAGTTTCCCTTTGTCAAGGTGTGCTGGGATTTGGCCATGGGGACTGCTGCATGTCCTGAGGGGTTAGGAGCCCATCCTTGTCTTGGATGGAGGTATGTTTGGTGTCGAGGGTAACAGAAAGAAGTCTTTACTGTCTCAAAACAGGCATATGTACAATGGTATTGTGAGGTATTTTATTCCCTTTTGTTGTGAGCAAAGCTGTAAGAAGCCATTTTACACATCGCACACAGATAAGCCATTAACAAAGCGAGGAGCTGGATGAAGAAAAAGAAGGGATAGACCTTCCCCAGCTTCGTTTCCCAGACTGACCTTCAGGCCCCCTCTGCTTAGCACCGTGCTTCCTCCAAGGCATGTAATGGTGATGGGCGTTACCAGCACATCAAACTTCTGCTAATGGAAGTGTTGCATCGCCCTGGCCACAGCGTTTCTTAAAACACGAGCGAAGGCATCGAAGCCTTGTAGCTATGGTGCTGCCGCCCTTCTCAGTGCACCACCAGCTTATCCAAAATGCGGTGCCAGCTGATGTTAAAGCCAGGCATACGAAATTGGTAATTCTGCTGCAGGTTGTCTAAGTCGCTCTCTGTCTGCCTGAGCCCCAGGGGAGAGAGGGAGAGACTGAAATTCCAACAACGAACTGGAAGTCAATTTGGGATGTGTAGCAAGCAGGATGAAAACTTGGGGCTTCAGTAGTACCCCCATCTTAGAGCAATTTACCAAAACACTACAAGTGAATCACAAATAGCTGCGGTTCTTGTAGCATACAGGTTTTCTTTCAAGTTCGTAAAACAAACAGCAGAATGTCACCACAGCCTTTAATTTCTTCTTGTACATACCATTCACAGTACATTAACAGCCCAAATAATATTGCACTGGATTATTTTTAAAATTTTTCATCTTGCAAGTAGTACTCACTTTTCAAAGCCAACAATGAACAATTTGGTCAACTTGCACCAAGAAAATGGTTAGATAAGAACCCTATACTTTATTTATACCACATGGATTTGTAACCCCAAAGGGAAATGAGAATGAGCTGTAAACTGTTTCCTTGTTAAACATAGAAAATTAGTAAATCATTGCTGATTAAATATAGAAAGACTGGGAAAAGAAGCATGAAATCTGAAAGTTATCTCATTCCTGTTAGACTGCTTGCTGTATATATAATTAAATTCTATACCGTGAAAATCCACCTACATTTAAAAGCCCAGCAGTCTACAGATTAACATGGTAAAAAAAAATAATATATTTTTATGAAAAGAGAAGAAAATAGTGTTTGCCTCAGGGGAGAAGGTTTTCAGATTTCAGTCATCTGGGAGTTTTTTTAGGTGCAAACTTTGAGGCAACAAAATGTCTTTTGGCATTTGGCACTCTAATAAGGACAATATTTTAATACTGGCACAAGCTAAAAACAGCACAGAATGACAAAATACAAGACATGAAACGAACCGCAGCCACTGGGATGATGGTAAGCTAGTTTGTATATACGGAGAACTTAAACTGTTTTGCTGAGGAATTGTGAAAGTTTCTGCAAAACCATACTTACTCTCTTCTTTTACCAAAGTGTTAAGTTTTCCTAAACTTGGAGGGAGAAAAAGAGTTTCAAATGTCCTCTAGAAAATCAGCAGCTGCTGGACAATCGACACAACGGCTTGTTTGGCCGTCAATAGGCATGAGGCTCTTTGTGACTCAGAGCTCGAGTGCGTGAGGCAGAGCTGGTGGCACTTCGGATCACTTCCATCCATCTGTGAGGAGGCACGAGGAGAGACACAAACACAAGAAAGGTCAGTTCCCAGGGGAGGATTTCTTGACAGATACGGTCTGTGCTGTTGGTTGTACAGTTTGATTTTCAGTGCCTGCGGGAGCATCTTCCTACTTCACCCCTAAGTCTGTCTGAAAGTCAAGAGGATCCACACAACTGCTACAACTGTAAGGAGGTTCAGAGAGAACAGACTGCAGGTACGGGGCCCAAAACTCATGAAGTTAGTAGTAGTTTTACTTGCCCTGCAGACACCAAATATCTTTTATATGAGTGGTCCAAGCAATGAGCAATTGGGACCAACCATTCTTAATTTGAGAGCAAAAAAATGTACTTCAGCTGCAATTTCTACTTCTTTTTCCTAGAACTGATAAAGGCATTTTGTGTTTTTATTTTACCACCACTTTTCCCACAATCTGCCTTGTTTAGAGTTTTAGACTGATATGGCTAACAGTTAAGAACAGCTTTCTTCGATGAAGATGTCATGGTTTTTGACATGTTCATGCCTCATATAAAAGAACTAAATTAGTTCCCTGTATGAACAATCACAAACCACAAGTTAGGAGGAGTAGTGCCTTTTCCCTGGCTCTCCATGTATCTGAAGTTCCGTGGAAAGTGTAAAAATTACATGGTGAAGTGGCATAAGTATGTAGTAGGAACAGCTGCTTCTCGGTCGACTGGAATTTTATTTCAGGTGTGGATTTTCCATGCAGTTGTACTAGAGGAAGCAAAGGCTATTCTGAAGAGCTTCTGAGATGTCCTGTGATCTGTTCACGTGCTTCCTCAAGTCTGAGACATGGAGCTCCCTATACAGCCAGCCTGATCAATTTTGACTGGGTAATTCCAGGTTTTGCAGTAATTACTACTACCGCTTCCATATCATCAAAATCAATCACTGGATTTTAGCGGTATCAGGTTTAAAATTTCTTCTATAATTTTTAAAGGTTCTTTCTCCAGTTGTGCTGAACCACATGCCTGTATTACTGAACCAATTTATTAAACTTTGCATTTGCTAGCCTTTGGAAGAATGCTCCTGGAATTTAACAAAAAATTTCTCTCACAGAAAACAAACTTACCTTTCAAAGGTGTACTCGCTTTCAGCCCTGAAGTAGTACACGTGGGATTTGAAATGTAGCTTGAACACATAATCTTTGTGAATGTTTTCAGATTCAGAAGGAAGGGTAAGTGAATATCCCAATAAAGGAAGGCTGGCTAAAGGATGATTGTCCTGAAAAGATACGATGCAAAGTGCTGTGAGATCAAATGCCCTTAAGTAAAGAGAGCACGTAAGTGAATGGAAGGCAGATACACACTCATTTAAAGATCACACATTTCTATATGTGCAGAAGAATACCAGATTTATACAATAGCAAAAAAATTAATTGTCTGGTACTTTCAGTTGGTCGTCATTATAGACCCTTTGCATAAGGATCTGCTGCAGGCTGATCCTATCAGTATTTCCTCGAAGGAAAGCTGGCTGGTATCTTGGAGTTCCACTACTTTCAAACTGCTGAACATCATTTGCCATTGGCAGGGCACCACACAGGTTCATCCTTGGCTTGCAAGCACCTACTGCTTTAGAGGTGTGCTGGCCACCTGGCAGGTTCACTGCTAAAGTCCTTTTACTGCATGGCAAATGATTTCTTTATCTCTCTTATGTGTAGAATATTCTCCAATTCATTCTTTATCATTAAGGATTTCTATAACAATGAAAGCACAGTGTAGCAACTCGAGTTACTTTGTGCTCATGCCCTGCCCAAACAGATTCAAAAGTCCAACAGATTCTAGACAGAAATCCTCTACTTCTGCAGTGGGATGTTTGCTCAGGTGGATTAAATCATTGACCGCTGTTCTCTCTTGTTTGGCAGAAGTATCAGTAATGGTAAACAAAATTTTTAAGTCACTATTAAGTTTTTTATTGTAATGATCTTAGAATTTGTACAAGAGAAAAGCCTGGTTTAAACTTGCACCACAGCTTCCGAGCAGCGGTGAGCTCTGCTGTGCTTTCAAGAATGATCTGTGCTGAGACTGTTGAAAGCTTCAGGAAGGAACTGACCCGGGAGCAGAGTGAGAACAAGCCCTGCTCTGTGCGCCAGTGGCAGTGAAGGCTGTGGTGGAGCCATCACCGGTGCCCCTGCACCTCCAGCCTACAGCATCTGTGACCGATACCCACTTTCTCTCAGCTCCCTCTTTGGGAAAGAACCCCAGGCTGTCTTCTCCAGCCACACACACTTGCCCCGTCAGTTACCTGGTGCGATTTATAGAAGAACATGCAGAAGTTGGTGAACACCACCCAAAGCTTCTGCCACCCGTTGCTGTTTTTGAATTTTCTTAGGAGATTTCCAGACAGCTGGTTCTGAAACAGATCAAAAGCAGCCAAGTAAAACAGTGAAAGGTGCCTGAAGTGTAACTATTGTAAGAAAAATTATTTGCTTTTATCTGGTTTTATGTGACCTGGTTGTACATGAAAATGCTTCAGTTGAATGGACGTACTTTTCTTCTGCACTTTTCTACTGCTGAGTAGTACTTTATGTAATGTATTTTTTTTGTTTGCAGCTGGGTACTTCTAAAAACTCAAAGCTACTACACTAATTATTTTATCAATGGAGGTGGCTTTCAGAAATATATTACTCATTATTCAGTCTTGTTAATCCTACTCTGTTCTTTTAGAATGACATTTGAATAGAATGGAAACAGAAAGTTTGACATGAATTTGTGATGTAAAGGAAAATTATGACATACTTTAGAATTGCAGGTAGAGATTGTGGTCTCTGTAACCAGAAAGTTCACATGGTACTTTTCAAAGATTTCAAAAACGAGGACTGTTAACCTTATTTTTAGCTGGATTTTGGATAGTTTAACAAAAAGGAAGAGAAAGCCGTAACCAAATACATGTATTAAATGGCTGGTTGAAGAAACTGCTCTTCATAGTGAAGATGGAAAGCGCAGTGTCATTAGTCCTTGCAAATGAAGGGGAGTTCTCAGTGAATTATTAATGACTTCCCCTTTCTTGTTGACTGAGAGGGCTCTTGCCTGGATCACAACAGCTGTTTACATCATTCTCTTTATCTAATGCAGAAGCTAATAACTTAATCTGTAAAGCTTAAGAGTCAAAATCTGGGGGTCCTGGTGTAGCTACTACAAATGAAGTATTCTTAAAAAGTTCTGTTTTCACCAGCTTTGGATCTGCATTAAAGCCTTTCCTTTAAATCATCCTATTCTCTGAGATCTGGACTATTGCCTCCTTGCCCTAAGTTACAGGTGTACTCCTTAATTTTCTGTTACCTCATTACTCTGGAGGATATCATAAAAGGACAGGCTTTGCATTCGGTACCAGCAGACATATGAAATGGAAACAGGCCGCTGATCACTGATCAGTCCAGCAGGTAGGGAGGAACAGTCACTGACAGAGAGAGGATCTTCTACCACGAGAGAGACAGAAAGGAGGGAGAGACACAAAGAAAATAAACGATAATGCTGAAGTGAGAGGCACCGACAGAATGACGTGAGCATGAGCGGGACCTGCCACGCATGGAGCAGCAGTGGAGCTGAAGATGTTTTCACAGAACAGCGCATGGCTCCAGGGTGTGCTTGGTCTTCGCTGCTCTGTGTTCATTTGAGGCACAGGGAAGGAACAAAAATGAGCAACAATGAGCACTGAACTCAGACCTAGTTAGATTTGCCTAACTGAATGTTTTAATCATTAGAATGAGTCACTGGTCTAAGTTTTATATCTATTTATAATAAGCCCTCTGCTTTAGGGAAAAATATGAGACCTTGTCCTGTGCTGAACTATTCCTCCCTTGCCAGATACAAGGGTATAAAGAGCAGAAAATCCCACCTACGTGGGATCGAAATGAGGCTCTACAGTCAGCATTTTTTAGTACAGCATAATCTTGTCATATTTCAGCAACACTCACCTCCTGTTTAAAAACAGAGGCAGTTACACAAACTAAGAATATGTTTGTCCTTGCGTCACTATGTTCTGCATCAATGCGGCTTCTCTAGAGCAGTGGTGGCCTGATGTCTGAGGGCTGCCACTCGAGTGCAAATCCACTCAGCTTTAAGATTCCTTTTTCCATTTTCATAGAGCATAAGTTTTCATTTGATGAGAGCTGTGATAAAGTATGCAGAGCTCCTTGGACTCTCTTGGGTGAAGGAAGAACACCTCAGCAGGCTTGCCACCTCGTCGTAAAACCTACACTGAGCTAGGAGTCTTTCATTTCAATCTTTGAAAAGACAATGTCTGCACCTCGGCTATTGAGTACAGAATTAACGAATGTGGATCAAATTGGCTTAGCTGTGATCAGAGGGGTAAAAAAGGGGGGTTGTTTTGAGGTGGAAAATGCAAATAAAGAAAAAGCAGATGAGACTGAGCAATGAGACAAGGTTCCAGAAAAGATGGCTAGGTAAAGAAAGTAAGTTAGTAATACACATAATTAAAACTCTGGCTGCAGCAGCTAAAGACAATATCCTTTCCGCTCGAGCAATGACTTAATGCCTCTGTAACTGAAAGCATTAAGACAGTTTGGACTGCTTTGCATTTTAAAGGGCATCAGCTTTTTTTTTGGACAGTTGCTTCTATGAAAATGACTGCTCTAACTGATTTTACAGAGGTACACCCCAGGAGCAGATATGTGCTTCTCGAGTGACGGTTTATGCCGTCATTTGAGGATATGGGAGGCGGTTTAATAAGCGTGCCTGAAACTTCCCCAGAAGGAGACAAGGGAACAGCGCACTTGTTAAGGAGGAGCAAAAAGGAAATTGTCATTCAAAAGCGAGCCTGGAGCTGCAGTTCAGGTCGTTCTGAGGCAGATACCTCCACAGCAATACTAAAGTCGATCATTGAAACACTGGTATTTCTGTGCCAGCAGACGTGCACCGTAGTGTTGCCACGGTGTGGTGACTGACGTTCGAGTGAGGTGCGGGATGCACTGAGGTCGTCCTCAGATTCCTGGTCTACAGTAGTTTCATCAGGAGACTCTATGAAATGCAGGGAAAAAGCATCTTTCTTCCTCTATGCAACAACATATATAATTGGAAAAATTAAACAATCAATTCTGTCCACAGTGTTGTGAACTAATTTTAAAACACCATTTTAGAACTAATTTTGTGCAGACTTTAAATAGATTATTATATTTTATATAATTATTTTACGTGTTTCTGCAAATGTTAGAATTAAAGACTGACTACCATGCTTTGTTGGTGTTTTTAATACCTTCCAAGGACAGGCACTGCCCAAATTGTGTTAAATAGTTCCTGGAATCATTATGCTTAAGTCACTTCTCTATTCAATGAAACCTTCTGCTAACATCAACAAGAACATTAAAATGGCACATATATCAATATATCTATACAATATCTGTATATAAATCAACTTCAAATGTATCAGTTTGACCTGTGGCCAGCACTTTTCATCACTTTGCTTAGAAGCAACCACCAATCATATAGACAAAAGTGAACAAAACCTACTCTCTGGCATTTACTTACTGTTGTCAGGTGGGCTGCTTGCCAGTAACTCTGGGGCAGGGCCACTGCTTTTCTCTGCCAGGTCTATTGCCATCTGGATGTCCTCAGTCCATTTGTCCATTTCAGCACGGGTACTAATAACAAAAATTCAGCTTTTATTTACTTTCATACAGGCTGAAAGCAAACTTTTAAGAAATAGACACCAGCTGAGCTTACTTTTAACTGAAATAAATAAATTCAGACAGAAGATGCTACTTTTTCTTTTCCTGATAACTTAGTTTTGGTTCCAACTTGCACAATTGTCATTCTATTGTGTCCCATCCACTTTTTTCTTAACAAGTGGCTTTCACAAAAAAATATACCTTTGAGGAGATTGTTTTAGGAGCAAATACAAACAAAACAGATGCCTCTCTGTTCCACTGTGATAGCTGCAGAGAAATACAATTCACATATGGACTCTGTCTCCACTGAATTACCTTGCAGCAACAACGATGGACTGGTGTTGCCCTCGCAGTGTCAGACAGTGAGGAACTCCCCATTCCTCCTCACTTTCTTCCATCTGGGAGATAAAAGGCCAAATGCAGTCAGATTACAGGAAGCACATATTTATTAAGATGAAACAGTGAACTGAATGAGCTCTTACCATTGGGGAAAAGAAAACTAGGAGAAATGCTCACGAACAAACTTGAGCTAGGTACTGAGGAAAAAACCAGTGCCTTGCAAGTTGGAAGAATAGTAAGTTCTGCAATAACCTCTTACACCAAAAGCATGGCTTTGTCTGCCTTGTGTCAAAGAAAATAGCGGTATTTTTATCAGAAGAGTGATTTATTGTACAAAAGGATGTGTTAAAGGCTGGGAGTGCTCTGGAAACTGCAGCATAGCAGAGTTCTTTGCGAGCACGTCCAGGCCAAATGGCCATCAACAACTGAGTAGACTCCTTGAAACACTAAATAAAACTTGAAACCTTGCAAGTGTTTAGAGAAAATCAGTTACGGTGGCAGTGACTACTGAACTCAATCCGATACTCAATAGACACAAACCAGTGAGAAGTTCCATTGAAAGTAATGGAGGGAATGAAAATGTTTTGAAATCAGCAAAAATATTTTTGAAACAATATAAGAAGAGGTAAATAGGTGCTATTTGGCTTGAACTGGCTGTTTTCCAGAAGAATTGCAGTAAGAGCTCTAAATATCATTTTGCTGCCAGATTCCCACTACTTTGGCTTTAAGATACAGAGCTGGAAACATTAGGAAATGCTTTTTTTATAGAAACTAGATTGTTGCTACTGTTTACTTGTCTTATATGTGTCTATAAAATTGGTGATGAATTACTTTTAAGAATCGTGGTCAAATTAATGGTTGAAAAAAATAAAGAACCCATCTCCAGGGAAGTTTGCACTGTGAGGAAGCAGCCCTCAAAAATGCCTTTCCCCCCTCACTTTTGCTATGTGCTCACCTCTGTGCAGAAGGCTGCAGGAACAGATGCCGAACCCAAGATAGAACCAGAGAACATCCCCCTTTGCTGCTGTTTCCAGCCCAGCAGAAATTCATCCAGCAGTTAAGATGGGACCACAAATACCCACTTAACATGAATCCCTTAAGTTCTCACAATACTTACTGTCATGCCATACAGTGGAAGATGCCCGTGGACTTTAAACTGATTGGATGCTGTCAGGCCTCTGCTTGTGTACAACAAGGTATCATTAAACTAAAAAGCAAGAATAAGCATCATTAGAATGATGTTAGTTGGCATGTATGTATGTGAAAAAAAAAAAAATCAGAACGGTGAATACAGGAAGGCTGAGTATTTATATGGCAATCCTAACGCATGAATCCAAAATATTGGCTCCCACAGTATTCCACTACCTAGTGTTAGCACCTGTTATCTTCCCTGCCTTCCTTTCTGGCTAGTTTTAGGTATGTTTCCATAATTTGCCACTAGGTATTTTCCCATGCCTTCTAATATTCCCTTTGTGATCTCTGGGTCAGAACTATCAAGCCACAACAGCAGTGAAACAGAGTGGTACATTTCACACTCTGCTGCACTTCGAAGCTATGGAAGGTGTGTGTTTCACCAGTATTTTCTCCTGCTTTGAGCGAAAAGATAAGTAAACATGCTCAAGAGGTGTGTCCAGCTCAGCCCTTATAAACAGAGTGGCTGTCTTTTACTCCCCATATTCAGAAGGAAGCTGGGAGACCTGTTTTAAGGTAGATGGTTTAAGTTAAAAATACCAAGGTGAAGACACTGAGCATCTCGATTTGTAGAGCTCCCTGCAGGAAACAACTGAAGTCCGAAGCATGTCAAATGACCGCCTGCATTTTGCTGCCATAAAATAAACAGAATATTTTCACTGGGCCACCTGGGTCAAAGGGTATTATCTTTCTCAAACCAGATGGTTGCATTAAGAAAATCACATTCTGTGGTGTGAAACAGAGCTCTCACCACAGACCTCTATAACGCAGCAGCAGTAGTTCATGAAGCTTTGTGGATCAGCCACTAGAGGGGGATTTAATTTTGCCAATGATTACACATGTACGTGGAATCCCACAGTACTGACCCAGGATTTTACCTCCAAATAGATTCTGGTGTTCAAGACAGATAAAAGATTTCTTTGGCAGTGTGAGCAACTGACTTGAGAGTCTAGTCTCAGATTTTTAATGTTTTATACAGGTATAATACCAATGCATCATCTAGTATCTGTTGGTATGCAAGAAAATATGCACCATATTCATTAGGCTTCCCCTTCAGTGCCTTTAAAGGCAGAGGATAATCCTACCCAGGTAGATTTATCGGGTATTATCTTTGGCCCATTTGAAAGATTAAATGTCAAACACCTTGTAAAAACTGGCACGCTCACAAGCTTTTCTACACAGCCACTGCCTCGCCTTTTGCACACAAGAAGCCAAGGAAGCATTTTTCTGCCACACTGCACTGACTCTTCAGTGTTTTGTGGACTAAAAAATCTGTGCACTCTGCTGGGCATCCCAGGGCCCCAGCACCAAGGGCACAGCAGCAGTAAGATGGAGAGCTTGGGAGCCAATCAGCTGTCTGGGAAGAAAAGATAGGAGGAACTATCCAATGGACTCTTGTGGATCAGAGACCGAGTGGGATCACCATAATGTGAAAGTGGTGGCAGGAGGACAAATTTCCCTTGTGCAAAAGCCACAAAATGTATCTCCAAGTAGAGGCAGGTCCATCAACATGCTGGGCACTCGTGCTGACACTGGATGGTTTATGGAAAAATTTGGTTCTGTCATGTGTTCTGAGAGCATTATGTGAATTATTGTTCGTATCACCAGGAGTCACTCTTTATCTTCTTTTCTGAATATGATCACTATCCCTGGTGCCACTTTTCATTTTGTAATGACTCTGCTTCTATTTAAGACAAGTGCAAGGAGGTATTATTTTATCATTATATTCACATTGTCATATGAAAAATAGTTTTATCTTTGTAAGAAGCAGTTACAAAGAGAATATTGGATTTGAACAGAGATCTAGGTTCTTAACAACCAGCTGCACGGGTGATGTACTTTCTTAATTTAAATAAGGCTGTTTCAAAATACTTACTGTAATTCAAAATTCAAGTCTAACAGTTATGTCTAGTAGATGCCTAGAGTTACATTTCACTGTATAAAGAAAAATTGTCTTCTTGCTTACCAGAAAGAACATCCGTTGCTGTAAACCTTTTCCGGACAACTTACTAAGACTGCCCAGTCTAATAAACTCCTGTGGGAAACAAATACATAACAAAAATGTATCTCCTGCAAAAATGATGCTTTTTAAAGTACATAAACAGAAATATGACTACTTGGTCATACAAATGACTTGTTATCAGTTACCATGACTTTTTAATTTTATTAAATATGTTAGAAATCTAATTTATAGGACAATTCCTTTCTGTTTGTAACTGTCTTTAGGATAAACTCCTTTCATTCATTTTAAGAAAATTCAGCTAAGCAAAATTGTCTCTACCTGACATGAATTCCTTCAGACAGCTCCCTCTTTCATCAGCTTTTAATGAGTACTTTTCACAGCACAAATGACATAAAAACTGATGATATATATGTTCTTGGTCAGCCACTGGTAATCTTCTGTGGCACATAAGGCATACATTGCCCTCATCCACTGCAGTGTTATACCAACTACATGACCCAACATCACCATGAGCAGCAGACAAAGAAAGACATTTGTCTGGCAGTGTGAGTTATCCCAGCACCATCCATGTCATATAATACAGCACATTATTTCAGACCATAGTGTTTAAGAATGTTTACGGATGGAAATAGAGGAAAAGTAGCACATCTGAAACTTTAAAAAAACTGGATTTCCTGGGCTTACTGTGAACTATACAATAATTCACCCTTATATTTCTCTGAAACCCATAAAAATACCATTTTTCAGTCACTCCCTCTGGCTTCTCCTAGGAGGCTTATATTTATTTATTACAGTCTTTCTAAGGTCATTCTACTCATAATTGTGGATGTAAAAAGCTATAAAAAGCACCTAAATCACCTGCATTTTAGGAATAAACTGGCTAAGATTAACCTGTTCAGAGAACCAATCTGAACGCCTTAGGCTTGCTGTGGTGTGTCCAGTCCCCCCACCTGCACTGCCTAAGGGCTAAAGGGTGGAAACGTGGCTAGAGGTGGTTATCCCTATACCACAGCAGGCTCATGCTACCAGAGAGGCCACTGGAAGCTGTTGCTGGCCACCAAGGAATATTAATTGTAATTAGTACCACGTGGTGCGAGCCGGCAGTCCCGGGCAGGCTCAGCACCACCATGGCCAGCGGTGGGGACCCTCCAGAGCTGCAGGTCACTGCCACCTGCATGTACAACCAGCCACAGGAGGTCTTCATGTCCAGCACAGTACCCAGCTCAGCAGCAGCGGACATCCCGCTCTGGGACAACCTGAAGAGGATGGGGTTACAGTGGCATTTGCCTGCACCAGGGCAGGGACTTGAGTCAGAGCCAGAAGAGCAGCCAAAGGGCTGGAAGCAGCAACACCCTGGGCATGTGCCAGAGCGTGGTGGCCAGTACTTCTTGCCTTGGCAGGCAAACAACTTCTGCCCCCCATCTGCCTTTTCCTTGAACTTCCTAGGACAGGAACACTGCTCAGACTTTAAATAGACTGGGGTAGCAGAAACACCCGATGACAGCACTTAATTTCATGTGATAGAGAGATGCACAGGCTGTGAAATGTCCCGAGGGACTTGCCAAGGATGTGAACAGTCTGTGGATCACTAGAAGAAAACATGAGCTGTGGCAGCTGCTTGGAGACAGGGAAGAGGTAAAGGGAGGGAGTGGGGAACAGCCACAAGTCCAGAAATACCTGTGCTCATCACTGCCTTCCCAGTGGCACATCAAACCCAGCTGCAAGTTCTGGTTTTGGGTATTACACACAAAAGTCAAGGGAGTGGGGAGGAAACTACTTCAGCAACAGACAACTGTCAAGTTTGCACGAACAGATACGTTTGCCTAGGAAAATAAAAAAGGCTACAAGTATTACACAGTGGCTCATTTCTTCTGAAATGAGCCTTTGCTTTTAAAAAAGCGTGATAAGCAAGAAAGAGATGTTGGTATTCTTACACCAGAATTAAAAGTGTTTACTTAAGGCAACACTGTCTCAAAAATTGTTGCCTAATGTTACATGTAGACTGAAGAGACTGCTCTCCCCAGGGCCATGAATTTCAAAGCAAGGCACGGTGAAAGGGCTGAAGGTCTTCCAGCACAAATGCCTCACTTGCCTTTAATCTGTCAAGCGATAGCATCGAGGGCTGGGAAAAGAAAACAAGGGCAGCATGAAATGTGCAACTGCTCAAGTTCTGAATGCTGTGATAAATACTACATTTTTACTGCCTCTGTTGTAAGAGATGTTTGGAATTGACTAAAACTGTCCAAATCTATACAAAAGACAGAACTTAAAGAATCGGTAAAAAGGTAGTAAAGACGACTGCCTTTTCCTACTTTAAAGGTGCTGTTTTCTATGGTGTGCTGGTTTCAGCTGGGATAGAGTCAGTTTCTTCACCATGGCTGCTATGGGGCTGTGTCTTGGATTTGTGCTGGGCACAAGTAGCTGAACACAGGGTTGATAATAAAGAGATGTTTTTGTTATTGCTGAGCAGGGCTTACACAGAGCCAAGGCCTTTTCTGGTTTTCCTACTGCCAACTGGAAAGGAAGCTGGGGATGCATGGGAGGCTGGGAGGAGACACAGGCAGGACAGGTGAGCCAAACTGACCAAAGGGATATTCCAAACCAGATGACATCATGCTCAGTACGTAAAGTGGGGGGAAGAAGAAGGAGAAGGGAGGCATTTGGAGTGATGGCGTTTCAAGTTACCGTTACATGTGATGGGGCCCCGCTCTCCTGGAGGTGGCTGAACAGCTGCCTGCCCATGGGAAGCAGTGAATTAATTCCTTGTTTTGCTTTGCTTGTGTGCGTGGCTTCTGCTTTCCCTATTAAACTGTCTTTGTCTCAACCCATGAGTTCTCTTGCTTTTACCCTTCTGATTCTCTCCCCAGTCTTGCTGTTGGGGCGGTGAGCAAGCAGCTGTGTGAATCTTGGCTGCTGGCGGGGGTTAAACCATGACATTTGGCATTATTATGTTTACATCTGACAGTTTTTGGTGACAGAAAAAGGTTTGTATGAGGAAAGGCAATTTCACACCTGCCCCTAATAAAAAGGTTTTTAAAACATACCTAATGATTAGAAAATGTATCAAATCTTGATCACACCTCTGTTACTTACCCTTCCTGGGATCACCAGATTGTCCATGCCTATCAAGTCTTTCTTCAGTTCATGCAGCTTCTGGAAGTTCTCCATCTTTATCATATTACCATGGAGCTGAGCCACCATTTCAGAAATCTCAGCCAAAGCAGCTAGATGGACAAATCCATAAAGTGCTTATTAAAAATTTACAAGAATGTTCAAAAAGAAATATGACTTTTGTCAGCAGTACCCAGCTCATGAACCATCTTGTGCTACTCTTCTCCTCTACAGCATAAAGCTACTCCAACCCACACAAACTCTGGACATCGACTTATACAGTGGGAGGGGTGGAGTGTTGTGATGAAGAGACAGTCTATTTCCTAAACCAAAAGCTGGTTTTATTTTAGCCACAGGAACTTTTTAAGTACAGTAGGGTCAATCCAGAGCACCAACAAATGAGTTTTCATAAATGACTTAAATTCCTACAACTCTGATCAATCTAGGGATGCTCTTTATGCTTGAAAAAAATGCATTTTTCCCCCTGCTTGCAGCACACTGGGTCAGGTTCCTATTTGAAAACAGCAGGAAATGGCAGTGTCACTTACTGTATCATTTCAGACAGCAAACATCTTGGGGTTTGTCCTCAGTCCCATCAACGAGAACAACTAAAGGGCTGCACTGAGCCGCTGAGTCACTGAGCCACCTCACGGCTCTGCTTCATTGTCTCCAAAGACACTGCCCGTGCCATCACGTATGGGAGCACCAGCCTCGGTACACCTGGATGGGTGGGCAGTCTCTGAATGGGCCAAAGACACTGCCTGACTTCAGTGCCAGAAGAGCAGTTACAGCCATTTGTGTTAAAAAACCACAGTCACGTGAACAGTAACAGTGGTTGCATTTTCCTTCTTGTATCATTGCTCAGTTCATCCACCTGCTAGTGGGAGACCTATGCTCTCTGCTGGGAATCAACCCACTTTTTTTTTTGCTTTCTTTAGACTCTGACCTTTCAGAAAAATCTGTGAATGCCTTAGTAAGAGACTGATCCCAGAGTGATGGGGGTCTCTAAGTCACAACTGTCCTTCCCATGTTCTCTTCTTTTCACCTGTGAACCCTACGTTCACATCCTTTTCAAAAGTGGAGCAGGAATCAGACTGCTACACTCTCTGGGCAGAGAAGAATGGACACATCACCCTCATCCTCTAGCCTTGGCTGAAAGAAGTGCAGGCACTACTTGCTGCCTCATTTGAGATCATTCAGGCAGCAGCGACATTTGGGCCAACGCCTGTGTCACACAGCACCCCAGGGTCACAGGTCTCCGTGGCACTTCCTATTGCCACAGGTCAGGTGAGCTCAGCATTCTGGGCACTGCCTGCTGTGGGTCTCATCCCACAGAACCTGAGGGAGCTCAGCTCACACCTTATGCCTGGGAGCAGTCATGCTGAGCACTGCTCCCTGCCCAACTTCTTCCGTGGGTCTGCACCAGTGCTGTACGGATAACGGAGTTATCCTTAATCACACACAGCTTACAACAGGTGTGGGGGACAGGGGCCAGGAGGAAGGAGAACAAAGCAGCTGAGAGAAATGGCAGGCAGCGAGTTCAGGCTACAGGAGGGCAATTTCTTCATGTTTGAAAAAAAACCCAACCCCAAACCCAAAACCAACCCATGCTGGTTGCTTTGAGCTCCTGAAACAAATCACGGAAATGGTAACAGAGCAAACTGTATGTCTTGAAAAAAAAGACAAATAACACTTGAAGGCATGATAACAGCAGCCTTACTGGGTCAGACCAAGGGTTCACCTGGGCTGGTATTTTATGTTATTAGAGGATCTCTAGGGAAAACTAGGAACAACACAAGCACATATGGTATGTTACCTGTGCTCTCTCCCAACCTCCCAACTGTTTTCAGTTCAAGAGACTTCCTGAACCTGCTGTCATTTCTGTGTGTTTAATAACCCCCAGCAGAATTCTCTTCCAAGTACCTGCCCAGACTGTGGCATAATGTGTATAGAAGAGCAACCTTAATCCTACTGTTTATGGTGTTCTGAGTGCTGGATTTTGCAACTCAATCCTCTTTTGATGTAGGCTTAAAAAAAAAAAAAATTTTTTTTTCTGCAGCCGTACACCTCTAATGGATTTGGATGCCATTCCCCAGCTCCAGGAACTGACATCTTTTCTCTTACTTACCTCTTGAATCCCTGAAGTCTACGTGGCTTGGAGGGTAGTGCTTGCAAAGCCTCTCCATTATCTGCTTGTAGTGCATAAGCCTGTGTAAAGGTCTGAGGAGGAAGGTATTGAGAGGCAAGTAGCAGACTTTCTGTAGCTCAAAATCCCTGCAAAAGGTCTCCAGCTTGCGAGAGTTCTTGATCCCGTTCTCCAGCTCCATTAAAATCTCATTGTGCTTCCGCAGGTGAATTGTCAGTTGCTTTTATGCATGAAAGAAAAGAGGAGGCTCTCTCTCAGCAATCACTGAGAGACATGACTCAGCCCACACCTAATCCAGTAACACATCCAACTAGCACAGCAGTGGGGATTTTGCAAACAAAATCACAGTACAACACAATGGCTCTGATACACACTTGCCACGGAGAAAGGCATTACTCATTTGAAGTAGACACCCCCACCCCCTCTGCATTCCCGGGAAAACAAAAGTACATGATTCAACAAAACTTAAGTCTCTTATCAGTGAGAAATCCAAAGGCAAGGAGGTGACATGAACACAGCTCATACAAGCAGGTGCAATGGAGACAGCCAAAAAATGTGAATGCCATTTTCTAAAAGGATGAAGGGATTTAGATGTCCCAGTTCCCTTGGGTGGTTTTGGGGAACTGAGATGCAGGCAAATGGCCTTCTAGCTTCTGCTCTCCTCTTATTAATGAGAAGTAGCATCTCCTGGGAAACTGAACAAACACAAAAACAGAGCCATTGCCTGACAGAAATGGGTATGTGACAAGCTCTTCATCCTTGGACTACATCCTCTTCTCCTTAGTGCAGTCTCTAAATAATCCCACTGGCAGCAGGGGAGCTGCACACCAGCAATGAATGAGGTTTGCATGAAATACGTAACTCCATTTAGGTCTCAGCATCACAGATATTCACAACTCCCCCTGAAAACAATTCTGCAGTATTTTTTAAACAATTTCTACAGGGAATTAATTGTTTTGCAAAAGGTGAACTGGTTCTTCAAGATGTACAGAGCTGCTGTGAGCAGCCAGCTGAAGTTTTCCAGTACATGGTAGAATATTAAGCAGCAGCAAAAAGAAACTGAATGCATAAACTGAATGGACTTGAGAAGACATTCTGGCTTAATCTGAAGTTTGTGCTTTTTGGCACATTTCCAGTCAACTCTCTCTCTACTGTGATTTGTGACATATTTACCAGAAACATACCTTCCCTAGAGCCAAGCTGCTTCCTCCACACACTGCATATTTATTTTACAAGTCTGTAACTTAGAAAAAGACACAGCAGACCCTCTGGGCTGCTACAGAGGCTGCCCGTTAATTACTTGCTCTTAACTTCCTTCCTATGTTAGTTAAACAAGTAGTGTCAGTTTGCAGATCTTTTAACAGGTCTCATGGTAAATAAGCACAGTTTTATCTAACTTTATTGTTTCTTGTGCAGTTCTTTTAAGTTGAACTAGCTTTTGCCTCTTTCCTCCATGTATCAGTTGATCAGTGGTGGTGGATCTCAAAGCAAAGAGATCTTCCCTCTACTGGGAAAGGGAAAATGGGAAAGGTGAAAGCACGCTGCCAGGTCTAAGTTACAGTGAGGACTGTACACTGCCTTTAGACTAGTGCCCCAGAAGGACCTGCAGACAGCAAAGGACAGACAATTTAATGTTGCAAGATACCAAGAACTGAGACAGAGTCTGTCAGAAGCTCTCTGATATTCTAAAAACCGCTTGTGAAGAGATGCACACTTCCTGAGTGCAGGCATGGAGGCAGAAAAGTCCCCTCTACATTTCTTCCAACGCATCTGAATTACATCTTGAGGGGAAAAAGCAGTTCCTGGCTAAGTGCACTGCAGAGAGAATAAGGCTGCCTTATTGGTGACAAGGCTGTCTGTGCTGGGGATGGTAAATCGAGATTTCTGTGTTCCCTTTTTCTGATCTGCTGTACAATCGCTTGTGCGTCACTTCACTTCCCCGCGTCTCTCTGTCCTTCTGAAAGGTAAACCGAGTCCTAGTGAACACCTCGGGAGAGCTGTAATGATTAAACTGCCCTTTCCTCTGGCCAAGGACTCAAGGCTGCTCCATTTACCAACTGCAGAATGCCCAAGTGGCCATCCCCAAGGAAAGATTTATTGGAGAGTTTCAAAATCACTCTGAGATCTGCATGCTGAAGGGGAAGTGCCACGTTTTGCCCCACACCGACCTGGATGTGTAGATACATTACAGTAAGGTCAGCTTACATCTCCAAACTGTACAGGTCCATAGGGTTTTCACAGGCTCCTGTGCCTGCATTCCATGCTGTTTTCTCAGTAACACAGAGCATCAAGAATAGTGCTCTGGCCAGGCCAAGAACAATTGCAAATTCTGCTGAACACTACACCTAGATTTATGGTTCATACATGTATTTTTACTTCTAGTTTTAAAGGGATCAGAGCCAATTATTCTCATGATTCAAAAACCTTTCACCTAACTTGGCACTGTAGTGCACAAATATAACTTTCCCAAGTCAAATCAATATCCAGTTTATGGTCACTAATCCTGCAATATCTTAACAGGAGTATTTGCATGAAAAAGGCACATTTAGCATTTGAACGGTCTCTTCAGCCACATAAATTCCAATGCTTTGCCTTCTTATTTGAAGGAAAAAAGAACTGGAAATGAAATATTCCTGAACTTTTGCGTTTGCTGCTTCTGTATTAGGAGAGTGGAGGAAATGGGCTGGACAATTCAAAATCAGCTTGCAATTCTGAAATCCCAGGAAAATCCACCAAACGCTTTCTACATCATCAAAGGAAACTTCCACAGCATAAGCCTTGATTACAATTGGCATAAACCAGCACAAGAGGCAACATCACATGAAAATGAAAAGCATGCTAATGTTAATCCGTGTCAAAGCTTAATAGTTAAAGGATCATTCCTACCTTCATACTCTGAATGTTCTTTAGCATAACATCTCCGATTCTTTGGTAATCTCCTTTAATGTGAGCATTAGAGCGGCCTTCCCTGTCAGCAACAGAAATGCCACACACTTCAGTCACGCAATAAAACTGCATAATCACTTATAAGCACTGAAACTCAATAGCTCATTTCTTTTAAAATCCTGACCCCCCCATGCTCTTTCGCTCAGACGTGCGTGAGGATCTTCCTGACAGACATGAAATTCCCAGGTACACCTTTCACCCAGCCTGCCTTTCACTCCTAACAACAGAGAGGGCAGGCACTTAACAGAAGGATTAGACTCTTAAAGAAAATTGCTAGCATTTTTGAACACACCAGAGAAGGCTGGAAATGGTTTGGGGAAAAAGGAGATATAAAAATCCCATCAGAATATGTGATCTTAGGGCAGAAGGTTAATTCTGTTCAGATACAATGACTGAACCCTGGGGGTTGTTCTTCCTCTGGAAAGTTTTCTGCTTGTGCAAGGGACAGTGGGGTGAAAAAAAAAAAAATCCATCCAGCATCTGGCTTTGACTCATACGTGTTACATACTGGCAGGAATTTTCGTTCAGAATGTCACTTATGGTATTACAATTGCAAACTGCTGCCTCCCACCCAGCCAGCTGCACTTTGGTGAGTGCAGCACCCGGGAGAAACACAGCTCCTGATAAAAAAGATATTCCTGTATCTAAATCCATGTGTGAGACAGGCAAGGATAGCACGCTCTGAGTGAAACCAAACACATGTTTTTTGAAAAGTCACGACTATAAGAACCTAACTGTTACAGATCTGTTCCAACCAAGCTAGGCTTTCAAAAGAAAATCACTAGGAGCGTGTGGGGAGAAGCACTGTCCCCCTCCCCTTTCCATTTTATCTTTCAACAGACAAAGAGACTCCATTGATAAACAAGAGATTACTCCACGTTCATCTGAACAACACCCAATTTCATAGGCTGTCTTTAACAATTTTCTATTTTGTTAACTCTCCCAGGCACCCACATGCCTATTTAGGCAAGGAAAACCAGTTCTCGACAAAATTTCTTAATGATTTTTTCTGAACTCAAAGGTTACACTGGGGTAGGAAGCTGGGTTGTATTAGTGGCAACTTCAATTACCATTGCTGTTTTGCAAAAACATTTTGTAATATAAACACTGCCATAGTCAAATCATGCCCAAGAAACGGTCTAAACTGAAAGTAACAGCAGAGGTACGTATGGACATCACAAGACTACAGTTTTCACATTACCTGAGGATAAAAGAACAATTTCTGTCTCCAGGAAGCCTGTGTCTGTCAAATCATCTACACTCTATGCTGCTCCTTAATTCTCCCTTCCCCCATGTCCTACCCATCCAGCAGCTCTCCCCACTGCGATTTCCTCTGACAGGTTGTAAATAAAACCTTCCAGCCACTAAAGCTCTGCTCCAAGTGGTGCATATCAAAGTGCCCCTGATTGAAAACCACAACCATTTGAAGTCCAAGGCAGTAGCACCACACTGGCAGGAAGTAAAGGAAAGCCACCCTCCACCCATGGAGCCAGCATGCAGCATCCCCTCCCAAATGGTTCACGCTGGGCCTCTACACACAAGCTCAGAAATGTCAAAGCCAGATGAAACTGTGCTGCTGCCAGCAATGGCATGGTATTCAGCAATTATCTCTATAAGAATTCTTGCTTTACATGTTATTCTCTCACTCTCTGGCACTGCCTGGATCCTTTACTGTGTCTCTACATTTGATTTAATCTAATGGACCTCGGCAGTTTCGTACCTTTCTGAGTAGGAAATATATAGTTATCTACTTACTGCCAAGATAAATATTAAGTACGTCATTACAGACCACTTCTTCTAGAGACTGCTTTTCTGATCTGAAGGCTACGATACTGATTGGCTAGAATACACATTGCAAATTTCTCATCTACTAGCTAGCTACTCAGAGGCTGAGCCCAAGCCTACCAAAGTCACAGTGACTGCTTCCAACAGCTAATATTTAGTGTTGTTGTTCATGGAACAGTCAGGTCCTTATTTCCTAAAAGCTGGACCCTCTTCGGCACCACCAGCACTGACTGCTTGCACAGCATCCCACCACATCAGTCACACACAAAGCATCAGGAATAGTCCCCCTTCACCGGCCTTGGCCACAGACTTTTAGGGCTTTCAAAACTTATTCTGCATCTTGGCAGAGTGACAGAGAGAAGGGGGTTCCCCAAAAGCAACAGCCTCTCTCCAGCTGTTGGCTGAACAGTGAAGAGCTGAATGGTACCAGAGCCCTCAGCCCAGGCTGACAGACGTGACCTGTGCTGCACACAGATGCATCCTCCTGGAAGAAACAAACCCACGGTTTTCTTAGAAGAAAATACAGAAATGCGATGGCTGTGTACTGCTCCTTGTTCCAGCCACTCTTCTTGCTTTAGTTATTTATTTCCTGGCAAATAAATTTCCTTTGCAACAGAGAGGATTTTCCCACTGGGGATGGTGCACAGGCATGTAGGCTTTGATGTGGAGCAGTGAGGCAGGGGAAGCTGAAGCTGGGCATGAGGGAACATGACAGCTTCCCATCTGCCTCCTAAACCCCAACCTCCACTCTACCCCAGCTCCAGACTGGGACCCCAGAGCAAACCCTATGCCATCTTCCCCAGCTCCTCAACATGCAAATCCCAAGAAAACAAGAAGAAACACCACGAAAACAGCATCCAAATACATAGAATACAAAAATAAAACCCAAACACACAACATATCCGATGATGTCTTACTGCCGCAACAGCCCAAAGCACAGGAGCAGAAAAGAGAGCTCTCCCCGTGGTGTATGTTTTGAATAACAACACTCAGCTTGCTGAGAGGGAAGAAGCTGCTCATTTGTTGTGCATCAATGGCTAAATTGTTCTTCTTACTCCTTGTTTTCACGGGTCACTGTTTGAACACGGTATCTATCTGCCAGTGACAAGGGACAAAGCTCAGGGCCTAGGATCTCACAGCTTTTCATCAGGAGCTGATTTATGATGCCCATCTCCATAGAAGATGTAGGAGCTGCTGTCCCCACACATAATGTGCCCTTACTCCACTGACATTGTGGGGGGAGGTCTAAAGCCACTGAAAATCATGCTGAAAAATTAGGATATTATTGTATAATAAGGTAATTTCCCGTTTTTATCCAAGTAGTCCCTTCCTTTTTACAGCAATGCAAGTGTACAATAGCAAGAAAAGAGGAGACTGCCTTATACCTGGTAAGAAATTCAGACACTACCTTATATATATATTACTCCAAACAGCCATCAGCTTGACTTACAGGGATTACACAAGCAGCTTTTCAGATTTTGTTAGATTTTTGAATTACATAAAGTTCTTAGTGCATATAATTGAAAAAATAATGGAAAGAAATCTCAAGTCAGCCCATATCCTCAGTCAGAAGGAACAGAAATTCGATGGGGGTGGTGGAAAGGCAAAAAAGAAGAGAAAGATATCTCAATAAAAAATTATTTTTTGGAGGTAAACACGAAAGTCTCTGATTGCAGTCCTTGAACTGCAGCCAAAATAATAATAAATCAATTGTAACAAATTATATTTACAATGTGTGACCTTGTGTTACATGCTCAGGAACTCCCTCCTGAAGAGGATAGTTGGTTCTTTGAACACCTAGACACTTTGAAGTTTTTTATGACTTTATTACTAACTAAAGTTCTAATTTTAAAAAATACCTTAAACATTCCCCATTACAACTGCCTTTTAAATAAGAGGAATGTCTTGTAAGTGGAAAAGAAGAGTCAATAAAAGCAAACACCCCCTTCCTTGCTCACACCCTGCTGTTACACAGCGCTTCTTACCGCCCTGCCCGTTCCGGCCGGCACTGCAGCTGGACTTTCAGCAGAAAGTGGTGCAGGACACGCTGCTCAGAGCCCAAGAAATGTACTGCTGAAGCCATCTGAGCTTCCCAGAGTCACATCAAGCTTTTGGAGAGTGTGTATACATTTAAAGCCTCTGGCATGGCTATCCCTGTTGTGGGAGAAACCCAGCCTACAGCAAACATGCACCAGCAATGCTTTCCAACGGTAAGGGATCTGAGTAAGTAACACCATTGCATGAAAATATGCTGTAAATGCAACAGCATTCCATATCTTGCTGTGGAACAGCCTCAGAGCTGATCCTGGGCATATCCTGCCGGGAGAGCCACAGAGATGGATGCAACACAGCTCTAGCTCTGACTAATAGATCCTGGATGTGCTAATTCTCTCCCACAATTTCCAGTTAATTTGGGCGTAGCACAGCTCCAATCCCCAGAGGTACCCAAAAGTGACTTCAGCGATGAAGACTATCCTCTCAAAATCGAGCCCAGTGTGCTGGCACCAAGCCCCTCTCAACGTCTCGGTCTCAGGAATCCGCAGTGCGTAACTCAGAGGTTTGTACAACACATGCCTCACTTCTGTCCACAGGACAAAGACACTTTTGAACCCGTCCTCCTCGTGCCTCCTCACCAGACATGCAGAACCAGCCCAAGTCAGCACTCTGCTTTCGAGAAGGCAGATAAGGCCTGCTGCCTTGTGTATACAAACTGTCTATCAGGCTGTTCGTCCTGAGCGCAAGGATTTCTTCTCGAACAAAAAATGGTTAATAAATCAACATTTGGCTCATCTTCCTACACCTCCCTGAGTGCTTTTTTATTAGAGGTTTTCAATTTTGCTTCCATAAATCCTGATTGTGCCTTCTCCTTTCATATGCTAAGATCTAAGAGCCCTTTTTTTCTGCAAATTAGCAGCCGCACATTCCCATCTGGTAACACTGAGCAGCAGCTTTCCTCAGAGAGATGTGGGAGTCAAACTGCCAGCTTCCCTGGAAGAAGATGAGTCTGCCTGCACTTCTGGGAAGTATGTAACGCTTTTCCTTCCTAGCACATGGATAAAGCCCAAAACACAGATTTGTACTACCTGATGAGGGCTTCCTTGGGCAGAACAGCTATCCCGGCTTGCTCCAGCATTGCTCTCCATGCTGCTCAGTGGTCAAACAAAGGGGGATACTTATGGTTCTCCATTTGCCACCTTCTGTCAGCATTTAAAGAAGCCAGTGTGGAAACTTTTAATACATTTAAAGGGGTGTGGAAAGATGAGCTCAATTTTTTTGGATGGAAAATGGTGCTTGTGGCCCAAATGAATAGCTTATTAAACAGCTGAGGTAAAGGAGGGGTAGAACCCAACTGACTTCTCAGATTGAACTGGCCAGAAGTTGATGAAGTATGTCACACTCTGCCTGCACTGCCCACTCCTCTTCCTCCTTGCCATAAAACCTCACTGGCGTGGGGAACAGGAGCCAGCTTTAAGTCACTGACATATGCCCCCCATATTTTCTCCCTGCAAAAAGGCTTGTGAACTCCTGGCCTTGCACCCAAAGCCTTGCTGAGGAGCAACCTGCATGAGTCCTGGCAGCCAGGACCAGGATCTGGATGCCCAAGTGCCAGATGCAGCTCTTCTGGCACTTGCTCACAGAACAGCCTGATGTGCTTTTCCTTCTCCCACCTGAGGCAGCTTCCTGCTCTTCTCCTCTTCTTTCCTTCCCGTGTGAGAGGGCAAAGCATCATGCCTGCCTGCATCCACCAAAGGTCATCCTTCCTCTCCTCAAACCACACGGCCTCCAGTGGGGTGTTTCACCTGTTCCCAGAAACACGGCCAGTCTCCAGAGCTCAGCACAGTTGGGGCAACTGAGGAGATTCATGGGCTGCTTTACTGGCCCTGCAACAGCACAGGCAGGGTGGGAAACATGGCCCAGAGCATGGTATCACTTATCTTGGGATGCTGTGCAATAAAACCACCAGGAATCTTCTCAGTTTCATGGCCAGAAAGAAACCCTGGCTGAGAAAAATGCACTGAATTCCTATATTCTGCAGATGGCTATTGGTGTCAGTATCAGTCTGTGTCGTATTAGAAACTTTACCACTAGGCACTGGACACTGAGATGTGCTGCTCTTAGGAAATGCAGTACTAAAGAGAAAAATGGATGAACTGTGTAAAGAAACAGATCAGACCTGCCAGAATCTATAACCAGGTCAAAAGGATACTGGCCCTCAAGATGTTCTGTAGCAAACAGCCTGCCCCTGACTGCAGATTCAAACACTTCAGAAGCCTTCAAGCAAGCTAGAAATGCTTTTAATAATGTACACAACCCGAGTTTCTTCCAGCCAAATACTAAAAGTCTATAGATGTTTTAACAAATTAAAAGCATGGAGACATCTAACAATTGTTATGCACAATGCCCCCGAGCCTTGCTCTCCTCACAGCTCTTTTGCATCAGCCTCAGCTTCAATATGATCCAAGGCCTAAGAGAGCAGGGAATGACCTCCTGTTAGATCTTCCAACATGCAGCATGAAGGTTTGAAACAAACCTGAGAGAACCGCACTTACGTCTGTGTAGAGCGAGCAGGCTGAACTGCACTTCAAGTTGATAAAACCCAGCATCCTACTCACTAGGGGAACACAGATGACTGGTTGCAGGAGGCTCTCTCTCAGACAAACTCCCACACCACATGTGGGAAGCTAGGGGGTTTCCAGCAGCTTGATGAAGTCCACAACCCTTTCATTCAAAGGCCCTTTTTTTTGTAGGACACATCACCCTCTGACAAACCCAGAGCAAGCTCATGTCTCAGGACAAGTGTCCCACCTTCCTCCTCCCATCCACCTGCCTGGAAATTTAAGAGCTGACAGGGAAGAGTCAGATTTAAATGAGCTGGCTTGAATCCTGCCCACACCTGCCTGCAGCTCACCACCAGCTCAGCCAGGCCCATGATTTGCTGGGCAGCTGGGAGCAACCCGCCCTGAGGTGGTGAGCACAGCCAGAGCCCACTGCCTTAAAAACACCCGGGGCCAAAGACAGAGGTATCGTTCTGGCGGTGTGGACATTGAGCTAAGTGACCTTGACCATGCTGCTGAAGGAATTCCCTACCACATTGCCACTAGCTTCTTGCAGATGCTGAGGGGCTGTTTAATTTTGTCACTCACTGTTTAATTAAACACTAATCTCTACAGGATAGAGTTTATTGCTTGTGGCTTATCTCAGCATCTGTGGCATGATATAGAAACATCAACACCTCCAAAATAATACCTGTCAGCAAGTCTGCCTCCCTTCCCAAGGCACATATTCAAATCTTCCAGAACTTTAACAACAACCACTGTCTACAACGGGGGTATTACATGAGGTGCATCCAGGCTGTTGGTTGCAAACTGAATGCAGACCACACGCAGGAACGTGACTGTTTTTTTGTCAAGTGATTCAGAGCAGCTGACAGAGAATTCCCAGTGGCTTTACACTAACTGTGGAAGGACATGCAATAGCTGAGCTGACAAAGTCAGAACGAGGTGCCCAGCTGGGACAAAGTTACCTCAGCAGAATATTTTTGAACAAATTTGGATTGCAAAGTAACTTTGCAGCAGATCAGCACTTTAGATCACAGGACAAGTGCAGTTTAAATATGATATTAAAAGCTTTAAACTGAGGTTCCCCACTCTGTGAAACCTTAGGACCCAAGGAGAAGCTGGAAAACAAAAGGTTTATTCAGCTCTAAAAGAAGCTGCCTGAAAAGGAGAAACAAAGTAAAACCATGGAAACTCTAAAAGCCTAAATACTTTTTCTTTCTTCTAACATAACTGGCCCTTCCCTCCACTTACTACAATGTCACCTTTCCACAGCAGGCTGGCAGTGCAGCATCATCCAGTTTCTGAAAAACATCACACCTGAACAGGAGGTTTGCATCCACCTCTAATGCCACCAGAAGGATATAGGGAGTATCTCTATTTCAACATGTGCCCCAGGAGTCAGCACCCAGTGAGATTAGACTGGTCTGATAGAGAGCAGAACTTGGTCTTTACTAACTGTATAAATTTTCCTTTTCTGCCCACCTTAACCCCAACTAGTTGGGGATTAACTCTAACTACTGTTAATCTTACACCAAGGTTGAAGAAATCAGTATTTTGTTACATCTGAAAGAACCTTCTTGGAGTACCTGTAATAAATGCTCCTTAGTGCAAGGCAGTTAACACCAGAACAGCCCAAGGAAAAAAGAGAGATACAGGCAGGGTGGCCGTGCAGAACATGCCTTAGGAGTAACTATGTTAGTTATGTATAAATACATATACAAACTATATATATGAAAGTAATTATATTAGGAGTAATAAGTCAACCAAAGTCCTGGGTGAGGATGTCAGCTCTAAGAGGCAGTACCACATTCCCCTCTTCCCAGAAAACACCTGCCAATTCTGCAACTGTGCAGGGCGGGTTTGGACAGCACCAGTCTGCAAAGTGCTGTGCCCTCATTCAATGATCTCACCACATCACAAGAGCTAAACTCACACACACTGAGACTGTGTTTTGGTTTTGCTTTCATTCATTAGTTAAAGAGGCACCCACCTTAATTAAATTGATTAACACCCATTAGGTCTGCCTGTTTTCACGTGATTTTCATTGTCACTTTTCTAACTGAGAAAGAGAAGCTCAGCTCCCAGAACCAAAGTTACCAAAAAAATGCCTACACAGAGCAAGACAATCTAGTCCAGACAGGTCTAATCAGAGCAAGCAGAGGGCTTCTGCTTGTGCTGCTGTCTCTGCTAAGATTTCAGTGGTCAAATGAATTAAGAGTCTTGCCATGGCAGAATTACTCACTTCATAGCTATTTCATAAAAATGCCATGTTTTACTGTCATTATTATGTTAGGAATAGATAATTTTTAAGCCCAGTGTCCTCTTCCAACACTCTGTCAATTTGTAGAGTGCAAGGTAGACCCTGAGAGTGTCACAGCTGCAATGCTGCAGAAAGAGAAGCTGGTCCGTGAAATCCTCCCAGCCTGTACCTATTTTGACAGAAACAGAACCTGGTCCTTCGCCTCTCCCTCTTTATTACTGATAAGCCTTGCTTGCAGCATGTTCTTCAAAAGAGCTGCCATGTAGAAACACTGACATTTGGCAAGAGAAAGCTTCATCCAGAATGATGATCTCATTTGCATATGTCTGTAACTGAGATATCTGAACAACAGAGTTTGTCGAGCAAACACGAACAAAGCACGATTCAATAAACCCTGCTAATAACCAACATCTGTGACTTTCACAAATTAAGCACTACAGTAGATCACAAGGAGTTAGCAAAAAGGGAATGCAAAAATGCTAAACTGCATGAAATAATACAGATAAATAACAATCAACAGTCTTACCACAGAGCAAGTCTCTGCTCAATTTCCTTGAGAAAACCAGTGTGAAATTTGTGCAAAGGTTCAAAGTTGGAGAAAATTAGATTTTTCAGTGTTTCAGGCATGCAATCCTCTTTACTCACTGCACTCTGAAACCACTACAAAGGAAAAAAGAAGCAAAATTATCAGCGGGTGGAATGCAGAAGGTATGATCATTTGCTGTCTTTATGTACCTAACCCAAATACTCCTAACAGCTAAGCCGGCAAGGATCTTATTTAGCTCGCAACTAGGAATACAACCCAGACTACCCCTGACACTCCTGTGTGCTGAACTGGTGCTCTTATCAGAGATCAGGCCCTGCATAGTTGAAAAAGGAACTCCCTGCCCCTTTGCCATCACTGATCAAATCTTGAAAATTCTTTTCAAACCCAAACTGTTTAGTCAATGCAAACTGAATTTGCAAATGCTGGAGGTGCAAGAGTTTGCAACACTTGCAAACAATCCAGTAAAAGCAAAAAAGGTATGCTTTGCTTTTTCTTTTTGCCGAGTTCCATCTGAAATGCCTTTGGCAGGAGTTGGTTTGGTAAGCACCCACGCCCATGCTGCTGTGTGCACACAGAGGACATCACTTTGCAAAGTGAACAAGTGGAAGACACTGCTATCACAAAACAGGAGCAGCAGTGCCAGACACTGTAAAGACTGAAACAGGCTCCTGCTCAGTCTTGCTCCATATTCTCTTTATTTTGCTCTAAAAGACTGTGGGTCACATAAAAACATAGGACTAGGCAGCCTGCCAAGGTAGCAATGCCTATTATCTTCAGCATGGTAACACTGCTCCCTCCTCACTGCCCTGAGGGGTTCCAGCTATCTGTGGTTGACTTCCAGCAGTGCCTAGAAGGCTGTTGAGACCATAGAAGGCTGTTACAGCAGTCTTGCTTGACACTGCATCAGCTGGAGCTGAGCCAGACCCAGGATGAAGAGAGATCCCTCCCAAGCTTCCCTCTCCCCTGCTTTATCTCAGCACTGAGCAGAGCTAAAGTTGAAGCACATCTACCAAGTCTCAAAATTCATGCACAGCAGTTGTTCCTTTTCCAACTATGTTGGCTACTTGTTCACTCTCACTGGCCTCCTGGGCCAGTCACTTGCGGAGCACAGCTGATACAACTGTATGCTAATCATCAGGCCTGTCCCTCTTGGCGATCCAGGAAATTCAAATTTGCCTACCACAAGAATAAAGGATGGGGTGGGAAATGCAGTTGAGCTCTGAAGAGCTAAAACTTTTTGTTTCTGCTGCCACTGGGTGAAATACTAGATGAAAACAGCATATCTACTGTTGAGACTGCAGCAATGACTGCAGAACTGTCCCGCAGAACCTGGCCTCTTCTCTCAGCAGGCGGGCTTCCCAGAAAGCAAGGGTGATAGCAGTGGGGCCACAGCTACCTTGCTGCCTGTAAAAACCATGCCATACTGGCTCTGTCTAAGCTGGGGTCTGACTAGCTGCATCTGTCACGTGGGATCCTGGAATGGACAAGAAGCTGAGGAGAAAGTGTGTCCCTGGTTCCCAGCTGGTCCCAAAGCTCTCCCCTGAAGCATGTCCTCCTTTCCACAACACTCCACACAGGAGTGGGCAATGCACCTTACTGGGTGATTTAAGAGCTGAGAGGTCTGGAGCTGGCCAAAATGCCATGAAGGGGTTTGGATCCAGTGCCATTTCACAGAAAATGGTTATTTCAGACCAGGTCTCGCACACGTTATTCTTGGAAGTGAAACAAGACTGTTGCTGTGTGTGCAAAGATGGCAGCTATTTGCCTTGGTGATTTCAACAACCACACTCTGATCAGATGCTACAGATGAATGACTCGTTTAACACACAGTTTCACTTACTGAAAAATCAGAATCATTCAAATAGGTACTCCACAATATTTCATGTTAAATGGAGGGCATGTAATACAGTAGAAAACATTTATATGTGCCCCTAAGGAGCTACTTCAGTTTTAAGAGAAGTCACTGAAAACCCACAGGCATTTTTAGTAATTATAACCACAAAGCATGAGAGCAAGAAAATGTAACTGAAGCGTGTCCCAAGTTCCTCAACCTGATACAGTTTCTTAGCGCATGTTACTAACCACAGAGCAAACCTCTACTCTCTGATTTTGGTGCTATTTCCTCTCTGGAGGAGCACTCCGGCGCACGGCAAAGAATACCTCCAGTGCAGAATATAAAAGTAGCGTGGAGCAGCTAGGATGTTAAGTGGAGCAGACGAAATGCCACCACTGACTAGAGCTTCACGTGTTCCGTGAGCAACGCTCAAGTACACATACCGACGTGATGACTTCAAGGTCCTTCAGGTACGTGCGCTCCGTAGTCGCCACTTCCTTAGCAATGAAGTAAGCTTTCTCAGTTGGGAACCTCTGTGAATTGCAAGCACGTTAGGTTTTCCTCTGCTTTTATGGAGCAAAAAAAAACTGTAGATAATAAATCACGAAGAGAGTTACAAACCAGTGACCCTCGCTTTCGGTTACACCGTGACTCATGCTTGAATGTTCCTAAGCCCTGGAGCCCTGAAAACAACGCTTCCTTGCAAAAACAGCAGAACAAGCACTTTCTATGCGTTTTTGAGAGACTTCTTTTTCTGCCAACATGACTTCTACAGCTTTGGGGTGCTGATGTTCATTTCAGCCTGTTCCTGGAGCAGAACATATTGTGAACTTCTTGAAGAAATCCTTTGCAGGCTAGATGACCATTTGAATCAAATGTCAAACTTGACAAAATGACAGAAATTTGTGTTTGGTTATTGTAAGTTTTATAATCAGGATGATAATCCACAGGAAAAATACCTTCAAAAAAATTCAAACCTGTAAGATTTTCCCAGGCTGGACAACCTAACAGTGGGAGAAGGGAAGGATTTTAGACCAAGCTACAGATTTAAAATTCCTTAATTCTGAAGAGCCAAAGGAACCCAGCTGATCTTCCTCTGCATTGCTCAGGAAGCAAAAATTAAGGAAAAAACATCCATAGATTTTTTCCTTTGTTTCCTCCCTGGAGACAAATGATGCAGTGGAAACACTGTGAATGCCCTGCGAAGGGAGTCTGTGTGGGCATTTCCCAGTCAGAATGCATCCCCACAGGAACCACCATCAGCTGGTGTACACAGCAGTCACTGGCTGCTCTATCTTGGACTGGCACAGAGTCCTGACTCTGTTAGCTGATTCTCAGCTTTTCTTCTTCTCAAATTACTTTCACATATCTTGCTCACTACGCACAGTGTGAATAGAGATCTTCCTGACACAAACTCCCACTTTCCACCAAAGCCAACGGAGTTGCTTTCTTCCTCCTGAGATGCTCCAAGCTGAGGAGAAAAAACAGGCCACAGAAGGACAAAAGCAAGCCCCTCTCACACAGAAGCAGAGGAGGGATGAGCCAGCAGGCACTCAGAACACCCTGGCTCAGACAAACACTTTATCTTGAGAAAGCAGTTTTGGATGCGATGCTCCCTTATGGTTCTGCTGCAATGATGGGTCTGAGCCAAAGCCAAATGCTCCCAGCTGAACGCTGCAGGCTGTGGCTCAAAGAGAGCATTTTCTACTCCCTCAACCAGATGCTCCCAGTGGTGCTCTCAGTGATGCTCCCAGAAGAGACAGAGAGCCTGGGTTGGACACTCCCACAACAGGCCCAACACTGTTCCTTTTCTTTCTGTCACCTGGAAAATTTCTCTCCAGCAATGGAGCTGACTGTTTTGTTACAACAAAGTCCACTCCTTAAAAGCAAGTCAGATTTACAGGAGACCCTGTCCAAACAAGCTCCTGAGGCTGCAACCAACAGGAATGGCCCAGGTTTATCACAACACATCAGAGAGAAGGGAGACAAGGCCAACTTCATTTGCCTTACCTTTCTTTTGACCTCTTCCTCATCATCAGCCCTGATGCATGATGGGTCATTCAGCAAAGGGCTGACCAAGGGAGATGACTGCTTGGCATCAGGGCTCAAGTTTGGAGATAAAGTCATATTTGCCACTGATGGTCCTCCTTGGGAATTGATGGAAAGCTCTGAAAGGTGAGGGCTGCCAGTCAGAGAACCTGCTAAGAAAAATGATAAAAGAGAAATCAATTAGGACAAGCTTTCTCAAGAAAGTACCACAAGGAGTTATACTCTTAAATTGCAGCATGTGAAATTATGCTACAAGACATAGCCATCAGGGTCCTCAAACTAGCCCAAATGGCCTTGTAGCCAGAGGAACTGCATCCACTTGCATTCACCATGGGACTGGTTAAGTGTCTTTTAGCTGATAAAACTGGCTGAAATTACTATCTCTGTAGGGAAGGGATCAAGGCACAGATGACTGAGCTGAAATTCTTTACAGTGAGAATGGTGAGGCACTAGAACAGCTTGCTCAGGGAAGCTGTGGATGTCCCATCCCTGGAAGTGTTCAAGGCCAGGCTGGATGGTGCTCTGAGAAACCTGGTCTAGTGAAAGGTGTTCCTGCCCATGGCAGGGGGGGTTGGAGCTAGGTGGTCTTTAAGGTCCCTTCCAACCCAGGCCATTCTATGATTCTAAACATCAACTTAATATAAAAAAATTCATCATTGTAATCCACTCTATAGAAGAGAATAAATACAACAATACGGGAATCGTCCCTGGAGTGCCATTCTTTCCAGCAAAGTAGAACTTCAAACACTCAAATCAGTACTTCGTAGGGAACTACAGGACACAGGTTAGTACAAATTTATCTAATTGAAGCCTAGAGAAAAAGGATGACTTTCTACAGCAGTGTTGCTGCTAAGACCAGTCAGATCTAACATGAAGGGAGAAAACTACTAGTTCCCCAATTTCTACACACAACACGAGTATGTATAATATACCTTGTAAGTCTTTCCATGCTCCTCTGATTGTTTGGGATGGAAATGCTAGCATTACATTTACATAAGAAAAGCAATACTTTTAATGCACAAAGCATGACAATTTCAGATTTTCACAGATATAAAGTCCCATTTCATTTTGGATTAAAAATATTAAAGAATTAGACAATTAATTACACTTCCATGGATTCATATACACTACATTAAGTATTACTGAAATTAGCATTTTGTCTTCTGGGAAGCAGCCAGATTAATGACTGCACAGAAAGAAAGTTTGCCAAAAATGCCGAGTGTTCTCCCAGTTACCCCCTCCTCCATACGTCTGAAAATCTAAACCTGTTTTAGAAGAAGAATCTGTCATGTGGAAGAACATTTACAGTCTGTGCCATTTTGGCATCATACATTAAAATCCAACCAAAAAAAAAAGTGACAAGCTCTTGACTACCACAGCTAACAGGCTGTTTAAGATTAAACGTAAAACACATACATTGCTGTATATAATTAGGGTCAAATACAATTTACTACCATGTGATTGTGTCCTCCCTGAATTATGATAGGTAAATGTTCCTGTTGCTAAAAAACACAGCTGAGATACTCCAGCAAATATAATATAAAATGAATATAATTAGGCCAGTAGTAAAACCTATTTATTTTCTGGAAGAACTCAAGATTTATTGCTAGAACATGAATGTTTTCCAGTTCCAAACCAGTTCACGTTTATAAATCATTCCTTTGAAAAGAGAAGGAAAAAACAGCACAGTTATCAGTTTACGTAATCATGACAGTTATGTGCCCTATTATAAATCAAAGTCAAAGCAGTATTTGTCTGAAATAAAGGTCTGTATTAATACAGCCAGCAAGAAAGGATTTACCAACAGTTTCACACTAAATCAATGTGCAGTAAAATTTGAGAAAATGCCACAGCTTGTTACACAAATGTCAATTTTATTGACACTAGCACACAACTGTATACAGTATTTTCCAAAGAAATGGAATTCATCATTGAGAAATAGTGAAACAGATTAATAGCAAGGTTGTAAGGTTAAAAGTACTTAACTACATTACAAAAGACATAAGAAAAGTGATATCACCTCAAATGTGGAAACAAAGAAATTCTGGCACTATGCCTGTCATATGACAGCGAATAAACGATTTGCACCTCAGTGAGAAGGTCACAGCATTGTAGTCTAGAAGTTAAATAGCACCTATCTGTGATAGATAGATATAGATATACTGACATATCTACCTACCTATTTATAATCCTAGATCTAAGTTCTGATGTACTGGAACTTTTATCAGTACAACTCAAGTATTTCAAACTACAAAATATCAAAAGGACAAAGAATTAGAAAGACACCCTGTCTTACAGTTGGAAGACATAACTTGGGAAAAGTGTTATGGAAAGAATCACAGAAAATGTGCCCGGTGGCTCACAGCACTGCGTATACACCCCATTGATTAAAGACTTTGCACATCAATGCATCACTGACATTCTCAAAGTTCTTTTGCAGCAAGCTGAAATGCTGCATCCTCCCTTTTGGTACCAATGTGGGCGTGAGCAGTGACCAAATCCAACCACCACCACCTACAAGCAAGAGCTCAGACCCCACCTGCCAATACACTGAACAAGTGAAAATTAGAACTAGTTATAAGAAAGTGGCTACATTACAAAAGGGCCTCAAAATGTTCTTACATTAGTACAATCTGGGACCTAATTACAACCAACACAGCCATAAATATCAACACATTCGATATTGCTCTGGGAAATGTGAGAAACAAGTTTGTTTCGGTGTGAGAAAGTCAGTAAGTCATGAAGAAATTAAAATGGAGGTTCTTCCCTCCCCCCTCACCAATCAATCAGGACATGTCATGCTAATGGCTCATGGCAGTGCTGCAAAGCGACTTTCTCTTTTTCACAGAGGTGAGGAATACATAACCTGAATTAACAAAGTGTTTCATCTGATCTCCTGCCACAGAAGAGTCTATTCATACAGGCTCTACTCATCAACTACATACTGCAGAATATAAACAGAAGCAGAAGGGAGAAGACCAATCTTATTTACAAGGTACTGAAATCCCTTACAATTCACCCTAAAGGATTCATTGATTGACAGGCAATTATTAGCATGTCATTTGCCAGATAGCAAATGCTACCGCACACCGGAGGCCTAAATGGTTTGCAGCTGGTAACATGGAATTGTCTTTGCTTGTACTTCAACTGATTTTTATTTAGATTCAGATTTGGGCCATCTTTCAAATTCAATGGAATCAGCTGTATACACACAAACCAAGAGAAAGAACAAAAGAGTATTTATGTAAGGATTGTTTAAGTATATACTAAAATTATATCCTTGGAGGAGTAGGTAGGAATTAATATGCATGTGCTTCAATTATTTTCTAAGCATGGTTTTAAGAAGAGAAACCAACACTGGTTCATGACAGTGGCAAATAATGAGAATGCACTTTACCATGGTATGCCAGATTGGCCCATAAATGCCAAAATACCTGGAGTGATTCTTAGTTCCACTGAGCCAGTTTCCTCCCCAGACACTGGAGAAAAGTGCTACAGTAGGGAAGGTGACAAAAGAAGCAAAACTTGACTGAAATCTAACTTGGGGGAAAAAAAAATCTATGAAATGACAATGGCATTGTATATGGCCACAGGACGTGAAATTATGGGTTACCTTCCTAGCTTTACACGTCTCAAATCGCTCCCCACCAACATACACATTCCATGTGCTACACAAAAAGAAGCCAGCAGCTAGAATCAAATACTTAATAGCTATACCTTTGTCAAAATACGCATCAGTTGCTTGCTGCAATTTGGTGGTGGGAAGGCACGGAGTGCTGGCCAGTTGTGGGTGCCCTGCCAGAGAGGGACAGGCTGGGCTCTGCCCTCGGCCGCCAGACGTGATCCATTCCACTCATTGTACCTGCGTTACTCTAGGCTCACACACAGATGTGAACCTATAGGGACTGAGGGTGGTGCCTATAGGGTGTTGGGCTGTGTGATACTGCTTTAAAACATGGCTCATATCAAAGGAAAAACAGTTAAAATCATTGCTTTCCAGTTGATGAAGAAAGTCTCTCCCAGAGGTCAATTCACATCATAGGTGACCTGAACTGCCTGCTGCCTCTTTCTTTGTGGACTACATAGGCAGCATAAGATGACTTGAAATCCCCGGTTGGAAACTTCAACCTAACACGGGGGAGCGCCCCTCTTTGTGAGGGAGACAAACAGGACTCAGCGTATCCTGAAGATACTCCTCCTCCATTCCTTTTTCTCTTGAAACTGTTGAATAAAAAACTCAGGCCATTTAGTATTCTGCGTCTGCTTCAAAAGAAACAGTTCCCATCCATACACACTGTTTTTTAACAGAGAGGAAGCGTACGGCAGTGTTAAGGTGCTCATGGGAATGTTCCTTCTCTGTTGAGTACCAAGAAGCGAAAATGACTCAATTATGGAAACAGAGAAAACATCAACCATTATTAAAGGGGACTGAAATTCTGCTGGAAAACTTCATGTACCACTTAAGATCTCATCAAGTCAACTCTTAAAGAGTTTTATTGTTCTCAAGGTTGTTGTTATTATTATTATTCTTATAAATTAAAAACATGTTAAGAGCCAGAAAAGCACCTTTCTCAATACCTGGAATGTTGCAGGGCTTATTCTCTCTTACTCCTGGCTCCACAGCCTGCTCTGCAGTCAGGGGAGGCTTGTGACATCCATATCCCAGCTACTCAGCTTTAATGTCAGATCAGTGTTTTATAAAGTCCAGTCTGGCATATGAAGCCCAAGTCGTTTCCCCTTTCTCCTTGGCATTACTGAGCATATCACTTATGAAGGCTCTTTAGCAAGAAAGTATCTGACAGAGCTGCCACTGCTGTGGCCACAGAGTCTAGCTTAATTTTCCATTTTCACAGTGGTTGCATAGCTCTAACATGTATCTAAATGTTTTGGTCAGAGAAGATGCATAGTACAAAACAGCATGGGGGAGAGAGAGCACCAGATGAAGTAGCAGGAATTTTCATATGCACTTCACCAGTCACTAAAGTACCTTAGATTGAGGAAGAGTTTAATAATGGTGTCCATCCCTTCTCTCTCCAGCTGTGAACCAGGCACAGCTGTGCTGCTGAAAAGTTATGGGATGGAGATTCTGCTCTGTTCTCCCTCAATCAAGAAATAAATCCCACTGACTTCCACAAAAGCTTGAGGGGAACCAGTTCATCAAGCTGCACTTCTCTTCCCCATTACATGAATCAAGCTGGAGCAGTGGATACAGTTTGTTAGTTTGAAAAGTAGTTACACAACAGCCATAAATTCTTGTACAAACATCCCTGAATGCAGTACCAAAGATTTTGAGGAGGAACAGGAATTAAAAACAAACTCCTGAAGAAATCCAATGTCACACACAACCACTAACACTGTCTGGCTTGAAGAAGAACTTGACAGGGAGAAAGGTTCACTTTGACTTCACAGCTTCAAAATGCGTGCCCATGGCAGTGAGCAGAACTTGGGAAAATGGTGCACCTTCTCATGAACCAATTTCCTCATATTTAGGACAAAGCATCAGCCAGCAATTGGACAGAACAATTAAACCAGTGACAGTTTTACAGCAAAATACCAGTTAGAATGAGTAAAAGCCTTCAGGTACAGGTGAAACTAAAAATAATAATAAAAAAATTAAGTCCATGCATACACAGTTAAATGGCTTGACATGCTTATAGTCTCATCAAGCTTGGTGTTGGTTTAGTAGCCAGCAACCTCTCCAGCTGGTAAAGGTCCATGCTTTATTGGTGTACTGCAGTATTAGACAGCGGTGAGTGTGAAATCAGACAGTAACTGCTGTTGGCCTACATCAGGGTATACTCACAGCTTAAGAACAAAGAGTGAGCATTACAGTCTGGGAAGAATACAAGGTCACTGGGCATCGGTCCTTTGTCTAGCCTTGATCTCTCCAGACAGAAATAGAGCAACCTATAGAAGGTTTTCCTGTTGTACCCAGGGTTAGGGTTAGTTTGCCTTTGTTTGTCTTTAAACCAACGTGACACAGTGCTACAATAGGATTGGAAACCTTCAGCCCCCACGTAAGCTTATGCCACAGATACTGTCCATTCCAACAAGACAACTCCCCAGGACTGCAGTGATCCTGCTCACGAGCCACGGCAGGCGGCCTCGGTTGCTGGGTGCAGCCTTCATTAGGAAATGAAGGGCAGTCTGACTGTGCTCAGTGGAGCCCAAACGCCCTGGAAAAGAGACCTTCTCCCCTCGCTTCCCTCTTCTCTTTGGCTCCTCAACATGGTGTGGTTTCTCAACCTGAGAGTCACAGCCTGGTGAGGGTTTTCATTAATTCTGAGGCGAGGAGTGCTCCGTGAGGCAGGATCACTGCAATAGGAGGAATTAGGTACTCCCAATACAAAATAGGCATTTCTGCAGTAAAAGGACATTGAGACAGCGCTCCAAACAATGCAAGGAACAGAAGATACACCATGCTTTGAGGATAGACAGAACATTGAAAAGGCTTTTTCTCCCAGAGAGGTACATGCTGACAAAACAGTGCATACAATGAAACAAAAAATGTTTCTCTTTAAAAGGTATTAAACAAATGACAAAAATGAGAATGAAGTCCCCAGCATTGCCAATTTTAAAAATTAATTTTTACTATTGAGATTTATTTTTAAAAAATCTATGCATGTGCACACACAGAAATCAGGAAAGGGCTGGGTAAGTGAAACACTGCCAAGCTTATGAACTTTTGTTAGTGGGTCCAGGGTGATTTTTTTAGCAGGAAAAGGGAAATATAAGGATTCAGCTAATCAAATATTTTAAGTGCCTCATGGAAAAGCAACAGGCATGAGCTCTAACATTCTCTGAACTAAACAGAAAGAACTACCTCTGATCTTACTGAAAACCATCAAAGGAAAAGCCTGTTCTCTTCTCAAAACAAGATTTGCAGCATTTTAAAGAAAGCATCTAATCTAATTTTAACAAGCTTGAAGGCTCTTGAATCAAAAAGCAGTCATTTTCCTTCAACCTTCCATGCTCAGTCAGTGACAGCTGTATCATTACTGCCTTTAGACTTGATCTTTATCAGTGTGAACTGTAGATTTTTATGGTTCCCAGGGGCCAAAACTTTACCAAAAAAAAAAAATCATCAACGAAAATTACATCTTAAAACTCTAACTATTCTTGAGCAAACTAGTTACCATTGTGTCATGCAAATTTATGATCCTAAAGTCTTTACCCCCCTTACTGTAATAACACCACCATTATTTACACACACACTTGTGAAAAACATGCCTGTGAATACGCAGCTCAGCCAGGCACACAGGCTTTCCAGATCTTGTAACATTTAAAAGAAAGTGCTCACTGCTTTTAATAACAAACAATGTAAACCAAGCTTATTCTACATGCTCTTTATAGAACACAGAATTAGAACAAAAGACAAAATACTCTGTAAAACTGCTACATGTCACCCAAACTAGGATTTTTGTTCATACGGTGCCTTTGATTTTTAAGTAAAAATTCTGTAGTTTAAAATATCAATGGCACCACACAGCCTAACCATAGGGAGGAACACAGAAGATACCTTTGCTCAGGATGCACATGTTGCACAACAATTATTCCCCTTACAAATAAGTAGCTAAGATATGTGCCTTTGTCTAGGCGTATTTCAGTAACTATAGAAACTACTGAAACAGAAGAGAAAAGATTTTGCCAATGTCAGTTTCCTAGGATTTAAATTTCCTTCCTTTCCAGAACCTGACAGTATGGACAAAAATTTTTCCTAATGTAGCTTGACTGAAACCAGAGTCTGCTGCTACTCACATTTGAGAAAAGTTACACACCAGTCTAAGCTTTGGGTCCTCATGATGTTAACACTGTGCATCTGCCACTTGCCATCAGAAGACCCACAACCATCATCACCAAGTAGGAGATACCAAAAAGCAGCTGGATTTCTGACAAAAGGACTCTTCTCCTACCACTTGTGTCTGACAGCAGCTAACAAAAGAAAGGCCTACATATTAAAAATTGCTCCAGAAGATTCGGTTTCTCTCATATATTTAGGGTTTCTCTTATTTTTTATGGGGAAGAGGACTGATCCCCTAAATGAAGAGGAAAGAGATGAGCTAAAGTATACAGAAGCTGCCTAAAGAAACTACACTGTTCAGAGAGAGAGAGAAAGAGAAGCATTACTGGAAGACTAAAAGGGATTTTGGCTTACTTCACCTTATTACATGCTTGAACAGAGAACCTCTTTCCTCCACATTCACTGCTCTTTCCAGCTGGTGACAACCATGCTGCTGAGTGACAAGGATTCTCCAGTGGTCCACATTTCTGTGCACAAGGCTGTGATACCCAACTTCCTCAAACACGTGTGGAAGTCAGGAAAAACTTGGATTGTTAATTTGTTTTTCATCATTAGAAGCTAAATTGCAGCAATTAAAATCTCATTCTAAAGTCACCTCTGACAGCAGTCTAACGGCTCATTAAGATAAATGAGATTAGTTAAACAAACACGGAATTTGACAGAATTTATAGGTCAGGCATCTTTTTTTTCTGTTAAACTGTTCCAGAAATAGCCACAGTTCATGCTAATTGCATATAGATCATACTGATGAGATCTGAATCACTGGTTTAACCAAAATTCAAAATTGGGTCTGCTTCATCAGTTCCACTGATCAATATAATTCTTGCTCTCTGAGTACGCTATAAAACTACTGGGACTTTAAACTCTTACAAAAAGAGTGGAAAGCACACTGTGCCAAAGGGAACTGTAAATAAATAGGGCCAGATATTTTTTGTGTGCTGAAGATGTTCTCTATTCTTCTCTTTTCCTTGTCTTCCTGACCCTGGAGCTCCTCAGAAGAAACTTCTAGTGACGACAGAGACTCTCTGTTTGTGTGTTTATCATGGGACTGAAGAAGACAGAATTTAAAACATCTCTGCTTCTTAGTGAAGAAAAAGAGGGCCTGTAAACAGCTTTTAGATCTGTCTCACCCATTTGCTATTTGACTTTCTCTGGTCACCACCAAGTACTTGCATGTAGAGATAGAGAGGTCAGAACAGGAACCTCTGGCATGAATGCTCCTGCTTCAGAATGAACAGAGCTGCTTCAACTAATAAAAGCCTCACTGCAAACAAAAACCTGTCCTACAAATATTCAGGGGAGAAAATACAGGTCCTGAAGCAGTCTGGTCTAGTAATACTAGCCTCATTTAGTGAACTAGTTCACAAACCATTGTTTTTTTCACTCTTTATTGGGTTTTACTGATTACGTTCAGCATTACCAATGCTGCTCCGCAGAGAAAATTCTTTCTCGTTTTGCGTGCCCTTGAATCTTGAAGAAAACCAATAGACTGATACGATTTTTCAAACTATTGACATGCAACTCTTTCATTGTGCTCATCTGCCTATAACTCAGCTCTCTATGGCTCACGTAAAGTAAATGCAAATACAGCAAACCTAAAAACTTTCAGTTACCTGTTGACGTTTTTCACCTACAGGAATTTCTCTTCCAGTTTTTCTTTGATATAATTTGCATTTAGCGTGTACTGCAATGGTTAGTGGGATGGTGCCTGTTAGGCAGGCTACGAGCCATGATTTTCACTTGGTGAAAATCATCTTCGGAGAACACTCCTCTCTGTCATGCACAAGGAGTCTGTTTGCTAGGGGATATGGACTTAAACCGAAAACAGTGCAGTCTAGGCCACTCAGGTATCAATTATTCAAAGCTCCACCCCTGCAATATCCTATGTGGGTCTCGGCTCCTACAACAACTTGCCACTCTCCATCTTTCCTTCATCTGTTTATTGACAAATCTAATATCCTGGGTCACTGGGGAGAACTAGATTCTAGGAAAGGCTTCCATGAAAAAAAAATTCCAGAAGATCCCGAGTTTGAGCTGCTGCTGAGTAGGAGAAAAGTTAAAATTGGCTGACGTGGCCTTTCTACAGCCATTGCAGAGGACAGCTGAATGTGGTCACGTAGTTGGAATAGCAAAGAATCAATCAGGGGGCCTCTTATCCACAGATTCCCCAGATCTGCATGATATTATGGACAAACCCCTAATTGCTTTTGCAACTCATCTCCATATTTATCCAACTACATGGACAGAGTTGGTTCCTCAACCCAACAAGAGGCTTCCTCCACATCCTCTGGAAAGACAGGAGATGGATGATTCAGGACTACACAATTCAGACTAGACATAGCTGCTCAATCTCGCTGGGATTCAGCTGCCTCATTTGTAGCAACTGCCTAAGGATATCTGGGCACTTGATGAGTATGGGACTGAAAGTTCAGTATTGACAATAAAAATTTTAGAACAGTGAATCAAAAGTACCATCAGGCACATTCCGAAATCTACTGGAATTGGTGGGAGCACCTGTTAGTTACACTGTCTGTAACTACCTGCTATACTTGAGACAAAGGTATGCTTAGATCACTGCTGCTGTTCAGCGTATTCAGATTAATAAATGCTTGCAACAACTAACTAGAACTGACAAGCTCCTCTTACCATGAGCACTTTGTGAGCCAGGACAAGAATTCCTCCATCTCATCTCATTTACAGTCTTGCCCTAAAGGTTTCTGTTCTCTTCTGCAAGGTCCTTCTGATTGCCCCACAGAAACAAATTCCGGGATGAATTCTAAGGGACCTGATCCTGTATGAAAACGTCAGGTTGAAACTGCTTTCTCACTTCACCATTCTTGGCAAGGGCTCAGATATGAACCACATGTCTGGTGGAGGAATTTGGCCCACAGACTGTTTTTAATTAAAGGCTTGTCTACTGTTATTAAATGGAGCTTCACTGGCATTAGAGTGCTGCAGAAGTAATTAATCCTAAATGAAATAATTTCCTATGTAATTTATAAACTTTACTTCTTCTAACTGGAAGAATTCCATGTGTTAAAACAACAACTACTTAAACATCCAAAGCTGAAAAAATGCCAGATGACAGAAAACAGAGAAAAATCCTCATATTGCATTTTTGAGGATAATATTGAAGTGGGAAAAGAAAAGCTGTTGAGATACTTTATTAGCAACTAGGCTAAATCCAGTTACCCAGCAGGTCTGTTCTTAAAAAGTTATAAATTCAATATATTTGTAGGCGTATGAGAGAAGAATTAGGCCTGGAAACAGTATCTGAAAGGATGCAAAATAGTAAACACTACTTATAAAATTGTATATTCACTTAAATCCAAAGAATGTGAAATCTATTCACTTTTCTTAAATAGCAGAAATGACTGAAAATCCTTCTTTTGTTGAAAATCCATTACTTGAACTCTAATTTTACTGGCTAATGAAGCAATTAATTCATCTGTCCAAACTGCTATTACTTTACTTTATACCTACTGGTACTTTTGCTGCACAGGCAATAAAAAACAAATCAAAAGGAGAGTCATGCACCCACTTCCCCATGCTCACACTATCTGCTGATGCGAGCTCCAACTACTTATATTTCATCTTATATATTGTGAACTTCAAGGCAATTATTTTACAGCTACTCTAAATCCAAAACACAAACCATCCTCTTTTAGAATCATATACAAGCAAGCTTTTCCCTAATTATCAATCTCACCATTTGTAGACTCATGCTTTTAACTACAGGAATAAATGAGAGTATTCTGTGTCCCCAAAATATCAGTATCTAAAGAGATGTTTTGAATCATTCCTGTTCAAGAATGAGGTATCTAACCTCTAAGAAAAAAAGATGCGAGAGTTAATACTTATATTTACACAAAGATATATTTTACTTGCAAAACAGTAAAGTATATAACAACACACGCCTAACTACTGTAGGTATATTTTTAAATATCCTTCACTCAGATTAAACTCTGTTAAAGTGTGCATAGACCAAGGCATTAGAAAAATTAAAAAGACTTCTTATTTTATAATTTTTGTAAAAACGATCTTGAAAATTTTATATTGTCTAAATTTACAAAGTCCTGTCGCTTTTTCATCAGTACTTATGTGAATGGATTCATCATTGCTACATGCACGTAGTGCATGGTGCAGATCACTGGGAGTGACCTGCAGTTCAGTCAATACTGTCGTTCATCACTTAAAATTCTGGGATTTATTTCCATTCTTCCACAAGAAAAATATATAAATGTTTAAAAAAAGGCCAATCATAAAGAGCACATCTTGTCTCCCAGCTCTAGCAACTGTAGGACACTTTCCATACAGAGGACCTTTCATCTGGATTTTCTTAATTAACTTGGAGAAACTAAAGTCAGATTTTATTAGGATACCTTAATACTCAATACTTTCAGCCTGTGAAAAGGAAGTATACACAGAATTAGTCTCTTTGCCCTTCTGCCCATATCCACTCTATGGATAGAACAGAAGACAATCAGCCTGGAACACAGCTACTCCTATCATTCTCTTGTGGATGAAAAATTTCTGAGCTGGCACTACTAAAAAAGTAGCCTATGACAGAGTAATTGGATCCTGCACAGATAAAGATTTTTTGTGATCAAAGCAAAAAATAAAATTAAACAGCCACCATCTCCAAACCACCCACCACAGAACTTTGATGTCTCTATAATAATTTCACTGAGCGATTAAAAAATTCTTGCAATATATCTCTATATTAAACTGATAAAGGATAGAAAGGATTGCCTTGCAAGTAATACTCAAACCACTCCTCACTAGAGCTGTTTTGATCAAAGATTTTTTCACTTGAATTGTATCTTTCATCCTGTTCTCTTTCTTGCCCAAGGAAGAGTTTGGAGTTTCAAAATCTCCATCACCAAATCAGCCTGCTGAACTCACTGAAGAAAAAGACAATACTGTCATTTTTCCTGACAATACTGTCATTTTATACATGCCTGATTTGCACCCTCAGTTCATCAGATTATAAAATGAGTTATGAAGATGAGTAGACCAGACACATCCTTGCTATGAAAAAATTTTCCAGCATATTTCAAGATTTCAACAAGTCTTGGTCTTGAATATCAAGCTGCCTGCATTTGGCCGCAAGTGTTTTTTTTTTCTCCTAACTCTGTTGAGGCACTCGTAAGTTGCTCTCCTTATATGGGAGAGAAAAAGGATTGTAATAGACATACAAATGAGCAAATGTACCTACTTAATTTGATTGTTTGTTTTGTCAAAATAACTAGTCAAGTATCAGAGAAGCTACAACATATACCTAAAACATGACTTCATACAAAGAAGAGGTGAGTGTATAAAGTCTTACAGAGGTACCTAAATCAGTAATAATTTTCCTCTCCTCCTGCCTTTCAGAGGAGATGCAAACTGTTAAGCATCACTGAGACTTATTATTGTGTTCTAGCATCCTTTCCCTCTGGCTGGTCTGTACAACGATAATGTCTGAAATAGCCCATGCACTGAAATTATTACCAGCCACTCATCACAAGCCCCAGGAGATGCAACCACTCCAGCGAGCAATCACAGTATCCCCTGGTCTCATACACCCTGGTCCCTAGCAGCTGAAGACCTGCACACCATCTTCATCACTGAGGCCGACAGACACATCCTCCTCTACCTCCTCATCAAGCTGAAGGCTTCCAAAGGAGTACTTATTTCTAGGCATGGGAGAGGAGCTCAGTACAACAGGGTTTCCAAACACCAGGGGGTGAGTGAAGGGGTTAATGACTTCCGAGTCGGAATCACTGGATTCTGTCCCACTGCTGGTGGAGCCCTCCATCATCTGGATTGCAGCCATGTGATCCATCATGCCACTGGCATGCAGCGACTGCATGACTGGGCTCTGCTTTGACTGTGCCCCCGCTGGCATACCATTGGCCATCATTTTGCCTTCTGTAGAGGACATCTTAGCCACCCCACCTCCTTTGCAGTATCTCTCTGATCTATACTCCTGCCCAGGGGTTGATATCTGGCTTAGGATAAATGGATCTGTAACTGACTTATTGCAGAGATCTGGGGTTTTCTGTGCACGAGGCCGCTGAGAACCTGGAGAGTATCTGCAATACCCATGGCAGTTAGTGGCATGGCTGTCCTCCTCCCCAGTCCTCACCCTGCAGTCGTGCCCATTTTCTGAGACATAACCCTGAGAGCCAGTTCTACTCAGGCTCATATTAGGGCTTGACTCTTTGCTACTGGGAGGCAGTGGAGTGGCCAGCGGACTACGGCTCCCCGGGCCTCTAAACATTTCGTCAACCAGAGAGCTATGCCTTGGCATCCTGGGGCTTCCCCCAGTGTAGAAGGAGAGATTAGCTGTGTTATCATCAAGGTACTCTTCAGAGAGATACTGGGAAGACTTTAGAGAAGCTGAGGAATCCCTATATCTAGTTCTATTGCGATTTTCATCTCTGTAGTGAATATAGGCACCACTGGTCAAATCACCCTCATAATTGTCATTTGTTTGGGAATATGACCGGGTTATTTGTCCTCTGAGGAGATCATACTCGCTATCTACATCACTGCAGTCAATGAAAGGAATGGAGGTGCTGCTGCCATGAGCAGCCCTGGAAGCTGGACCTGTGCTTGGCTGCTGTGATTGAGGTCTGTTCTGCTGCATCCTATCCTTAGCAGGCTCCTCTTCTTCCTCCACTGTTGAGACCACTGCTCCATCCACCTTTCTGCCTTCCTTTGGACTCTTCTTCAAGGAAGGGCTCTTGTGCTGTCCAGTGTCTTCTGTTGAAGCTTTCAACTCCTTTCCTTGCCGGCAGCTCTGCACTGCTGCAGCATCATTGTTGTCTCCATAGGCTCTAGCGCTCTGGAAAGATATTAGAGGGAAGGCAAGGGGGAGACAAAGGAAAAGACAAAAGGGGAGGGAGGGTGGGAGGGGAGAGGTTTGGGAGGGATGGGAGCCAGAGGGAAAAGGCTACATGTAATTACGCACAAGAATTTTGCACTGAATCTGCAGCAACACAGGAATCTCTTGAAAACAGAAGAGGTAACCCAAGCCTCAAATTAAACAGAATTTTAAAAAGAGCTTTCTGATCTTGAAGAACAGAAAAAATACATAGGCTAAACAAGGAAAGAGAAGGCAGACAGAATGCAGTGATAATGTAAAAAGGGGTATTGGAAGTGTTTCCATGCTCTAAGGCAGCCATTAACACTCTAAGAACATCAACCTGTTCACACTACTCTGAGAAGTTGGAGGAAAAGATAAAAACATAAGACAAATTCTGCACAGCCTACTTAGATACACTAAAAAAGTCGTGTGTGGGCTTTTGAGCACCCCACATTCACTCCCTGGAGCATACCTGCCACTAGTTCTTAGACTGGCTTTTCTGCACACATCTGCCCAGCAGCCAAGCTCCATCTACCTGAGCTTGTCTTAGCAACATTAAAATGCTACAGGCTATTTGAAATGGGCTCCATCTACAACGAAATTCTCTGAAGTTCCTAAATTTGCAGAAAGGAGAGAGCCTGTGAATATCAAAAGGAAGAGATGCATGGAAGGTGAAGGTTCAGGTAGCATTCTTAAATGCACTAACCTAGAGCTTGCTCCTGACATTTAAGCTCTTACCTAACATAAGGTTATGTGATCAAAGGTTCACCTCCACAGACACAGATGAACCTAGAGAAACACTGGCAGGTGGAGAAGCCACAACAACTGAGTCAGGAAAATGCAGCTTCCTGACCTGTGTCCTTTGAAGGCTGTCCCAGGAGAGCTACCAGCCCATATGTTTGGTGTGTTTGGGATGCCAGCAGCTGGAGAGACCAGAGCCAAAGAGTGGAAGAGGGTGAAGCCACTGGCACTGTCTGTGCTTGTGGGAGTGCTGTTTCCTGTGTTTGTATGTGTGGCTGACTGCGTGGCTGTGTGTACATGTACTGTATGTGTGAATTCATGCGGGTGCCTATAGTGAATACATGCTCAGCCTCACTACCAGCTGGACCTGGGAACTTGCAGCTGCTGCAGACTCACCACTGTTGGGCTTTTGGACTTGTGAACTCCTAACACATAGCAGCTATCAACGTAAGATAAATACATTCGGTATCTACCAGAGATAATGGCTCAGAAGGCCGGAGTTGCAATTTTTCTGAGGAATTAACTGTTCTCCTCCCTGGTTAATACCTGGTTAACACTAACCTAACACCTCGAAATGGGCAACCAAGACCTCCCAGAGAAGAAAAGTAATTACACTTTTCCCAGATGCAATAGCCAGCTACAGCCTAGGACCCTGGCAGCAACACTGAGGGTTGCAATTTTTCAGATGGTCATTAATACAGCTCAGACAAGCTCACTATTTATATTTGTCTGGTCGTCTGTAAGCAATGCTGTTTCACTCTGCAGAACCTAAACCTTACGACACCCAGGGCTCCTTAGCTCCCAGTTAAATGGTTAAGCGAGCAGAAAACTGTGCTCCTAGGGTTTCAAAACAGCAATCAGTGGAGGGTAATCTAACAAGAAGTGTTTAAAAGGATTTCATTTCCAGGGTTTCATCAACATCACTGACTTGTTTTGGCACCTCTGTATGCTGTTCTGAAGGCTGTGCAGTCAGACTCCTGATGGAATGAATCTTGCTGTGTTTCCTGGAGATAAAAGGAAAATCACATAAAGAGCTATTTCAGGGTTTTTTTCTACAAACAGGAATCAAGAGACATGCCTCTTTTAAAACAAAACCTTTGAATAACAGCTTTCATAAAAGTTTGCTCCAAAACAGATTAACATTCCTCCCTTCGGTAAAATTTAAATGTGCTATGTGTTGCAAACGTATCACTGTAAGAGAAGGGAGAGGCACTGAAGCAAAAATGGTCTATCAGGTAAGCATGAATCATAAGCAATGAACTGTTGTCACGGTCTTTGTGGCATTTTGGCCATTACTTTCAGCTCAACATGAGCGTGATGAGTTCAGACAGAACTGGCTCTAGCAAGCTGGAAGAGTTTCAGTTTCCCTGGAGACCTCTCCCTTGAGCTTGGCTGTACTTTTTCTTACTTTCAGTTTTATTTTGAGCTAACTATGTCTATTCACATACATTAACCACAGCCCAACAAAGAGGGTGCAAATCAAATTGGGAGAAAGTTACCTGTGATAGTAGGGCGCTCATTGCTGAAAAACAGATTGAAGACTACTGATTTTAAGTGAACTATAAGTCACGAAACCTCTGCCAAAACATTCAGGACCACGGGGATATTACACACATGATAAACTGTCAAACCAGCAGAGAAGGAATTTTTTTCCTTGGACTGGTACCAAGATCTCAGAATATAACTAACTAGAAATCATGACTTTTCTTAGATTATAACATATTGGGATAATTAATTTATTTCCTCTCACCTTTCAAACTGCACTTTTTTGTGCCCTCCTTCCTTAACATAGTCAAGAACTTGCTTCTGAGTCCGACCACTGCAAGAAAACCAGAGTTAAACTGCTTAATACGATATACCACCTGGTCATCATAAACATGATTTTTGGCTTGCATATAAAGAAGCCAGAGCAACCAGAAAAGTATTTGTCACTATCAGCAGAAACTCATGTTAAGATCATACAGAAGGGGACCTGGTCAGATACACACAGATTTTTACCATTTTGCATGTTACTTGCCTCCTTTTTTTTGCTATGGAGCTACTTTTTGATGCCATTTCAGAACCGCTTAAATTCAGTTGTGTGGGCCCTATAGGATCCTACATTACTGGGAAGTCACTACAATGGAGAGTGAAGCAGGGTTAAGCTTTCTTCTCATTAATTAATATATTCTTGAATCCTTTTTAGTCACATACCAGCCTTATCTGATACCGGTTAACCCTGGAACCAAGATGAAACCCCCTGACATACACTTCATTCCTTAGTTGCTACCATAAAACACACCTTTTCTGCAGAGATTTAGGCTGGAAATCCCTTTCTCCCCTTCTGCTACAGGGTGTGAAGTAGTGAGAAAGCCCAGCGCCGTCTATTCTGCAAAGCTATAAACTGCAAAGCAAACTGAGAGCAGCACAGGAAACCCACACCTCAAGAATGCTCAATTGAGAGCCAAATTCCTCCAATTCATTAGAGGCTTTCAGGGCCTGGAAAAAAGTTCCTGAATGTAGTACCACAGATCGCAGTGAGTGGAGGATGTAGCCAAAACCTGCCTTCCAAAGGCTGAGGTAGGCTAAATGTACCTACAGTTTTCCATCTACTCAGGAAGAAACATAACAAGTTACAGCTTGTTTACCCAACATGGGTCCTTCCATCTTAATTAATTTACTTTGCAGGCAGCAAATTAAGTGGGAAGAGAAGTAGAATGGCTATATATACACTATGCTCTTGTGCAAGGCATCTAGAGTGCATCATTCATCTCAGCAAAGAGCGTTTCTGGCTGTTCAGCTTGTATCAGCTTCACAAACAAAAGAAACTGTATGAATAAAAGGATTTCCCCCTGGCATACACAATGCAATATCTACAATGATGCTTCTGCCAGTGTAAGGAAAAGAAATGGCCAACACAATAACCCAACTATTAAAAGCTTTCCTACAGTTCTAACAATATTGCAGGTAGACTTGGTCTTAGCAGAGGCAATCATCTCCCATAAATCCTCTGCAAGCAAAAAGGTCTCAGCATAGACAATTTGTTGCTTTTAACTGCATAGAGATGGGTTTTACCACAGGGACATACAACAAAAATACAAATCTCTACTCTGATACATAGGAAAGACCCCATCTTAGGAGCAGAGGATTCAAAGAGTCCCAAAAAATTGCTAGCTAGTGTTGCTTAGGAGACAGGTGAATTTTCTAATGCAGAACCATCTGGATCCTATATACTTTATGCCTTACCTCCAGAAAGCTACTTTGCAACAGCTACTACAAATTTAATGCAGGGCTTTCCCCTACAGTGTTCTTTGCACTGTTTTGGCTGAGAAGATGCAATGGAAAATATAAAGGAGCAAACTACAATGTAAAAAAAGTGAGCTGAAAATAACAGGTTTAATCCTAGACCATTATGGATGTGATTTTGAAATGGAGAGGCAACAAAGGTGGAAAGAATGCATGTCTTACCTGAACCTAAATGAAGAACCTCTAGAAAAAAGACCAGGTTTAGGCTTTGGTTTAGGTTCCTCAAAAAGCCTGCAAAAGGCATGATGCTCCACACAGATCTTCCAGAAAGACTTGCAAAAATCTGGACTGGCCATAAGGATTTCCAGGGTGTCCTGGAATGAACTCTGAAAATTGGGATAGCATTTGCAATGTAAGCTGGTAAGCAACATAGATTAGAGAAATGCATTGACAAATCAGGCGCTAGCTAAAAAAACAGAAAACCAGAAATGGCTTCTTCCCAACTTACTGGCTTTCAGGCTTAACAGGCCCTATCCTTCCAACTCTGAGACATCACTGGTCTGCCTGTCAGTATCAAAGCTATTGCTCAAACTTCCTTTTATTGACAAACATGACAGAGATAAAGCAGTGGTTTGAATGTTAATGAGAAGAAGTTGATTACATGCTATACCTTAAGAATTGATACAGTACCAAAGTCAAAACCAGAAGATGACTCTGGGACATTGAATTACGACTGATTCAGTTTACATGTCCTTTGCTAGGACTGCTCACCAGAGATGCCAGGTTGATGTGCACAGTACCAACAGTGAACACAAGCAATTAAAATATTCATGAGGTGATAAAAACCACATGCGATCCGTGAGTAGAAATTTACCAAATAACCTTTTGTCAACTTCATAAAATCCTGACAAGGACTTACATTCACATCAGGCCGCAGTTTGATAAGAAAACGTTTCCTCTTGAAGCTCAGCTTTCGAACCTTAGCCCAGTTGAAGGCATTGATCTTGGTGTGACCCTACAGAGAACAAAGCCAGCTGGGTTTAATCATTCCAGATCCGAATGGAAAAATCTAAACCGCTAAAGAAGCTTGTCATAAATTAATCATCTGTTCACTTAACTTGAAATGATGGTATTTCTTATAATTCATCCTCTGGTAATGCAAACCATAAACATCTGGTGCCATGACTGAAGGCAGGCACTTACGGTTAAATTCTTGCAATACAGGAATATAGTGAGTTATTGTGAAAATATCCAACCCAGTATCACAAGACAGGGTGGACCAGATTTTGCTATCTTGTGCCACTCTGCAAACTCAAGATTTTCCATGGACTAAATCACCTCCCAGAGGTGCCTCACTCTACTTCCACCAGTGACAGAGAATGCAGGGAATCCAGACACGTCACCTCACTTTGATGAGGCAATGTCCTCCCTCTTTGTTTGTCTGCAGGGCAAAACAAATATCCCTTTAAATATTGTTTAACTGTGGAAAAAACAAGCAACTGCAAGTTTTGTACTGGAAGTACAAAATACTGTGCATATTTTGACCTTTCATAGGGAGCACCAGAAGCAAAAGCAATCTAAACAAATTACTTTTTTCTGAAGAGCCACAAAATGATTTTCTGGGAAAAAGCAACCAATACCATAAGAAAACGGCAAGGAAGGAAATTACCTTCGTAATACTCCAACTCCCAGCCACTACATCATTAGCTCCTACCCTCCAGAAGTTTCATTCTTAATCTATGTCAGCAGGTAGTGGAGGTGTTATTTTAAAATATTCATTACAGCAGTTTGTTCAATGAAGACTTCAATACAAACATTCCTAGAGCACAGCACAGAAGTTTCAGAGAACTACTACAGGATGGCTAAATGCAGAAACCCATGTTGATTTGGGCGCCATCACCAGACAGCTGTAGGAGTAATGACAGTGTAATGATCTCTGCTAAGTTAACCAGCTGTCTAAGAATCACATAATTAATCTGCTTAAAATAATCAGCAGCACTGACACTGATTTCTAAATAAATGGCAGACTTTTAAATAAGTCTGACTACAGCTTATGCCATTTGTGAGTGAACCTTTCTTTACACTGGGGTCATTCTAATGAGATCCTCATATTTCAATTTCTATCAGTTATAACCAAAATAAAAATAAGAACTTAGCCCTTGACCTATGAAGTGGTTGAAAGAAGCCCTAAGCCTACGGACAGACACCAATTGCTGGGCAGACTCCAGCAGGTCAGGGCCTGACTTCCTTTTCAGCATTCAGACTTGGAGCTTGACCCAGTAAAATTTCCAAGCTTTTCAGAAACTTTAAAAACACAACAAAACTGTTTTGAAAGTCAAGAAGAGATGACTTCAGACCTTGACAAATCAAGCCTTGGGCTATAAACCTGCAGCTACGCTTTACAGAAGGATCCCAGCTGTCTGCTGGGACTCTGAGGTCCATGCTGCTTTCTGTGGACACATAGTTTCACCTTGTAAGAGAGTCTTAATTTATAAGGCTTGGCAATTCATTAATTCAGCTGATGAAAATGCTGTGGGGGAGCAGGGGAAGGGCCTGAACAAACAATTGCTTGAGTTAGGTGCATTTCTAATAACGTCCTAGTGTTCTCATGCTTCAACCTCTGCTGCAGTTTTGGGGTTCTACTACCAGCTCATTTAGTTGATCAGAGATCTTTTTAATTTGCTGCCTCTTTTTGGTTGGTTGTTTGGTTGGGTATTTTTAACTCTGATCTCAGAGCATTTGGGTCAGACATTTCTGGGCTTGTTTGTTGCTGTTACTTTATGAAAGGACTCGAAGTACTTTGTAAGGCTGGAAACACTAGTATTTTAATTGTAGTCAAACAGTTAAAATGAATAGTCTTTCTTGACAATTGTGAAAAGGGACATTTTAAAGAACAGCTTACTTACTGTTTTTAACACAGAGTGAGGTAAGCATCTAAAGTGAAAGCAGTTGACACCAGCTGACTACCTGTAGCTTCACAACCGTAAAAGCCCAATTTGTTATTTCTCTAAGGGGAACTGCAGAATGAGAATTTGATAAGTTTACTAATGATGTTTCGTGAATATTTACTAGACTGCCTGGGGTAGGAAAGGAGAGGGAAGAAATAGAAGGAAAACACTTTGGATCTCTAAGGGAAAGAAGCAAGATTCATGAATTCAGCAAACATACAATGGCCAAAGCTGGTGAAGAAAATGGTAAGAACTCTGACAAAGTAACACCACAGAGAGCTCATATTTACTGCCTTCATCCTTCTGCGCAGACTCCAGCTGTCATTTTATCTGTCTCTGCTTCTCACCCATTTAATACACACCATGCCTGCAAGACCTACCTGCTCCTACATGGAGGAGAAGTCAGCATACCCAACCTGCAAACTGTGAGCCACGGCTCAGTTTGCATCCTGAACAGCACACTGTGGATGCAGATGGAGTTCTACACTGCGCATTCACATAAGGTAGGAGCCCCTGGAAGTGAAGGACCTAATGCAGCTATAACAGGTTTAAGAACATTCTTAGAAAAAATTTTGTTAAGTTCCTGCATTTTCCCAACTGAATACTTGTAGACATGGCTGAGTTCCTGAATTCTTACTGCTGTCAGAAATCTCTCTGCTTTATGAAGTACGAAATCATGTCCCGAGCAGCTCTAACCTGAAACACCAGAATGCCTGTGTTGGCAACAGCCAGGTTGATTTTTGTCCCCTCCCTGTCCTTGGCTGGATGCAAGCATACCCCGTACATTTCCAGCCGACGGGCAATTTCCAAAATCTGGAAATCAGACTCTGCTGGTGTCTGTCCCCTTGAGAAAAAAAACAGAGAACACTCACAAGCTTGTCACACCTTTTAATAGAGATCAAGAGGTCCTCCAGAGAACAAAGAGACATTTGATCAAAGAGACTGAAAACTGTCAGAGGTATAATATCTGTATGTTTTTTCTATGTCCCCAGGCTTGTATCAACTAGAACAACAACTTAGCCTAAACAAATATCAAAGAACACACAAATTTTACAGTCTATTATAAATTTTGATTGCTCCAATTCTGAGACACCTGATACAGCCAGATTTTAAACCATTTGCTCTAACAGAATTTACTACCTCCCTTTTTTTTTCCCACTGGAAAACATGCCATATTCCTAAAAAAAAAAAAAGACTGGAAGTGTGTAATGATGCTATTCATTGTAAAAGGGAACGTAATAGCAAAATGAAGTAAAACAGAAGGCATGAAAACCTTACCATAAATCTCGGGAAGCTATAAGCACCACATTAATTGTGATGAAATTACACACAGCTTTGATTATTGCTGCCATAGAAATCACTACTACTCACCTATTATTCAACTTAGCTCAAAAATACAACTGTTCATGTCTTGAAGTGTTCTCGACAGCTAAAAAATACTTTTCTATGCCTTACTGGTACTTCTGTTTATCATCTTCCTAGTACAGGTCTTTTCTCCAGACATTAGGATACCAGTTTGCATCATCATCTTGAATTCTGTTCCCCCAAATCCCTAATTCTGCAAGTACTCTGTGCTTTTCCTAAAACTATCACTAAACTCCTTCTTCAACCTATCTCAAAATACAGCACGGAAAGGTTGAAAGGCAACGTTCAGTGTCCTTGAAAACAAAAGACTACTGTCAGAAGTGCCTGACTGATCAGTCATGATTTGCAATCATACCTGCATGCACAAAATCAGCAGTGAAGCATTTTGTATGAAATAGACTGTAAAATAACAGCATGCTTGAATGAATATTGAATCAATTGCACTTTGAACATCTTGTTATGATGATGGGAAAAAGGCAGGAGTAACCTTCAGAAAGTTCATAGGCTTTTAACAGTTTTTGAGAAGCAACCTTGGAGAAACTCAGAGGTCCAAACCTCTTTAGTACTTCAGATCTAGCATATACTTACAGTTAGAACCAGTCTGCAGGGGAAGAAGGACAACAACAAAACCAAAAAAGTCTTACATGTGGTTACGGTGAAATTCCATGATTTTGTCTTCTAGTGCTTCTTGATGAGGTATATACTTGTTCTTCGCTAAGTGTTCACGATCTATGGTTTCATCAAAATCCCCAATCTCAGCTGTGGAGAATTTTAAGAGAAGCCTATTAAAACACTATATTACATCTGAAAAATCTGATCAATCTGAAAGACCCAGACAGCTGGGAAGAGAGCAGAGAAGCAAACATAGATCCTTGCAACCTGTGTCATGGTTTTATGATTCAGATTCCCACTACATTATCTTCCACACACTACTCTCTTCTCTTCAGTGTTAGTATTTGTTATTTGAGAAGAAGCTCAAGGATTTCTCCCATCTACCTCAACCAAGTAAGTTGTTGGATGTCAACTGAAGAGATGAAGCCATCAGTGCTACCTTGACTTGTGTGGGGGATAAGGGCAGGGGAAACAGGGAGGGCAGCACTAACTGAGCAGAACTCATCCATCTCTCTCATGGTTCTCAGGTGCCTTTCCATGGAGCAGCCAAGCACTAGCTTCCTCTCCAGACCCATGTCCCACATGGTAACATCTGAGAGAAAGTCAGAAACATGGTTCTGGTTTGCTTGTTTGAACACAGGCTTGTAATCCACCTCACGGGATTATGAAACATTTGTCTTCTTCTAATTCTACAGCAGTTTGAGACACATTCTGTCTTCCTCCTCCTCAAAGCTGCTCCCATCTGCTGCAGTTAATCAACACTGTGTGTGCAACAGTATGGCACACCCACCTTCCATTTTGCAGCCCATTCACTGCAATTTCCTTTTTTTGGCAGGTGTGGGGGTGAGGGGTAGGCAATCTATCTGTGGGTGCCAAATTACTATATTGTTGCCTGCTATTCTTGGACTGTCTCTGAAAGTCTTGCTATTAGTTTTTTCACTGAACAGGCATAGCAGCTTCTGCCTGCAAACCTGATGGAGTAATAGCAACATCACTGCAACAAAGGCTGCTACCCTGGCAACGTCACGGAAATTAAAATACAGCGCCCTCAAATTAAATGCAGGTTGCAGTCAGACCCGTTGTTGCACCGCTGACCTACGATATGACAGACCCAAGCTCAGATACACCTGCTTCATCCTTGCCTCAGTTCCGCCCATGTAAATGAACCCTTAATCCAGTTCTGTTCAAACTAAGTATGTTCAGAAAAAGGAAAGGTTTCAGATCACATTTAAAACACTGTATTTCTGACAAACTGGGATCAGATGTACCTTAAATGCAGAGGGGAAGCAATAGCCTTGTGTAGGCACTGAAAATGAGGAACCAAAGCATCTGTGAATGACAGAGCAGTAGCTTTTTTGACCCAAACTGCCTGCAGACACATGATGACATTTTTTACTTTGAAGGTCAGAGGTGGAAAAGAGTTGAAATCTGAGACTGATTTCCACCCCCTCATTCACCCTATCTACTCTCAATCATTCCTTAAAACAGTAGAAATACTACAGAACCTTTGAGAATTCCCCTTTTTAAAATTGTCCCATTTGTCCCCATCTCAGAAACAGCTCTCTCCTTCCAATTTTACTCATCCTAGACTCACAAATCTTCAGGGTCTGTTTTTAATCCTAACTCAAATAAAAGGCAAGTTTCTATTTTTTAATGAAGCCATAAACCCACCTAAGTTTGAAACACCTCAAATAACATGGGATTCTTCAAAATGCAGTTCAAAACCCCTATGCCTGTGTGCACAGATGAGCTTATCATGCCTCCTGTAGGGCTTTCTTCAGAGTCAACAGTACAGAAGACTCTTTCTCCACCTCTACATAATTTCTAAAATGTTCTCAGCATTTTTCAACTGTTAATCCATTATCCATTATCAAAATTGTCTTTCTGGCTTTTAAGTTACTTCTGAATTTGTTCTCTCTGACCTCATACTCAACAAGCTTTTACTTCCCGCCTTACCCTCCTTTTCCACCTTAAATGACTTTCTAGTTGCACTCCATTGAGAATGGGAGGAAGTTATATTGTAAATAATTGTCAGTCTCACATGTAACTATTCTTTAAAATCTTTTAATATGATTTAACCAAAGCCTTATGTCTACTGCTGATGGTTTTTCTCTTACCTTGTAAGGGCATTACACCATGCTGTATTCTGTCTGCATTAGCACTTCTGATATGACTAATGCTTTGTATTTCAGCTCTTTTCCTCTTACCACAGAATCACAGAATTGCTTCATTTGGAAAAGACCTCTGTGGTCACTGAGTCCAACTGCTAACCCAGCACTGCCAAGCCCACCAGTAACCATGTCCCTGAGTGCCATATCTACACGTCTTTTAAATACCTCCAGAAATGGTGACTCTACCACTTCCTGGGGAAGCCTGTTCCAATGCTTGAATTTCTTCTTTCCATGAAGGAATTTTTCCTAGTATCTAATCTAAACCTTCCCTGGTACAACTTGAGGCCATTTCCTATTGTCTCATCACTTGTTACCTGGGAGAAGAGGCCAACCCCCACCTGGCTACACTCTCCTTTCAGGCAGCTGTAGAGAGCGATAAGGCCCCCCCAAACCTCTTTTTCTCCAGGCTAAACAACCTCAGCTCCCTCAGCTGCTCCTAATAAGACTGTGCTCCAGAACCTTTCCCAGATTCCTATACCTTCTCTGGACACACTCCAGCACCTCAGCGTCTTTCTGAGGGACACAAAACTGGACACAGGATTTGAGGTGGGGCTCACCAGTGCTGAGTACAGGGGGACAGACAATCACTGCCCTGGCCCTGGTCCTGCTGACCACACTATTCTTGATACAGGCCAGGATGACATTTGCCTTCTTGGCCACCTGGGCACGCTCTGGCTCACGGTCAGTCCATCTTCATACTTCACACACTCACTGTAGTGCATCGTTTGCAGTACCCAAGTGTCCTCTCACTTCTAACACTTTTTTACAATGCTTTTAAGGTATTTTTAAATTGAATGTTTCAAATATAAACTTCATTCTGTAGTATACATGCTAATTTAGCAGAAACCTATTTGCTGTCATATTATGACTATGATAAGTAACAGTCTATAACATTGACATAAGCTTGCATACATAATACATGGGCCTCCTGGAATCAGGTATTCCCCATGGAAACTGCTCATTGGCATAGCATTAGTAAGACATACAATAACTAATCTGCATTCTCAATCTTTCCCCTTTGATACCATTACTCTTATCATCTGTTTACTTTGATTTTTATTGCAGACAAATGCATAATATTTCTTTTGTGACTGAAAAATAAGCCAGGGACAAAATAAATAAAGACAGCCATGTGGGTAAGATACAGCTACAGACTCTTAACTGAGAAAATTTTCACAGAAAAATGTTCATGAGATACAAGATGGACAAATAAAAAAGACAATTGCAACTTCTAGAAGAGGTTTCTAGCAAACACTGCTACACAGAAAAGGGAGAGGGGAAAAATCATCAACAGCAAAAAAGGAGGCCAGATTACAGTCAGGAGATGGGGAGGGGAAGCACTGCAGGTGCATCATGAGGCACAACATCCCTCTGCCCAAAATGGCAGTTTAGATTCTGTGAACACTGTTTCACTTCTGCATTATGAATCTCTTCTCTCTCTTCTGACACAATGAAAAGATTCAGTTTTTCAATACAAAAGTAGCTTACCTTGCTCTCCACTTAAGGAGAGTACTACTTGATCCCTAAAATCACAATTCAGAACCACTCTGCACCTCAAGGTCACAAGTGAAAGGGACAGAAGTTGCAAATGCACCATGATCACTTCAAGCAAACTGTGGACAATTATTTAATCCAACAATATAACACATCTCAGTAGCACAAGAGCAATGGTGATAATTTGCCACTCTGCACACCCTGGAAATGAGTGCTTCTCACCAGCCTGCATAGGTGTGTCAAGGGAATAATGGAGGAATTTTGAAAAACCATGGAATTAAATTTGAGTTTGACTGTGGAGCAGAGGGACGCAGATACCCTGTAAAGGTGAAAGGACATCCTGTATTTTATCCTCTTATGCTGTTGCTTTAGGAAAACAAGCTAGCAGTTGCACTCTGAGCAGTTTGGACTCCAGCACTGTAGACAGCTCAGTGAAGAACTTGAGTAATTAAAAAGGTCCAAGTAAGACATGAAATAGGATCTAAGCAGAGATCATAAGGAAAACAATGCATAGAAAGTGTAAGTGCTCAAGAGAATATGATCGTAAAGCAATACCTCAAATGAAGAGAGACACACGCATTAGGGTGTCCACTCCTCAACATCTTTCTTTGGTGCACAGACACTTAGTAGGAAAACTCAGCCTCCTAGAATGCAGTTTAGCAAATGAGACTCAATTTCCCCAAATGATCAAGGTTTTTTTTTATTGCCTGAGATGAAAGAAAGTTAGAACTAGCTTAACAGAGAAAAGAAATACAGCTGGATTGCTGGACACTGTAACAGGAAAAAACAAGAGACGAAAATCTCACTAGTCAAGGATTTTTTTTTTTAAGTCTGTGCTGCCAAAATACTCAATTTTAAAATGCTGTGAGGACTACAGAATTTCATAGCCTCTTACTGCTACTCAGTCACACCAGTCAATGACGACCATAGCAAATAGAACCATGAAATACCTGCCTTTCCAACAGCAGTTGATGAGAACCTGCCCTAACACTCTAACAGACTACGACAAAGGATCTTGAGATTTATCTGTTCACCTCCAAAGAGCTTCCAAATGTCTTTGTTGACTGTAATTTCCATACAACAGCATTACAGTGGAAGTACACAATACTGAATTATACAAGAACCATTCAAAACAATGTCTATATTACAACCATTATACTTGCTGCTAAGCGGTTTTTCCTAATGTTATTCTCAAGATGAGTATCCATAAAGCCTTGAAAGGGAAAACATATACTGTCTTTGAAGGGATGTGGAAGCTAAAGGAAGCTTTGATGTCATGAACAAAATTAATGTGTTATTCTACTGGACAGTGTTATTGTGCATACTTTGCAATTAAAAAAAAAAAAGGGCTTAAAACCTATTGTTTTCTTTTCTTCCCTATCAGTTTCCTCTTAGGACAGTGATTTAGTCTGGCATTCTAAGCATGTTTATTTACTACATTCTCTAGACAGCATACAGATCTCCAGGAATTTGAATACCCTGCTGACATGATGCAAAGTATAATAAAACAGGATTTCAGCATGTTTGCCACTGCCTGCAAAGTCTACTTTTTAAATGATCTTTGGCAGCCTATCAAATGCTTTGAAAATTCAAATCCAGTGACCAGAAACTCTTCTTTATTTGAAATAGTAAATGATCTTTATTTGAATGCCATTATACAGAAGTACAATAAATTGTCCATATGGCTTAAAACTGTCCCTACAGCAGCTACTGACAGGTAACCCTGCAAAGCATGTCCAGCTAATCATCCTGTTTATCTGTCTGGAAAGAAGGAAAAAGGGAACTTACACTGTACTATATGTGAGATTAGGAGGGCAGTGCTGGTATCATTACACGTTAGCCTTCCCTGTGCCAGGTCCTGCTTCACTTGCAATGCAAATAGGTACCTGCAAAACAGAAGTGAACAAAGAGTTACACAAAGCAGGAGGGAAAGAGGGGAAAGTATACGAGCTCTGGCTTTGACTGCACGTTCCCTTCTCTTTTTGGAATCCACAGAAGTGATCTGAATTACCTAAGTTTAGAGGCTAAATAAACCACAACAGATACTGTATTACTGCCATTAGAGCTGTACATGGTGGCTGCTTTGAAGAACCAAGGTATTTCTCTTTTTCTCTCTTCCTCCCTCCCTTGGAACCAGGGCAACGAGATATGACAGTGGTAGCAAACGTGACAGCTATTAAGTACTCAGCAAGAGATAATGCAGCTGCTTCTAACCATGAAGAAATGACAGATAAACCAGTGATTCAGAGTCATCAGTTGGTTCTTGTAGAATACAAAGTGAACTCTAAGCTTCCACCTTGGCACTCACTTGGGAATGAGGCACAAAATCTTGATCAAACTACTCTAGCTAGCTGATACCTTTGTGGCCCTAATACCTGCACTGTCCATGTACTAGGCCTTTCTAACACTGCCTCCAAACCATTTCAGCCACGCAGGGCAATTCTAGACCGCCAGTTTAAATGCTGAGACAACAAAAATCCAAAACATTATTTCAACATTTAAATTTCTTTTAGCTTCAACAGAAATTGAAATGGCTTAGTTCCACTCAGTATCCAATTCTTCACTCCGAGAACAAAAAGCCAGCAATGGGAATTTTTCCTACAGCTGGTATGAAACCTGAAGTGGTGAGACACACCTTAACAAGCCTTCCAAAGACTGCAGCTCCTCTGGAGAACCTAATACTAGAATCTCAATAATTTTAGTAAGACTAGATTTTAATAGGTTTAGAGAAAAGCTCTCATTTGAACAGTGAGTTCCTGAATGAGAAGATGTAGGTACACTAAGTGAAAAGGGCAAGCTGATTTGAGGAGTATGGAAAAGTACTGTGTATGTGCAAACTGACATAATACAGCAGATCTACATAATGTCCTTTTGAAACCTGCAGGCATCTGTCTACCCATACAAAATTCACCCTGGTAGAGGAACATAGCATAAAAATCTTACAGTCTCTTCTTCTTCAAGTGATGAAGCTGTTCCCCATGGATATGCTTTCACATCCTACACACTGCTGTGTATATATATTCAAGTCCCTTAGCATACATACTTAAAATCTAACCATAAAAAGTCATTAGGATTAAAAGACACATCTCCAGGTACAGAGAGAGATCACCAAAAATTAATTTACAGTTCACATACTAAGAAACTGATATGCAGAATATCTATCCATTCAGAAACGTTTCATCAATAACATCACACTTTGAGTTTTCATTCACCCCTTTATTCTTTTTACTCTTTTATTCTTTAGTCTTTACCAAGTAAATACTCCTTCTTCCTACCCCACATTTCTACTTTTCTCTTTCCAGGCCATCAAGCGATAGCAACAATTTTTTTTTTTTATTCCAATGCTCATTTACCAAAATAAAACATGACAAACATTGAACATCACAGAAATTGACTTGTTCTTTATAATACAAGTCATAAGGACACCAGAGCTCTTTGCAAGACAGGACTTTGTCTTGTGAGAAGACTGAAAATAAAAACTAACAGTGAAAATTCTGAATCTGAGTGGAAACATGTAATTAAAAACTAATAATACTGTAGACCAGAAAAAGAGTGAAAAGTCGCAGTGAAGAAATACTGCAGCAAAACAATGCTTCTGACCATAAAGGAAGGACTTGCTAGTGAGAAAGAACCTTAACAGGTTCCTCATACATATATTTACTCACAGAAAAATAGGACTCTTTGTGCCAATACAGTGTGAAATTCAAAGCTTAAATGAAGTTTTTGAAATGCACTGAAAAGCATTTAAGCATTAGTACTTAAGGTACTCTGTCTGCATATGTGCATGTCTTTCTCTACATTCTTATTTTTCATTTTATTCCTTCTCCTTTGCATTTCTCCATCTCCGAAGTCATGCTTCCACCTGTGCAAACCTTTGGCAGTTGTGTTGGCTATACAGACAGGGTCCAATGCTGCTGCAAATTGGCAATTCACAGAAAACAGCTCTCTCCCAAACGAGGGTGCAGAGTCACACACGTCCCTTGGCAGAGGGGTACCCCAGGGTGCCCATACATGACTTGATCATGCCAGACAGAGAACTCTGTCGCCAAACTGACCTCTCTTGGGGTTAGTAAAGCTCTCCCAGGACTCCATATCCAAGGAGGCAAAGGACTCCTGGACTTTGCAGAACCTCTCAGCACAGACTGCAGCTGAATCTGAGGGCTCATTTTTTCAGGTGCATTCAAGGCTGGAACAAATAATACCAAGCTAAAAGTAAGAGGCAGTCATCAATCCTCACCCAGTCATCTCAAATTCCATGTTCTCTCCCCTCTGTCCATCAGAGATTTAACAAGAAGAAATAGTCACGCAGCTACTAACCTCGTCAGTTGCTCCTGCAGCTGAGCGTGGTCAGGTGGGAAGAATTTTACCACAAATTTTACAACAACGTGCTTCGGTCCTGGGGAAAATGTCAAAGGAAGTTAACAAACATCAATAACATGCTGGCCAAATATGCACAATGATGTACAAGGGATGATTCATGTAACCTGCAGTGCATACAGACATGCTAACCTCTTGTCCTTTGTTAGTATGCAGGCTATTTGGAGACTGCCCAATAAAATTTACACACAATAAAAGAGAACGGTAACTTGGTCAAGGGCTACTCTGCCAAAACTAAATATGTTTTTAGTAATTACATCAGTTGATCCAATGAAATATATGTATATCTACTTTCCTTGCTTTGGAACAGGAGGGAGCTAAAATACACTCTACTTTTTAAGTCCACTAGCAAATTACTATTTCTGTTTTAAGAACAGCACATTCATTCCAACTCTTAAGAGTATGACCAGTGACAAAAGGACCAATGCATCCCTGTCTTGTGAGAGGCAGAGGTGCCAGAGCATACACTCAGACTAATATGACCAGAAAAGCATCTAGAAAAACGGAATCTCAATGGCAAAGCTCAATAAATTAAGAACTTGGCTGATATTTGACAGAGAAACAAAATAACCAGAACCTTTCCTGTTCACTTCTACTCTTCCCAGAGCCGGTGGCTATGTACAATTTCCTGTTCTTTCCCACCACCCACTACAACTTCCCATATCCCAGCTGTTTCCTCCTCTTGGTCTCCAACAGTCCCAGGTTCTGCAGCAATGTCCCACACAATTGTAATACATCTGCTAGCTCCTAACCAGTAATAAAGTCTTCCCGTTCTTTTTCTTTTATTCTGATTCCTGCTACTACCAGTCAGCAATGTACGTTCCTTTAGTCCTTCTTTTACTGCACTCTTTTTCTCTACAAAATTGTTCCCTCCATTGCCACCAGTGCCTCTTCTAGTGACTGATTAAACCCCAGCTTCCCATGGGGTGGGGTCAGACCGTTCATATGCTCACGTGACATAACTTCACAGGTCCATCTTTTAAGGACAGGCCAGAAATAAAAAATAATTCCAACAAAATTTAGTGCAGAAGGTTGAGAATATAAAGATTGCAACCAACAGAGTCCTAACTTATTCAAGTACTCTCAGACTGAGGAAAGAAATGTCAACAAGGAAGTACTTACTTCTAATCTGTTTCATAACAGGCTTCAAAAGATCGAGCCACACCTGAAAACAAAAGAAGTTGGTGTTATCACCTCTAAACAAACTACCAGAGGAGCATTTTTAATTGCAATACCTAGATTATCAGTTACTTGTTTATTTTTTCCAGTGTGGTCATTATGCTTTCCTTAATTATACATGGTGGGTTTTCTCCTCAAAATTCTGGGAGATACTCAGGAAACAGCACTGTTAATGGGCACAGTTTTCAAAGCAATAGAGATTCAGAGGGCTGGGAAACAGTGAGGAAATCTCCCCCTCACTTGTCTCAGACACCAACAAGCACAACACATGTGGTCAGGAACCATTAATTTTGTGGAAAGAACAGCTGAAATGAGGAGTTTAGGAAAAGACAGTCCTATATTGTCATTCCAAACCCTGATTAATCTTGAGAAAGGGAAGTGAATGGGGCTTTTGCTTGCCTTTGAGGCTGGGAATGCTGGACCAATGGAGAAATGAGATGGCAGCAGCCTGCTGGTATGAGGGACCCAACAGGAACTGCAGTGTGAGGTCTGGGCATAAATGTGGAGCTCCAGCTGGGCTCCATGGAGACAAAGGAGCCTTCCTCCCACCACCTGCAGGAGGAATGTCCTCTCAGATCACAGGTGTAAAGCAGACAACAGCACAAGGTGGTAGTTCACTTGACAACCCATTTTCCAGGACAGTGTGTGGGTCTTTCCTTCAGCTTTCAAAAACAAACCAGTGGGGGGAAATACAGTTTTGAGAGCCTATCCCCCCATCCTGCAGTCTCAGGTCAGAAAGGCTGGGGCAAAATGTTACAGAAAGCCAAGGGACAATCGTGCAGGAGGTAAAAGCCAGATGATTCACAGGGCCTGGAGACAGCTCAGAGTCCTCAGCTGGTAACTACCCATGCCCGTGATTTATATTTTGTTACCTCACTAAATTGCACAGGGCCTCCCTTGAAGACATCTGGAATTTGTGGAAGAACACCCTACAACCATCACAAACGTTAAAGCCTTAAAAAACAAATTAACTGAATCTTCCTCTAGAAAAAGAGTATGTATTAAAACTATTACTTCTTCGACCTTTAATAATTTTAGATTATGCAAAGACTGAAACATACTCAAAATATCCATTTCCTAAAATCACCTGTGAAGCCAGACAGGAGCAGGCCTGTATCACTGCTGTAACTGCTCCAGTGCCATGTGCCACTTTTATCATTATTAATACGAGTGATTCCAATTAGCAGAGACCTCACAGCCCTGCCCTTTCCCACGCACTAATGTTACTCAGTTGAATTCTTCTTACGTTTCTCAGTCTAGAAAAATCTTCTTCTTTTTTTTTTCAGAGGTTAAAGAAACTTGGTTATCCAAGAACAGCAACACAGTTTTCATGACATGTTAAATTGGTCCTGACACACTTTGACACTTGAATAACTTAAAACTGTTTTGTTTCAGAAAGTTCGCATACACATAATCTGCAACAAAGGTCAGAGACTTTGCCAAGTTTAATGAGAGACAAAAAAGACATCCTGAATATGAAATAGCCAATTTACAAGATTATGAGAATTATGTGTTTTACTTGATACCAAAAAAAAAAAAAAAAAAAAGAAAGAAAGAAATCTCTCTTCTCCCCAGAGGTGGTTTATGGTACAGCATGAGCACACAAGTGCACTATTCCTTTCTCTACTTTCCCAGCCTTCCTACAAGCAAGTTATAACACCCTCAAACAGACTGCTGGGTACTGCAAATCCATGTACTGAATGCATGCAGTGAGAAAGGTGAGGTAAAACGATGATGTCACCACTATCACCAAACCCGAGCAATCAAAACTTCTGCATCATGCAGCTCCCACGCTGTATCTAAACACCATCAGTCTGAGACTGGTTTATAAACTGGAAAGGTCTTAATTAAGATTAATGTTTTTCATTTTCTCCAGGACTACAAGGCTAGATTATTTATTTGTTAAACAAAGGCTGGCATTCCACGATGGTGACCAGATTTCAGCAGCTGGAGAATTGGGGCAGACATCAAGTGTGATGAAACTCTGTGAAACCCCAGGCTTGGCAACAGAGCCTCGTTTTTCTCCTTGTCCCAGCAGGAAGTGGAGCACTCAGACCCTCCACAATCATCTCCCATACAGATCTTGTCTGCTCCAAGCATGGCATGCTTGAATGTATACAGCTGCCAGGAAACCTGACATACAACTGTCAATATGTCAGATATGAGGTCTGGAGCCTTGCATGTTGAAATAAACACAGCCAAATTGTGAATGTATGACTTCACATACATATGATTACAGCCAAACAAATATGCTCTAAATATTATTTTCCCTTTTACATTGCACTCTACACTGCAAAAGCAACTCATTCTCTTCAGATGATATGAATATAAAATATGCATGTGTGTTTTATTTATCAGACATACCACTAACTGCAGGGTTTTTTACTTGCACAATGTTTGAGTTCTACATTATAGCCTTTATGAAGCTCAGAAAATTTTAAATCCCATGGGAATATTCACCTCAATTGCATCATATAAACTGGTTACAATAATTTAAGTGTAAATAATACTTTCAGAGTGCTGCTCCACATTGAAACAACAATTCATAATCAAATCTTCTGCTTCAGTTTCTCTGAGTTGCTTTCAGGTGGTTGAAGGCATTAATTCCACTGAATTTCACCATTCTTGGGGCACAGATGACTAGATATGGGCAAAGTTTGTGGAGCACCCCATTTTTCAGAAGCAGAGACTGGAACAACCAGCAAGAACATGGACTGGTGCTCTCACATATTTGGCTAGTACTCCCTTTTGCAAGAGTAGGGGCCAGCTGAGTTAACATGCTCGGTGCACGGAGGCATTTTCCTTCAGGTCAAACTGGCACTGGGCTTCGGAGGTTTTCACCACCTTCCTCTTCATCAGAGCCCTGCATCCCCCACTGTGATTGTCTGGACATATTTCCAGCCCGTCAATTCCTGCCACTGTGAGGGCCTCAGGCAGTGGCAGCACCTCAATCTCTCCTGTGTTCTGCCTGAAGCAAATAAACCACTTTGTTTTCACAAGACTGAAAACTGTTAGTTTACTTCAGGTCTCTGAGCAAAATGCAGACAGTCATCTATTTAAAACTTAATGACCTGTGAAGTAGAGAAGGTTGATCAAATGACCTTCTCTATTTTCTAGAAAACTAAAAAGCAACTGTATATACAAAAGATGTTAGGATTTGTTTCAGTTTTACATACATACATCAGTAATTCTAGAATGTCATTATTAACATGGCTGCATGGACCCTCTGCTGCAAAGGTACTGTACAGTTGCACCGTTTAGAAAAGTTATATTAGGCTCTCAAGTTACCTCAAGCATTAGCCAATACTAACCCTTCTAGTGAACTGTGCTTCATGTAATTCCAGGAGCACACTGTGAAGTAGATCCCTTCTAAAGATTAACATCCATTAAAAAAATTTTTCCTGTTTAATTATAGTTAGCCTAGAACGCTATGACCACTGGCATTCAGTTTTAATGTCTATTGTCTAATGTCTGTGCCTGTACTACGGCATGACAGAGAAGACATTTCTACTGTTCATTTCATTAAGAAATATTGTTCCTTATGCATATTTTAGCTAGATGGAAAGAACACAGATTTTTTTTTTTTAACAATTGTTCAAAGTCATCTCCTTTAGGTCATCCAGGCTACTGGTGCAAAATTCACCTAACAGGCATGAAATCCAATGTACATCAGAATGTATTGGCAAAGCAATCCAGGTAACTAGCACACGTGCCAGTAGGTTACACTATAAGTCTAAAATAAAACAAACTTCAAAATGAAAGTCACTAAGAAGAAATACTAGGAAGTCTAAGTTAGCCTATGGCTTTCTCTCCTACATGATACTGGTAGTGCAATGCCTGAACGTTGCCAGCAGCTGATCTCAGATTCCTGAGTGTCAGGATCAGGACACCTGCCTGTGCCACAGCTCCCCAGAAAGGACTTCTATCAGTTTTGGGGGGTTCTTGGATTTGCTTTCCTTTTTATTAACCTTGTTATATTTTACCTATCCCTTTTCTTGCCCCATAACGTTTTTCGTGAACTCTGTCACAACCATTGCAACTTCTCTATCAGCAGAGAAAATTTATTTCTGCACTCCAAATCAAGCAGGACTATAAAATCAAGAGTTGAGGCTCTGCAACAGTCCAGCCCTTGGCTTCTGTACAGCAACTTAGAAAAACAAAACGCTTTCCCAACTTGTGTCTGAATTAGCCATTACTTTCAACGCAGATGAAATCTGACAGGAACAATCAGGTTTTAAAAACATTTCTTCAACTCCAATAGGCAAGAACATTTATTTTTTTTTTAAAGTCCTTTCCCTTTTGAAGACTGAGGATTAAATATATCTTACAAGTAAGGAGCAGAACGAGAAAATACAGTATGCATGCAGATGAAAACCAGCTGAACATTAATCCTTTTACGTACCATCATCTTTTTATGATCTGGAAATTCAAGGCCAAAATAGTCGCCTTCAACAAGGTTCAGGTGGTTGCAAACAGCATCATGCAAAACCTTCCCTGGAGCTCTTTGCTGTAAGAAGAAAACAAAGCCTAGGGTTACAAAGATGCTTTTAATTAGCAGCAGAAAAATTATTATGCTAAGAAATTATTCAGCAAACAACACTATCAAAACTGTTTACAAAATCAGTGGCTATTACAACCATGCCCACAGGGCAGTTGACAATAATTACACTAGTTTTAAAGCTAAAGAATATATCCATCCATCCATGGATGGCAGCTCTGAATCCATCTTTAGTGCGTTTTTATTTTTTGAGGGAAAAGTACAGTGAAATAGAAGAGGTAGAAGAGGGGTACTTGGGATATAATTTTCTTACGTCTACCAAGGCTGATTTCTACTGTGATTTTTTATTTTATCCCATGGCCCTTCAAGCCATGTCAGGTGGTGTACATCCATGTACAACACAGTGAAACCAGGATGTTCACCGACAGACCTGTCATACAGAACACCAGGCAGTGAGGGCTTGCTGGACGCTGCTTGGTACGCAACAGGCTCAAGCCCTTGGTTCTGACTTCATATGGGCTTATCCCCAAGCTTCCTGCTGGGAGGCACTGAGGCTGCTCCAGGCCTGTCTGTGCTACCCTGGCAGAGCTGGCAAGCAATTTGGAGGAGTCAAACACACTGAAAGCCTTCCCTCTAAAAAGACCAGATGTTCTAGTCCAATATTAGCTCCCAGAGCCACCGCTCTGCTGATTGTAAGGATTCTTTTCATCAGCCCATCCATTAAATTCACACCTGCAGGAAATACTATAAATTACAGTTCACCAGCAAGTCTTCTGCAAAAAACAGTTTCTGTATAAAAAGGCCAATCACTGAAATCAAATATTTCTGTTCCTTGGACAAATGCACCTATTTTAACTCAAGAGGTCCTGAAACACAGGTCTGTACTCACTTCAGAACAAATATAACCCACTAAATTGCACAAACCCCACTGTTACAAGAGACCAATCACATCCTGGAGAACTGGCCTTGCATTCAATCTACAGACTGGCCCCTTCCCTTTCGGCCCAGTAAATAACAGAGTAAAATGAAACAGTAGTAACCAAGTGAAGAAAAGACAACTATTACAAGTGGGCAGACCAGCTGACCTGGCCCAAACCTGAGCCTGAGCCCATGTCCTTGCATCTCCAAGCAGTACCCAAACCAACAGCCTACTTGAGAGTGGGCAGCTGCTCAATCCCACCCGCTCCCAAATGCATCATAATGCAGTCTGGTCTCTGTTTCACTGGGATACCAAAAATAAATAGACAGGCTTTTTCCACCTAGGGTAATACCTGGTTTTCAGCCGTAACTTGAAGTACAAAGCATCTTTCCAAAGGTAATTTATCTAACATTCTCTAATATGAACTGTGAAAAGTAAATACCCAGTAGTGAGGCTTACACCAGAGAAATTAAAGCAATGACATTTTTCCAGGGAAAGCATAGGATGTATGTGCCACCACAGCAGCACTGTCACTGTGGTCATGCAGGACACAATGACTGAACCCTTCAAGGCTGGCTGGTTTTGAAAGTCTGAAGGCAAGAGCCAAGCTCACTTCTCCAAGAACTTGCTGGACAGGTTTTTACTCAACATACTCCCAGTGCCTCTGACAGACCTATGCCACCAGGAAGCAATGTTCACTCAAGTTATTAACTGTTCGTTAATATTTGTTGTAGCAAATATTAGCCTCATGAATACTGTCAAAAAACACGTCAAGAACAATTGCAGATAGAAGTACTAATTTTTTTAAGCATTCACCACAACCTTGCAGTAACTAAAGTAATTCATAGTAAAATGCCAAGAGGATACAAAGAAGGAAGGAAAAAAAAGACAACTTTTTTTCTAGATAGAGCTCTTTTGATCTGATGCAATGGCATCCAAAATAAGTCTCAAGTGCAAGTATACTTGAATACACTCACTTAATTAATTAATCTCCAGCTTCATTAAACCAAAAGCATCCCCAGTGTTCACCACCCAGCCTGCACTGACCATTGCACCTTGTCAGCTCTAACAGAAAGCTTCCCACACTTTCCACTCCATCTATCACTGTAGGTAGGCACAAACAATCTCAATGAAAGAGCTTCCTGCTAAGTGCATTTGATTGGAGGCAACAGAAGAATATTAAACACATTAGACTGAGTGTAATAATGATACTACTTTACTGCTCTGAAAACACACCTACAAATTATTTAGAAGTAAATACTCCTGCTTCCAGACTAGTCTCAGGTCTTCACAGTTTGGCTGGGGCTGCTAGAGAGAGGAAGAATGGGTTTATCTGTTGCCCTCACGGCAAGAAACTTTCCTACTTGTGCACAACCAGAAAAATAGAAACGTGCCTGTGAGTGTGTATGTATGTCTAACTAAAGTATTTGATGGACTTCTGTCTGACAAGGACCAAACTTCATCTTTCCTCACAGGAAAAAAAAAGTGTCTCTGAGTGGAGATTTTTGAACAACAGGAAAGAAGGCAGACAGCTCACCTGCATTACCACACTGCTCAAAGTTAGCTGAGGAGATCATGGCTGTCTGATCTTAGACCAGGAGTAAAAGCATCTGATTAAAACCAGCCAAGTGTTTTCATAAAGGTTTTTTTCTTATAGGCCTTTAAGCGATGGAACAGCAGTCTTGTAGTATTTATGTCACTTGGCATCTTCTCTGGAGTTTGCCTCAATAAAATGAAATGCTTCTTGCTCTAGTATTTGTAAATATTATTATTCTAAACTCATCTTAGCTTTGATCAGTCTACCTCAAAATAAAATCTGACAGTTCTCTCAAAGGAAATGCTGTGCATATAAAATCTGCTGAGATTTAGAGCCTGATGAAACTCTGGTCTTGCAGGACCAGAAGGAGAAGTACAACATCCACAAAAGCAGGAACTCACAAGGTTTCAGAGAGATGTTGATTCAGTGCAGTTCCATGACATCCCTACTAAAAAATTTAAACACAATAAATTAAAAGCTCAGCCTACTGGATATGGAAGCAAACCAGGAGTCATTCAGGGCACAGTAAACACGAGCTGACAGAGGGAGCTTTCAGGAATGAGTGCGCCACACCGATGACATCATCTGAAGTCAACACTTGTGCCTGACTTTAACATGGTTACAAGGCCTATGAAAAAATACAAGTTTTCCACAGAACTTGGAAGGCATTTTCCAACCATGAAGCATGGCTCTGCTGCCATGCCTCAGACAGCAAGTATTAGGCAAGTGTCATTGGCTCCTGTTGCACAGCCCTGTGGCAGCATCTGCATAAGCCAGAGCTTGGCTGCTTTGCCTGCTCCATGCCAGCACCAGTCTGCTCCGTGGTGGACACTGACACGGAAGCATGGAAGCAATGAAGGCTGGTGGCAAGACTATACCTCCAGACCACTTGCTGCCACAGAGAGCACTGACCTGTGAGGCAGCAAGGGAAAGGAAACAGGTGGACATGGTATACTGGTGGAATACCAGTATAAAAAATTCCCTAGGGGGAAGGTCACATGCAACCCCCAGGAGCTGGGAAGTACCTGCAGCACGTGGCAGTCTGTTCTATTGACAGCCAGATTCCCGTATAATCAATGAAAAAATATTGCAGCTCCAGAGAGCAATTTCCCCCACCCCAAACGAGCCATCTGAGCACACTGGGAGGGAACTTCTCCTGAGCAATACAGGTGTATCTTTTACCCTGACAACAAAGAGCCCTGACACCTGTTTTAACTATTTTAGATGAGGTGAGCCCCACTCAGACTGATATACCAGAGTATTACCATTTTTCTCTTGATGTGGTATTTACTTACGCCAAAATATTATAAAGTTATTACAATGAAAAGAAGCTGACCGACTTCCAGCTACACATCCTTACTGCTTAATGCATTTTGAACTGGTCTTTCATTTAGCTCTGTGAAATCACATTTTAAAAGTCACTTTACATTTTCAGGGAACGTCAAGTTCTAAATTATGAATAATGTGCATCACTACATTTAGCTGCAAGCTATGAAGGTACCCAGACAAACTAGCCTGCTTTACGCATTATACATTCAACATTTTGCTGTCTGCTCATTATCTCAGTCCTGCTCAATTCAGCCTCACTCTACTCCCACCAAAATCCAAAACAGCATGTTGCTTATGACCTTCCAATGGTGAATATTTTATTAGGTTCAACAATTCTTTCATGTTCTAGCAAATGCCAGTCATTTTAAAAAAACATCCCTCTACATACTTGTTTAGACCATTCTTTGACATATATTGCAATACATTTTGGGTTTTTTTTTAAAAAAAAAGAAAGTACATGGCTGTATCTGGAAGATATCCAGAGCTGTAAAAGAAGTAGGTTTGGACACATCACACCACCTCCCACAGTAAATTCAGCAATTATTTCACTGATTATCTATCAAAAAATAAGTATATATGTTTATGGTCAAATAGTGGTTTTAACATTTTTTATCTGTTCAGCCAAGTGATCTCTGATCCCAGCTTGAACAAGATCTTTGATTAAAAGGCTTTTGTTAATTTGTTTGTTTTTACATTACCGAGCAGTAATACCAGCTTAAAAAAACCAAATAAAATAAACACTTTCTTCTGAACATCTGAAAAATGTAAGTTTTTGGTTTAAGTAAGAAATAGTTCCATGTGGAAACGCAGACTACTCTGTTTTCATTCTCTTCTTCAAAACCGCTGCAAATGGGTCAGAAAGAAGTTTGGGTTGTTTTGGGTTTTAATTACACTTGCTTGTACAGTAGTAGCAGCTCATAGGAGAGAAAATAATTCCTTTATGTTCATCTAGAAGAAAGAGGTACATTCATTATTCACACCTGCCACCATATAAAGGCAGGCCTTTCTTCTACTAATGCCCTGTTCCTATCACATTCTGGGCACTCAAATGCTCTAAAATGAAATGTGACAATTTGGTCATGCTAAATATTTTACAAATACTTAAGTACTATATAGCACAAAGGTTAAACACAAGGTTTAAAACTGTATTTGCTCTTTCATGGTTAATCACCAAAAAAATCCCTTGTACTGATCAGCCTTTTATCAGATCAGCCAAATCAGATCGCCGAATTATTTTTATACTCCAATTTGACCACTACTGAAATGATTGTGAAAACTTCATTCAGTAATTTCATTACTATTTCTGAAGTCATACACAGTTGTAATCACTGCTAAAAATAACAACCCCACGTTCTTAACAGCATAACTTTCTCAGTTATTCGAAACTGTTAAAAATTATGTATGTATCTACAGTTTTGAAATGGAAGAAAACCAACCAACCACTGTTCATGGTAAGCAAATAGTATAAAAATAACCTCACAGATGAGATTGAGCACAGGGTTCTTAAACAAATAACTCTGTCAGAAATTCATACTTCAAAGAAGGTTTGAAAACTACTCACAGGAGAACAATGCTGTCAGCATTTGAAGACAGATTTCATATTTTAAACAGTTCTCCTTTCTGGCGTAAAATGAAATGCATAATTCATATTTAGCAAAAGCCTATTTCCTGAAAGGTGGGATTAAAGGCAAGAAGCACTGGTCTGAGTGTTATTGCTCTGGACCTAATACTGCCAGGACACTTGGAGATCCTCTGCCCTTCTTCTCCTCTCCTCCCTTTCAAAGTGTAGGTGTTAATCCTATAGGAAGGATTAGAAGACTATAAAAATAGCATTAAACCACAAAGATAGCTCTTACACCTGGGCTTACTAGCTTTTACCTGGCTGTTCAGCTTAGACTGGGTAGTTGAGAAGTGTTGGAAGAAGTGTAATTCATCACTCCTACATACCAGGCCAAAGAGTGGCGGCGAAGTGACACCTTTCAACAGAGCAGCCACACACTCCCACCACTAAATTTAAGTAGGCAGATCCCCACTCCGGACCTGCAGCCACCAGGTATGCATCCCATTTGAAAAGAGGGTGTAGAAGAGGCAGATTTTTACGATAACCTAAAGGCACCTCGTTCCTTTTAAGATATTTTCCATTTGAATGTAGTTGAAGGCTCCACTCCTGGCACGTATCCCACATGCTTTTGCACAGACTGTGCACATACCATCAAAGGGCGGACTAAGGCCAAAAGCAGTAACAGAATAAGTCTCTTATGCTGCCTTAAAAACAGGCGACTGATCATCTGCTGTGTGTGTACAATGAGCCTATTTAGCGTTCTTTTCTTTCAAGATTTTAGTGGACTGCTTTTACACTCACCACATAAGCTGTATTCCCTTAGTGCCAGTGCTCGCCTACCACGGTCTCTGATGTACACGTTCACCCTTTGGTCAGTTTTGGTGGTGATGGTGGTGGCACCTTTTTTTAAACAGCATGATTTTAAGAGACTTTTTTTTACTTCATGTATGTTTTACTGCCCTTAAAAAAATGCAGCTGCAGAGTTAGACTTCCTCCCCGCCCGCCACCTAATCAGCCATGACAAACTTCAACAACGACTATTTTAGGAATTTCGTTGCTAACCAAAAATCAACACAGCAAACAATTAGTGAGGCAAAAAATGCAAAGAGAAGGGGTTTAATAACCCTCTCATTTGCTTGAGCTTCTAGCACGGTCTCCAAAAGAAAATTGCAGTTTTCTACATTTGAAACATGGATTTGTTATTATAACCATAGTCTTGGATTTCTGATCGTGACACACTGGTTTATGTCGAAATATTTTATAAAATAGGCAGAAGCAGAAGGACTGCTCTTACTAGACCTTAAACTCTCTTCCAATGCCCAAAAATCAAATTTAGTAGAAATAGCCAACAGTAAAATTCAGGTGAACAGTAAATACTAAATAATCCTCTTTAATAGTTAAACGCTGTGGAAGGAAAAAGAAAAATATTATCTAGCAAAGCTAATGAAAAGTTTTATGATGAGGCTATTTTCAGTACTGCTTGGTTAAGCTTTTTCTCATAGCAGAGTCAGACTAATACAAAATTCAGCTACAGTAAATCCTCAGGTAACTGTACATCTCCATAATTACAGTACAGTAAAGCTATGGAATTGGAGGCTCTGCTTGGTCTATTTCCACTTGGCTCATAAAATTACAGCTTTGTACCTTAATGGGCAAACACCACCCACACTGTATTTACTAGATATGCCATTCCAATGTGCATGAGAGGACACAAAAATGGAGGCAAGATGAGCTGGGCACCTTCAAAACTGAGCCTTTCACATCACAGACCAACGTGTCATCTTCAGGTGTAACGCTCTAATAATTTGGTTTCTTTGCAGTTCTTACAAATGCAAACTGATATTAATACTGATTTTATTTGCCACCTTTCAATTACTCAGATTTCTAGTGGACAAGATGTTTGTAACTGCAGAATCAGCAGCAACCACCACAAAGCTAGTGGAGCCCTTTGTAAAGAAGAAAGAGGAAGAAACAGGCAGATTCTTGGAGCCTGGAGAATTTCCTTCTCAGGTAACTGTAGGGACAAAATTACACAGAATTTATTTCATACATTCATCCCTCTGTCATCAATTCCAAATAAAATCTGAAACTTCTCACTGGCTAAACCCCATGAACCATATAAACCAAAAACATTCGGCTTTTGGCCACAGTAGTCTAAGTACACATCTGTTTATTACAAAATGTTACTCATGGTGAAAAGCATTAACAAAATACTTCATGATTAGTTTCCTGGTTCACTGGTTCCTTTGGCTCTATTTACAGCATTTGAACTAGCTGGCATCTAACTCTCAGTTAGAAAGTACAACTGATCTTGTATTAACTTTTCTGTACTGATTCTACAAAATCCTACGTTTCACACATATGCACCTAAAATTCACTTGATCAACTTAAAAGTGGTGCTCTGATCACATCTGCTTATGAATTCAGCTGGAAAACTTCATTGTTATCTGCCTAAAAATCCTCAAAGAAATTGTCCCAATGGGGACAACACATGCCTTCCCATGAAATGCGAATGCTGATCTCAGTAATGCCGAAAAACTCCTAACCCCAAAAAATATCAAACTGCAAAAATAGGTCTCCGCAGAAGCTAATTAGTCCTCCTGGAAAAAAAGAAACCTCGTTTCTTGTAGTACAACCATAACTTCCTTCAGATAGCTGTAAAACATTTGTGGGAAATCAGCAGTGGCAGAGCAAGTCTTTTAAATAACTGTTTAGGGCTGCAAAATTTCACACACCAACAATTAAATTCTTAGACTTCCAGTGGGAAACTCTTGGCAGCACCACTGTTACTAAACCAAAATTACTTTCCTTGAACATCATTAAAATGCACAGTGTGGACAAGAAAAATGAGGCATTAAAAGAACAATGAGAAAACTTACTAAAAATATGTCATCATATTCCCTAAATTAGCTCCTGTAAATGCTGAGTCATCTCTGCCTAATTCTACTAGCAAAACTAAAAGTGGTTTGTGGCTGTTCTTTCTCCCCTTAGCAAGGCAACCATCCACTGCTGGAACTGACTATTTTCCTTTCTGAAGAGGATCACCCACACGATGTATTCCAGCTTCAGAGCCTTGACACTGCATGGTTATGACTTGCAAAAGCCAGAGCCAGCCCATCACAAATTTACGATCTTGGTTGAGTTGCAGGGCAGATGCACTAAACAGTGCTTTCCTCATGATCTGAAGTAAACTACTTTGCAAATCAGCATGCTATAAAGGTGGAAGGCAGCAATACTTTTGTGCTACATAGCTTTTTTAAAACCAGATGCATACTAAGAAGTCTCTGGAAAGCTGTGTCTTGTTCAGAGGGGCAAGAAGGGAGGGAGTCACACCAAAGCCATTCCAGCTATGATACCAAAACCCCTAGTGGAGACCCAGGGATGCCAGCAGGCTTCTCTTTGACAAAGATTACCTCTGAATTATCTATGTTCAATTGACAGCCAAGGGTCTAACCGGGCAGATGTCTCCATTTGGCATGAGCTGCACCTCCACCACGAGGCTCTGCCCATAGGGATGTGCCTGCCAGCGTTCTGCAGCACAAGGATGCCCACAGCACAAGCCCAGCATGTGCGCTGTGGGTACTGGCTTTGGAAAACATACCACAAGATTTGTTCTCAGAAACTAGATGGGAGTTTGATGTGAAGCTGATAGAACCTCATTTTTCAGAATGTTTTCTTTATGGAAAGCTGTTTCAGTAAAGCTCAACTCTGGAACCAAGCATATACCTGTCAAATAAATGTTGATATTACTTTCTCTCCCTGCAAGCAAAAAACTGAATGAGTTTAACCCCTGGCCCTGGTGCTATTTAGTGGCACACTGTGCTCGTTGTTTCTTGGGAAGAGCTGCAACTGAGGCTCAGAACACTCATTAAAAATACCTCAGATTGAATTTCATAGCCCACAACTTTTGAAAAGGAATATAATGGCACCATTCAGTGCTTTCAGTGTAATTCAGCAGCGTAGCAGCCAGCACATAATTGGGGATGGAAACCCCAAACTCTGTGACACCCCTCACCCCTTGCCTCCCACTTTACCACTCCTTTTTCTGTTTTAAGGCAAAAATCATTTAACCACCTTCTCAGGTTTTCTTTTTTTAACATTAAGAAGTGCTTGCTTCTCTGTTTTGTTTTCTTCGCCTGCTCATTTTTCCTCATTTTCTTTATGCATAAGCAAACTCTTTACTAGAATGAAGAAGTAGGCAATTCTTCAGTCATCAAATGTGAAAACAGAACCCTTATATACAGACTGGAAACACGAGAATATGAAGTGTTAGGAGTATATGGGAGTTATTACTATAAAACCAGATTGAGATGCAAAGAGGCTATTTACTATTTTTATTTGGATACATTTTAGTTCAGCCATGATTGTACTAGAATCCCTTGAAGAAAACAATTTCATTTAAATGCAAGAAGTCTAAGACCTGGAAAAAAATTTTACAACAAACCCCAACAATAAATAAGAGGTGTTCAGGCAAAATATTAAATCCTAAACCTAAAGCTAAACCAAATGCAACAGGAAAAACTTCCCATCAGTCTTAACATTACTATTAATCTCAGAAAGAGCTCACACTATCCAGGACTGTACATATTTCACTTTTTACTTTATCAGAGGAACGAAAGCACATTTTAACAACTGTATACAGAAGTTTCTGAAAAGGACACCCCTAGATGAAGCCTTCAGGCTGTGGCTGCTGCTAACCCACAATGTAGTCATTTTACACCCTAACTTTTTGTCTTCAGCAAGGCCACTGCTCCAGCTGGATCCAGAGCTCTGACAGCCAAGATGCAGGGCAGGGTAAGGAAAACAATCTTGCGTGCAATTTAAATTAAGACTTTCTGTAGGACCCTTCTGGTACCAGCCTGTTTTGCAAAACGAACTTTGCCTGTCTAAAGAAAAGCTTGGCTGCAGCATTCTGCAACTGCTCCAGACTGGACGTGGAGCAATCTTGTATTTATGTGTAAAACTGAAAGAGGTGATCTGAGCTCATTTCTAATGACCAAAATGCATACCAACAACACATGTTCATGGAAGCAAAACTTGCAAGGGCAAAGTGTAAGTCTCAAAAGCGATCTCTTCTTTAAGTATCTGCAAGGCAGAACTTTTGAGTAGATTTTTGCCAGTCAAGTCCCCAGTACACAAGAGTTTCTTGTCTGCTTATGCAAGATCTGTCACCAACCTGATGGATGTATAGGAAATGTATTCAACATTTCTCTAAGCAGCCTCAAAAGACCTTAAAACTGAACATGCTTGGAGTCTGATCTGTCTTTTAAACATGCAAAGACAAAGGAGAAAAAGTGAGAACTTTCTATACTCTCAGGGTATTTGCAAGGGGAAGGTACAAGCTCTGTTTTGTGCATCACTGAAAAGTGCTACCTTTAGTCTGGGACACCAACTAGAGTGGACGGATGAGTTAGGGGAACTGGTATGGTAAGAGTTACAATAATGGCTGCTTCTACCAGCAGATTTCAGAGGCACCTCATGATGATGTAGTCAAGTCACAATTTCAAGGAAAGATAAAAAATAACTACCTCCCTTTTTAATACAACTACACAGTTTTCAGAAAGATCCTCAGGAGCTTTTCCACTCTTCCTTTGCAGCCTGCCTGCAACTTGCAGTGTCTCCTCACACAGCAGATGCTCTAAAAAATCCATCCATGAGTCATCACAGGTCTCTGAAAGGTGGAACTGCCTCTAGACTGTAGCAGTCTGATGAACGGTTATGTTGGCAAACAACACATAACCGTGGCCATCACTGGGGGGAGCACAAGGGGAGTGGTGCTGGTGTGCACTGCAGAAACTGGCTTCACCTTCAGCCACTTCAAAATCCAAACCTGCTGGGACTGACCTGTGTGTTGAACCTAGCATCAAACAGCAAAGCAGCACAGAAAGAGCAGATATCTGCTTATACATTTATGACAAACTAGGGGAAGAAGGGATTTGTGCTCGTATCTCTGGGGCAGGAGGAGGTGAAGAGGGAAGAAAGGCCAGCAGGATTTCTAATTTGTACATGGTGTCTATTAACAGCACGTGGTCTGAGCTGGGCAAAAGCCTCTCATTAGTTTCCAGAGAGCTTCCTCCTGACTGTGAGCAAGATTTTACCCAGGTGGAACATTCAACTTTCAGCTGATTTCCCACCACTTCTGCATGTGTGTGTGTGTATGCATGCATATTTATGTGTGTGTACCTTACAGAATTGCCTGTGCCTGCAGTTAACGTGAAATACTTTGGAGACAATAACTTACACCCTTCTGCTTCACTGCTCATTCAGCCATACCAACTGCTCAAGCTAAGGAGATTCCTAGGAGATCTGCTTTGTGTCACTCAGATAGAGGCCTCAAATATCAAAGGAAAGCATCACCATTTACTATCACAAGTGCATAAACACAGCCTGTGAAACACAACTTTTATGGCTTCTATTTTGTTTTAATGTGCAACAATGCTTTCTTTTCTGCTCTGTTTAAAAATGTGTGTTGTACAGAATTAGTTACTGTGATTTGGGCTTTGGACAAAATTGCTAAAATACATCTTTAAGCACAGCAGGTTTACAAAGGCAAATGAGCCACTCAACTGTTTTTTTCTTAAGGCCAGAATACAGCACTGCCGTATTAGATACCACTTAGATATAAATGAGTTTATCGGCAACAACAGGCTTCGTGGGAAACAAGCATTTTCTGTTCAAGGTACGTCAAAGAGAAGTCTTTGGGGATGTGCTATCAAAAGTCAAGCATCAGGCAGCTACAATGAGACTTTTTTGACCACATTTTCAGTCTTACGTTGAATTCCTCCAGAAAGAGTTTTAATCCATTTAACCTTTAGGATAATGTGTGTAACTGGAAAAGGATTTGATTTTATCTAATTTGTGGGTTTTTCTTAATGCTGAAACCCCAGCCCTTACCTCCCTAGAGATAGAATACATCTCATTTTAAATTTACATTTGTAAATATGCTTTGTTTAATGTTAATACTGAGGTAACTTAGAGATTCCTGGGCTGTGTGAGAGCAATACATTTTATTTACAACATAACACCATAACTGGATCATCGAATCATAGAATATGCTCAGTTGGAAGGGACACACAAGGATTATTGAAGTCCAACTCCTGGCTCTGCACAGGGGCATCCCCAAGAGTCACACCATGTGCCTGAGAGCGATGTCCAAAGGCTTCCTGAACTCTGTCAGGCTGGTGCTGTGACCACTTCCCTGGGGACCCTGTTCCATCAACTGACCTCAGCTGCTCCTCATGCAGCTTCTTCTCCAGGCTCTTCACCATCCTCTGGACATTCTCTAAGAGCTTCCTATCTTTCTTATTTTGTGTTGCCCAACACTGCACACAGGACTCAAGGTGAGGCCACAACAGTGCAGAGTAGAGCAGGACAATCCTCTCCCTTGATTGTGATTATTACCAAGATGCCTAGTATGAAACTTACTAAATATACATAATCTTTACCTATTTATAAAATGTTTAGGTTATCCATGTTCTCACCAGCTCTCAAGGAAAGTTCTGTGCCAGCATATATACATACTTAAGTGATCTCCACCTAAAACACTACCTTGCTACCAGCTTCAGGAATTATTTTTCTTCGTCATAATTTGCTTAGAGAAGTCAGACAACCCTGTCAGACTCAGAATAAATCTCCTTAGGGAAAGAATTTTTGTCTACAGAAGATCACAATGGCATTGACCAGTGATTACTGTTACTATACTTCTTGTACTGGCCTTGATTGTTAATCACAATGTGTAATAACGCTTGACAAAAACACCATGTGATTAAACCAGGCAGAGACGTAACCCTGATCTGGCATTAAGGCACCAATATTATCAGTTTTTGCTTTTTCAGACTGTAAGTATTTCTTAAATCCTTGCTACCAAACAGCTTGAGGCATCCTGTCTACTCTAAAACATCAAGCAAGGTCTTGGCCAGGAGAAGGGCATAGGCTTTGCAGGATCAGAAGAGTAAGTGGAGACACGTGCCACTGGCATCCTTCTGGGTTTTTAATTCTTCCCAGATCATCAATACTCCTCAACAGGTCCATTCAAGCTAACCAAAGGCAGCAACTTCTGAGTGAGTCCCAGTGGGAGACTCCTTCAGACCACACAGAGCGGGGAGCTGAGGAGGTTGGCCATCATGTCCCAGGTATGTCAGACTTATCGACCAAAGTGCTGCAGTTCTGCTTCTAGCTACCCAGAGAACACAAAGAAAGAAAAGAAGTCTTCATGTCTGTACTAAAATAGCAGGTCTAAAATCATGCTGAGGAAAAGCAAGTATTAGCAAATGTAGAGGTCTGTCATAACTGGAACTTACCTCTCATCCCCTCTACTGGTACTAAAAATCTTACAAAGTAATTGGTATGTGCTACAAGTAGCTACAGAACAATTAGCTCCAAGAGCAAAGGGCAGTTTACTCAAGTGACAGTCTGGTACAGAGATTAGACCAGTGACAGGTTTAGTGCGTGGCTCTCAGCCTGTGGGACCATCATACTTGGACACTGTCCTGGCATTGGAAACAACCAGTACTTGCAGTTTAAGAAAGCACAAATGCCAACAGACAATACCTCCTATTGCTCCCATATGCTGGCATCTGCCTACAGCCACAAGCTGTCCCTACTTTCCCTCCACAGCCTACAGAGAGAGGGAAAAGGGCTGAAAACAAGAAGTGATCCAAAAGAAGAATTCAACCCCCTCCCAGATAATTCCTTTCATCCAGCATATCACAACTATAAGCAGACTGTGAACAATTAAGGCCAGGAAAAGGTGAGTTATGCTCATCACTGTCAGTAACCATTCATTCCAAGGCCACACACTTCCTTCTCGCTTATAAAGAAACATGATTTCCCAGCACTGAAACAGGGTGCTCTTCACTCTCAGTTACATGCTAACCATGAAACACAATTTCACAGTATTTACTAGGGTAGATATTTGCCCCCATGACCCTCAGAGCCTTGTTTGAGTTGAGATTTATCCATTTTTTAACAGCAATTAAGCATCCAGTTGCCCTGGAATTCATTAATGTCAAGTGAAAAGAAAGGGTACTTTCAGAGTAACATTCAGGCCAGGCAAAACTGAACAGATGAGGCTGGCCTACATCTCATTGCTACTTTGCTTCTCCCCTTGGATTCCATGATCTTTAAAATGGTGGTGTGCTTATTTCTTGTTATCATTAACATTCATGAGGTATTTTGTCTACTGTGCTGTTAGGAAACAGATAAGTGCTTACACAAAAGATATTGGAGGACATAATCAACATATTTTAAATAGTCTTCCGAAACTGAATTCAGATGACTGAACTACTAAAGACAAATATTTTCCAATTAAAAAAAAAATGTAGTTCACATCCATTATGAATGGATAGCTCTCACCACCAGCTATTTCAGGATATCCTGACATTAAATCAAGTATTTAAGGAAGGGCTTACATTGCTTTTTGAGTGATGCTGAATATATCTGGATATGTGCCCTTGCTGGAGATTTATAATTAGGGTTAGGATTGTAGTGAGTAATTTTAAAAGCTTGAGAAATCACAAGATCTGTCTGACATCACGTGTGGATTCAATACCGAACATAAAAATTCTACAGACCACATATTTGCCATTGTACAAAAAGCCATTCATCATGAAAGCAGTGGAAACTTGAACTTCCCCCACCACCTGCGCTTCAGCAGAAGCATGACTGACGCTGCTCCACTCCGGATAATTACGATCAAGCGATGACACTATTAAAACCCACTTCACTCCTCATAACTGCTGGCAGCAGTGTCCCCAAATGTCCCTAAATATGCTTTTAACTAAGGCAATGAGTGCATTAAAAGCAATGGACTTCTGTCAGGGCTGAGCTGTGGGAACAATGGTGGGCTCATGCACTCCCACAGCTGTGCCGTGGCCATAGTGGAATTCAACTCACCCAACTCTGTCTGTCTAAAAGTTTTATGTTATATCTAAACTTATCACCTGGCTTGTCTCTCTGCAGTCGGACAAGAGAGAGGTATCATGATAGGAAATTCATCTCATCTGGAGAGAGATGGATCGCATGCTTGGGGTGAATTGCCCGCTGGCACAGCTCTCACCCCACTGACAACTGGGAGAGCCTTTCTTACTCCTTGAGAATCTGATATTCAAACACCTAAATTAGACAAGATATTCTTATCTAAAACTTTTGCCCAGGTAAGTTCGTATGGTCTCACTTTTTGCTTGCAACTTTTCCACATGCCTGAGATATGATACACGTGGCATTTCGTTTCCTGGGAAATAGAAGAAAGATACATTCTTATAAAGCTGAGAATTCAAGCAAGAAGACAACAGCAGACAAAGCAGAAATAAAGACAATAGGATTGAGAACGTATTACAAGAGGGACAGGTCCCCAAACCTGAGCTACAGCACAGGCTACGATTAACAGCAAAATTCTCCGTTTTCTACATGTGTTGCCGGACATTTACATTTTGTTTCTAATTCTGGTTTATAAGTCCCAAGTTTTCTCAAAGCAAAAGCAACCAATTCCATTCAATATAGTGCTGAGGTGTTCTTCTTGGAGAAAGTGGCTGCTTGTGGCTTGGATGGGTGCACTCCTTGCTGGGTAAAAATCTCTCAGGACTGCTGGGCCTAGAGAGTGGTGGTGAATGGAGTTACATCAAGCTGGTGGCCGGTCACCAGTGGGGTTCCCCAGGGCTCAGGACTGGGGACAGCCCCATTTAACATCCTTACTGATAACCTGGACAAAGGGATTGAATGCACCCTCAGTCAGTTTGCAGATGACACCAAGTTGGGCAGGAGTGTTGATCCGCTTGGGGGGCAGGAAGGGTCTGCAGAAGGATTTGGACAGGCTGGATTGATGAGCCGAAGTCAATCGTAAAAGTTTCAACAAGGCCAAGTCCTGAGTCCTGCACGTGGGTCACAAATGGCCAAATTGTTGGATATGAGGAAAAATTTCTTCACTGAAAGGGTTGTCAAGCAGTGAAACTGGCTGCCCAGGGAACTGGTTGAGTCACCATCCCTGGAAGTTTTAAAAGACATATAGATGTGGTGCTTAAGGACACGGTTTAATGGTGGACTTGGTAATGCTGGGCTAACAGTTGGACTTGATGATCTTAAGAGGACTTTTCCAATCTAAACGATTCTATAATTCTATGAAAAGGAGGATTTCCATGTTCTTTTAAACTTCAAGTGATGGCTTGAGGAGATTCAGAGTCCTTACTGAATAAGGATCGAATTTCAGCTTAGCAGAACCAGCCTGTAAGGTGCTGAGAACCTGTGCTGAGTGAGTCCCCAGCGCTGCAGACGTATGGAGATGCTCTTCAGGAACTGAGCAGCTTGCAAGGCCAGCCAGCTGGAACATCCCACAGTATTTCCCAGAGCACATGCGGCCCTACAGGCAAAATTTTGCTAGCAGAAAATTACTCAGCAATGGTCTTCAAAAACAATGAAGAAACCTAAATAGGAAAAATGTAAACCAAGCTCTTTATGTGCAGGCTACTGCTTCAGGTCTTAAAATAGATGCCACATAATGGGAACAACATGTCTGTCCAAGAGCCACACTCCCAGTTGTGAAGAACTGGCATTATGAGTTAAAAGTAACAGTTAAGTAATCAATACAATCAGTCTCTGATTCCAGCACCATCACACTGATAGATCAGTAAGTGATTCGGAAAGATACAACTTCTAAAAACCATTATACAGCTATATATTTATATAGTTACATTGAAAATACACATAAGGGTGCTTTTTTTTCCTTCACCACTTAGTGTAACAGGCTGAAAAATACCCATGGCACACACCACGCATGCAGTTATACAAGGGGCGATTTATAGCCCTGTTTTAATGACTGCATTTGCCACAGGCAAAAATCTGCTTACTGTTACTGTTATTTCTAGCAACAGTATACTGTATTAAACAGACAGAGTTTTTTGCAAAAAGACCCAAAACACCCCCTTCAAATCCAGCATAAAACATACATTAACCTTTTATGTTGCTGCTAAGTGGTTTGTGAAAACTGGTTTTGTGATTACATTTAAGATGTTTTGTGCAGTCAGTATGAGGCAAGTATCCTAGACAGCGGCTGGAAGGACCTCTAAAGATTCACAATAGGCTTGAAATACTACACGTAAATCATAGCTCCAAGCATTACAGAAGTCCATACACCATGAAAATATGAATAAATAATAACAAGCCAACAGAACAACGCTTTGCTTCCTTGAGAATATCTGAAGCTCCACAAAGCTGACAACAAAAACAGCCTAGACATTCAGATCCCTACAGCACTAGGTCTTTAACAAAACCACACCTTTAAGGACTAAATAGTCATATAAATAACACTCTAATATATAATAACACAATTGCATGCTAGGATACCAGGAACCATGCTTTGGAAAGAAAAGTATAATTTGCTAAGTTTTCAACAGGTGTCATAAACTAAAGACTCAATCCTGCAGTTAGAGCAATCAATGGAATACTCTGTATCCAGGATATAGTACTATTTCTGACAGTTCTTATGTGAAAACAATGGGCACTATTCATAGAGAATCCCAAGCCACTGCTATAACACCAAGTATTACATTTTCAAACCATCAAACACCTATAAAAAGACTGATGGAAAATATCATCCAAAATTCTGTGCTCAGACTCACCTTTCAATACTTACTATTCTGCTTTACTTTCCTGAGGAATTTCACTTTTCATCCTAGAAAACCCCAAAACTATAGACTTTGGTCCCCTACAACCACACACCTTGAACCAAAAATTCTTAATGTCTTTGGAAAGTCTCCCACCTCAAGAGCATCACTATGTCTGGATTAATTTGTGAGTACTGTTTTCACCAAACAGGGGGGTTTTCACACTCAGCAACATGGCAACATACTCTTCCCTTTTTTTTTTTTTAAAGGAAAAAACTTTGTAGTGACTGTGCTGGCCACTACATGGCTGGTTTTTAAACATGTGGGTTATGGTCACAAAGGCAATCAGCCATGTTAGGGAGGCCAGCCTTTACATCAAAACTGTGCCCAGAAGTTACTTACTGCTACTGAAAAACAAGTTGGTGTCCTTAAGCCAAGAACGAGCACAGGGGAGGTAAAGGGGCGAGGTTCCAAAAGTCCACTAGAACTCGGCAGCCCCCTCTGCAAATTTCCCCTACACACTTCCGAGGGGAAGAGCCAAAACTGCATTTGGTTGTTCTACTTCATTTCTGATGTGTGTGCATACATGTTTTACCTGTAGTCTGTGCCACTACAGAAGGGCACACACTATCACAGGCACATTTCAAAGTCATACAGAAATAAAGAGAAGAGCAAGCTTTTCCCACTCCATAGCAGTTTACTCGCAGATAAAACTTCATGTCCAGTAGAGTAAAAATTCACCTTTGATTATATCAATGAAATGATAAATATTACATTTTCTCAGTCTCAGAAACGTATCTTCTTTCTTTCTTGACATTTGTTTATATGGTTAAAACAAACAAATAACAAACCCAACCTTTTAGCCAAGTACCATAACAAAGAGAAACAACTAAAGCAACAGCTGCTCCGAGTTGAATCTGAGTTTACTGATGCTTTCACAACTCAAAAGTCTGAATGCCTGCAATAACAAAACCAAAGAAACTTACTCCAAATACCCCAAGAGATGAGCAGAAGTCTGAGTAGGAGATCTGAGGAAGAACTTGAGCTTAGCTCAGTGGTCAGTTTCTGAGCCACCTTCATTATTTTCTTCTCACAAAAAAGGCAGATCCCAAAACCAGACCCTGTCACAAGAGTGGCAATAAACTTCCTAACTAATCCCTGCAGGGATTCACACAGGTGACAAATTTTTTCAGGTGCTGCTGGGTTGCAAGTGGATGTCACCTTGTCACCTTCTTGCACTAGGGCTGGCAAGCCTCAGCACCAGAAGGACCCAAAACTCCTTTCCCTACAGGCTCTAGTGACTCACACCCATCACATAGTGTGAAAGAAATGGTATTCCTTCACTGAAGGTGCAGGAGAAAAGAGGAAGTGTAAGCGGATTTTAGAGAAAACCTGTGCTGAACAAGAGCAGAGAGATGAACGTCAAACAAACTGTACTTTGGGTGGGAGGCAAACAGAATAAAATAAAAACAAGTGTGCATGGTGTATTTTAATGTTCTTTAGTTTGCCACTTTGTCTTCAAAGTGGTAAGTCTTTCCTCAAAGAGACTGATGCCCAAAAAAATAAAAACCTTATGCCTTTTTGAACAAAATTTCTAGACTATTGCCATCCTGTATGTGCAATTCAAAATAGAAGCAATGCCTACAAAAGCAGAAAAGATTCTAAGAGAAATAATTAAAAATATGGTATCCAATGAGACCGAGATATCCTAAATAAATATGCTTTTGACAAAGGCATCAGTACTCTTCCACAAATGCAGCTGAAATCCAGTTTGTCTGATCACATACTGCTGTTTCTACATATAGTGACAGCAATCCAGAAAAGCAAAATAAAATAAACCCCCACTTTTTGGTAAAAACTCAGCAAATCAGTTCCGGAAAATCAGGTACTGTGAACTGTCATGCAATTAACCTAGGTATAGTCAAAATATTCTGGGTTGGTGGGCATGAAAAAACATTAGCTTATGTATTTAAATGATGAATTCTCTCCCTAAGAGATGACTTCCTAAGACTGTGCAGTTGTCCTGGGTTACAATGTATTCTATTACCATGAGCTGTTGAGACCAGGTATAGCAATGCTCCTTGCCTCCTCCCTCTGGACTATCTCCTGTTAATGGGCCCAACAATGCCTTGCCCTATGACTCAGAGGTAACCCGAACCTGGGCTATCTCCTGTTAATGGCCCCATCAGTGCCTTGCCCTATGACTGACCATCCCATTGTGAGATGCTCTGCCCAGGGGGGAAGGAACCAAGCATTCCCACCAGGATAAAATCTGGGGCCTGGAACAGCAGACTGGGACTTACCTACTGGGATCCCAGAGGACAAGATCTACACCACTGGATTTTCCAAGGAAGACCAGACCCTCCTACAACACTGCTGGACCTTCAGAGGAAGACCAGACCCTTCAACAGAACCATCACTCCAGGAGGACTGCAGTCACCATCTAATTGGACTGTTACCAACCCCCCGATTATCAGGGGGTCAGGTTTGTGCTCTGACCTTGTAGGTGGGTTGTTTTTTGTGCTACTGCATTTATTTTATTTTTCCTATTAAATTTTATTTCTGACTTGGACTCTCACTAGTTTGTTTTCAAACTAGTACAGCAGTTAAATTAGAAAAGTGGTAACACAAGCAGCAACTGGCCCATCAAGACTTTATGATCTTGAGGGTCTTTTCCGGTCTAAATGATCCTGTGATTCTACTCTATGATCGTTCTTCGTTTTGCCAATTCAAACCTGTACCTTTCACTGTGAGCATCTTACTTGCCAGCCACTAGCAATCATGATTCTTTAGGAATCAGATTATCAAAAGATTGTTTATTAACAGAGAACAAATAACCAGGGGAAAGGTTTTTTCTCACTTTCAGGCATCTCTGTTTTCACCTTCCTTGACCCAGAATTTGAGACACACAGGTGAAAGTCTGAGATAAAGATAGAAGCTTCCATGGAGCTAATCCATCAGAACCCTAATTACCAAAGGTCTGACACAATGTCCCATATGTTCACAGACATAGCTTTAAGTACATCAAACAAGCCCAGGACACAGAAAAATTTCAAACTAAATCTTTCAGGCAATTGTGGTGCAGGTCTTCAGCTCAATCGGCATTTAATTTGTCACTGAAAGTTCCGAAATGTCAGCCTAATTTTCTGATTCTTAGTATTCAAGTTTGAAAAGTGTGTTCTCAAAGTAATGAGAGCTAATATAACCTGCAATGATTAGCTGGGACAATCTCCAGAGAACGCCCATTCTGCCTGAATTTTTGTATCATTTCCACTCCAACTTTCCATACACCACCAGCTACACTAGCTACAAGATACTGGGCTAGACTACAGCACCTGGGAGGTAAGCAGCATACCTTCCCCACTCTTTTCTCATACTGCCATTAAATCACTTCACATATTAAACTCTACCTAATCTTTAGAATGAAACGTTAATCAAAAGCATATGCATACCTTTGATTACACTGATTTCCAGGGGCAGCATAACCTTATCTTGTCCTAGACTGGGCTACTTCTAATGTAACTGGGAAAACATTTGGACATTATGACAGGTCACTGTGCACGGGGGATGGTTTATAAGCTTAAGACAGTTGGAGGCTATACTGATTTTCTCTTAGTTTGCAATGATAAAGGTGACATTGACCACAGCTGAACAAAAGCCAGGTGTCAGGAAAGCAGGCAAAAGCAGAAATTAAATTCATTCACACGCTCACATCAGCTGCAGCAGGATGTTAACATAAGAGCAAGTGGGTATTAGCCTGGCCATGAATAAGTTTAGACTAGGAACCAGAAGACATTTTTAACTGTTTGATTAGTGAGGTTCTGGAAGAGGTTTCCACAGGGGATATACAGGGTAGTAAACCTAAGTACTAAATATACTTAAATTCAATGTACTTTAAATAAATGTAGTCAAAACAAGTATCAGATGGGATTACATAATACAGCTGCTTCCAATATGATAGGACCATTCCCAGTAATCCAGAAAATCAAGTCCCATCCCATATTCCCAAAGACAACCTAAAGGAACCAAGCAATGCCAACTCACGATTTTCTCATGAACACAGAATTTTTCTTCTGCAAGCCCCCATTGCTGAGGTTGATGGCAGAATCTGTTTTACATTTGAAGAATGAATAAATAAAGTGTTAGCCTGGGGTTTGAGGTGAAACACTTTTTAAAATATGAACTCTTCAAGCTCAAAAACCAGAAGGCAAATAAGAAGAACAAAACATCTGTTACTTCTTAAAATCTCATGGTTTCTAAGCCACTGGAGGCAGAGGGAGGCTGATTCATGATTTCTGAATGCTTAGGTTGACAACTCAAAGAAGTAAAGTGTGAAGGAGTCCAAAACTCGGCACACAAAAGCACTACAATGCCTAAAAATGGAAGAGTGTAGATAGCTAATTTAAACATTCAACTTTTAAAAGAGACTTCTTGAAATTTGCTGCTTTAGAGCAGGAAGCAGCTATGAGCTTTGACCACAGCCCTCTGCTTGCTCAAAAGCTCTCACTCAGCCAGCTGTCCTGGCCACAATGCTTTTTTGTTTTTCAGCTGTTCTGAGGTCTTCTTCCTTAGTTTTGTCCTGATCCATTGCCAGTCATAGTTCCTCCTCCTCTAGAGGTTGGTCATTACTAAAGAAATGCTAATAGACCAATTAAAAAAAACCCTTTAAAAATATGCTGATATGTGAGGCAAACCCTGGACTCTATCCTGTTACTAACAGACTCCTAAAACTCCAGCTAATTGCTAAAGCACCTCTGCTTCTCAGGTTTAGGCTTGCTTCTTCATCTGTTTTTAGAAGACAAACTTACCTCTCAAATATTTACTTACATTGGCTCTGCATATCTGCACTCAAATGAGACCCATGTTCTGCAGTAATGTTAAAATTAGTTGTTATAATTATAAAATTAATTTCTATTATTCCCAGCAGACTCCTGAGAACAATTTCTCAAGGCAGGACCAAACCCAAGTATTTGCTAGAGATAATGAGGATGACTGAGAACTCTCATGTTTTTTAAGATGTGGGCAGACATGAGTTTCAAGCACAAACGGTGGGATGCTGAAGAATTCCTTTCCCCGTACACTATCCTGTTCTCAGTACCTCCACAGCTTCTCTGGCCCTCTGGTCTCATCCCTTCACATTTCCCTGACATTTTTCCAGCTTTGACTGCTCTGTCTCTTTATACCATCTGCTACCTTTGACACGACACATCAGAGAAGCAGGAATGTCTTCCTAGGGTACAACACCAGAACACAGTAAGACCTCACCACCACCTTGACAGCTTGAACAAAGTGCAGCTACGAGGGGAAAAAAATCCCAGTAAAAACCAGCCGTCCTCTCTGCTTCACTAACAGCAGCAAGCCCTGCATTCCTTGCAGAGCACAAATGCTTCAAAATTTGATTAGATCCTCGGTGGGAAGATCCAACCTCCAAGCCGTTCACTCTCTCTTGTGGCAAACAATTCAATTTGCTTTGAATTTCATGCAAGGCAGGTGCCATGCTGTAGGCTTTACATTCAAAATAGTTGATGAGTTTGAAGGCATTTTGGACTCAGTGGGTAATCAAGCATCCCACTACTGTCCAAAGAAAGTATTTTTCTAAATAAAAAGGAAGGTCAGGTGCTGACACCAAGTACGGAAACGCATTATCATATACGCCAAAATGAAAATTTGGGAAAGATATCTCAAGAGCTTTGAAAAACTGGGAGCATTAGAAAATTCTTTTAAAATTGGGCTACATAAAAGATAGCAATTCAGTGTGTCAGTAGGAAAACAGCAAGTTCTTGTTTTACAGTTGTTTTGTTTTTCAGGTCTGTCAAGTAATACCCAAACTCTTCAGCTTTTTCCACCTTTATCGTAACCTACATTAAAGGGCACAATGAGTCAGGAGTTAATGAATCTCAGCCCCTAAACCCTTCACAAATACATTCCACCAAGGCACAGACCTGGGCTTTGGTCTTCTGCATCCCAACATCAATTACACTTCATATAAAAATGAAGTTAAGTGAGAAAATACGTCCATGACCTCTGGAGCAGGGAAGTGAGCTCATGACTGCAAACTGAAACATTTTCATAGGCAAGGTCCAAAGCCAAGCTCTCTCAGCCTGCTCTCCTACAGGCCACAAAAACACAGAGGAGCATCTAACACTTTCTTGACTTTCAGCTGGCTGGGTTCAGGGTCCCCACTCAGTGCAAGGAATGACACTTAACTAAAGCACTCTGCTCCTGCTTGGCAATATTTCACATGGCTGACTGAGTGTTTATCCCTCTCCATGTGCCTAATGCCCAGGAGAGTGAAGCCAAAGCTTCCCAGTGAATCTGTAACACTAAGTTACCACAAAGAACCAGCAGTGAACAGTGTCACATCCATGAATAGAAAGATTTACAGATTTGTTTTCGCCTGCCAGGTTCCCTCTATATTTTAGAGGGTGATTATAAAAACAAAAAACAAGACTATTTTTAAAATTCATGTTAGTTGGTATTTTCTGCTTGCATATTAGGGAAAGGTGGTCACTAGGACACAGTTCGAGCCATCCACTTCCCTCATGTACTGTGCTATATTCTGCTATAGCAGAATTGCTGCTTCGGACCTTGGAAGCAGCTGCTGGCCTTGAATTAGCAAGAAAAAGTTAAATATTTTAGTGGTAACAAAACAACTGTTCTATGAGTAATAGTTTTATATTATCCCAAGGGCCATAGTTTTGTTTATAATTACTCAGAAATAACTTCTTCATAACATAAACTCTCTTACTTCAGCACATCTCTACAGCTGCATTAGCCTGTTGTGTCTGCAGTCCAGAAAATGAGAATTCAAATCCTTTCCATATTTTTTTAAACATTGTTTCTGAATGCCCAATTGGAGGAAAATTACACAACCGTAATTCAGTCTGTTCTCCTCCCAATCTGAACAACAAACTACAGTACAGAAGAGAAGCAGAAGAAAAATCTGCTACAATCTTCAAGAAGTCCTTAATCTATAATTAATGTCAACAACCTCTAAAGTCTGTAATTCGTGCATCTCACATTCATATTTTAAAGGTACAGTAGTTCTGAATTAGGCTGGGTATGGAGTTTAAAAATTAATGAAGGAGCACTATTTTCAACAGATAATATAAATAGCATTGGTTTTCACAAGGTCAAAACTAATTTTTTCTTTGAAATTAAGAAAAGGATTGTTAAGCACCTCTTGTTAAAATCTCTAGCCTTTTAATTTTACTTTCATAATCACAGAATCATAATTTGGAAAAATTCTCTAAGATCACCAAGTCTAACCACTAATCCAGCACTGCCAAGTCCACCATTACACCATATCCCTCAGTGCCACATCTACATGCCTTTTAAATACCTCCAGTGATAGTGACTCCACCATAGCAACCTCCAGTGATAGTGACCTCCCTGGGCAACCTGTTCCAATGCTTGTTAAACCCTTTCCACGAAGAATTTTTTTCCGAATATCTAATCTAAACCTCCCCTGGTGCAACTTGAGGCGATTTCCTCTTTGTCTCCTAAAGTATGATCATAGTAATTTCCATGCTAGTGTTCCTCAACTCACCACAGGTATTCCTGTGAAGTAATTTTTCTCATCAAACCTAATATCCACTACATATATAGTGTATATATATAATATACACTGGTGTGCTGTGAATTTTTAAACACATACAATGACTTTCTGAGTCATGCCCACTCACTTAAAAAAGTTCTAGCCACATTTAAAAAACAACCAGTTAAGCGCACTTTGCAAAATACTCAACTCACCACTAGCCACTGTGTGTGCAACTAGTCCCTACAAAACTGTTGCTTTGGTAATGAAACCATCACTCTTTCTCCACTTCAACATCTTTCTCCTAAATTCTGTGTACTTGGAATTATGTTGTACATGTAAAATCTCTGCAACCCAAAATTCTTCAGTAAAATAATCTTTTTGACTCTGTTTGAATCTGTCTGCTTCTAATGAAGGCGCTCAGGTCTACTCCTAGTGCTTGCAGGACTTAAAGTCCTTACAAGAACTTCCTTGTAGTAGAAGTCCTTACTTCAATGAGCGCAGGACTCTTTGCCATCAGTTAAGACAGGGCATACACTTCAGCTTTGCTATGGTGAGGGATACTCAAATCCCAGTAAAATACCACTTCCTCACTGAGATAAGAAACACAAAAGGGAAGAACTGGATTCCAACAGAAGAATGGGTATCAACATGGCTGTAGCTTTTGTTGTTGAGCCATCAGTACTGGAAAAATCAACTGGATATGCCCAACAGCATGAAGATTTTTGTTAGTACTCTGTCAACAAAAATTTGAAGATGGCAACTCTAGGCAGCCACTACCAGGGAAGGAGACTAGAGGCAGAGGAAAAGGGTGGAGTGTTAGCATTTCAGTTTGGATTCAGTTTTGATGCAATGATGCTTGTAAGCACAGGCACAATTGAGAGATATGCAAGCTGTAAAGCCTCCAAAGGCTCCTGCATTTGTTTAGGTAACTTACTTTAAGTAGACGGCCCATGAAAAACATGCTACATGCCATAGAAGTAGACAGTGCCATCTACAGTTGGGTTGTCAGGTACTTTCCATTATTAAACGCTGTTTTCAGCTCCTTTTAAAATTTTGCTAAGTCATGTTCCACCCTACGCAGATTTTCTTACGGAGCTTTCAACCACAGCCGTTTAGGCACAGTACTGAAAATTAGAAGAGAGAAACATTCACTGCATTGCAAATATTTCTTCGCAAAGTTTCAGGTGGTATCAGGCTGCTGAGAAAGGGCTTAAAATCTGGACAAGGAATAGCCTACTATCAGAACCATTTCAGGAAAAAGTATAATGTTTTGAGAAGGTCTAATTTATGGCCTATGACACCTGTATCAGAACATGGAACAAGGCTGTAGCCTTAATTCTACAAGGTGCTTGTGTTTGAAGGCTCAAGATAACAATGGGAACATTCTTTTTGACATTTTAATTTAGCAATTCCAAACTTACTTATTTAAAAAACCACTTCTGCTCCATCCCAATGAATCAAATTCTTCTCAGTAGAAGGACTGACACAAGCACACATTCACCTGTTCCCACCAGAAAACATCCAAAAGATTGATTGAGAGCTGAAGACAGTGAACAGAGTGAAAATTATTATCATATGATCCTTTTCTCTTTGCATCCAACATTGTCTTCTAGAAGGACTTAATGATTTCAGCTTCTTATAGTCTGAAACTAATGTAGGACTTAGCTTTATGACCATGGAATCTACTGATGCATCAGATGTTTTGGCAGTAGAGAGGAGCATGCACTGAAATTATTTTGAAGCTGTCATTTGCATATACTCAGACTGGCATGCAAAACCAAACTGAGATGTTGTTCAAAATCCCCATGGAGATTCACACATTTCAACCTCTCTCTCCCTGTGACTACACTGCTGTGTCCCATTAAAAGTCTTCTCAATCACAGAGACTTCCATCAGCATTAGTAATTCCAACAGGGACTGCAGCTTCTTCTTGTATCATCTCTTGAATGCCCAGGAGAGCTGGGAAGCCCAGCACCCGAACAGCCTCACATGACGTGATGACAACTGAAGACTTTTGTGTGTGACAGTCATTCTGAAATTGCCCCTAAAACCAGAAAAGGGCAAGAGTTGCAAACTCCTTTACACAATCTGAACACAGAGGGAGTGTAGCGACAGTAATTTCTTTAGCAACACCTGAACAGGAGACCAAAATGAACCTCTACTGTACTGCAGATCAGAGCCAGGAGGGTTTCCCTTTGTCTGTATTTCCCAGTTCTGAAGGCATAAGCCCTGCCAGTTCCTAGGTTAGTCCAAAGTCCTGGAGGTTTGCCTACCCTGGAGGCAGCACATCCCATAAAAAGAGCTTTCCTGGGACCTCACCTTCATTCAGATCTTCACAAATCTTCTGCTCCTCAGGAGGACAGAAAAGAGTATTAATTAAAATGTTATTTTCCTGCCCTCAACAAACTTGTAGAAATGTTAATGCTCTTTGGGTAGGATTAAACTGTCTCGTCACCTCTTCAGAGGTAAACTGAATAAGGTAGTGTCTGCCTGCTGATTAACCAAGAAGAAACAATCTGTCAGAGGAGAACACTCCTTTCCCTTTGGCAGGATGACATTCACATCTGAAGGTGAAGTCTTTTCCTGGGCTGAAATAGATCTCAAACACTGACACTTGACAAATGTACTCTATCAAAGCAAATAAACGGCATTAATGTGTGCAGTTCATTGCTAGATCTTCTTTTCGAGCACATAGTATCATAATTTTGCAATAAAAACAAGTCAGAAATCATGAAAACAAGAGTCAGGAACCAGGAAAACAAGAGTCAGAAACCACAATCCCCAGCACTGGCTGGGGTACATACATTGGCAGAACCAAACCCAGACAAAAAAGGAGGAGTTTCTGAAATGTGCCTTGAGGTTTGCTGTGTTCTTAGACCCTTTTAAACATGTTATGCTTGTTTCTTTCTGCTTAACCTTCTGCCTTGTGGTGGGATGACCCCAGGCGGTAAGTAAACCCCCATCCAGTCACTCTTACCTGAAGACAACAAGAGTTTTCTTCTTTTCCTTCTTAGGCTGGTACTTGGAGTTGAAGATAACAACTGGTGACGTGGAAAGTTTTACAATCTCTATGTATAAAACTCTCCCTATCTTCTGGAGCAATGAACAGTCTCCAGAAACCTGTAGTATCTTCCACTTGTCAGAAACAGAGATCCCTGTTTCTCTTACATCAAAACTTTGAAGCAGAAGCAGGGTACAGGCCTGTTAAGTCTCATACTCGCAGCATGACTCTTGCAGTTGGTCTCCTGCAGCTCTCCAAGCCATGATTTTTTACACACCAGCAAATTTATCAATTCCCTTCTGCCCCACATGGCTGTCGTTTGGGCTGTGGCTCCTTGGCAAGGTCTTCACTGGAAGAGCTGCTTTCTGAGCAGCAGACTCTGCTGCCACAGCTAGCTTCTCTTCTGCAACCCCAGTGTGCCAAACAACCTCCCTGCCTAACTATATGTCTCTCTGACCTGGTTACTCTCAAGCTGAATTTTAGGCAAGTTCATCATTCTGATGAGACACGCTTGTGGAGCCCAGAAAAATAACTGCAAGCATTCACTTATGCTACAGCTGTACTTGAAGCATTGCTTTCAAAGTGCAGAATCGTGATTTTTCTCATGCAAAACCAACTCCATATTCAACATGGAAAATTTGTAACATTTCTGCAACATCACATGCTCCCTCAAAAAAGTACATACTTTCCTGAGAAGACCCTACTCTTAAATGAGTTTATAAGTCCTTGTCCCTCCCTTTCCTACCATTACAAACAAACGAGAAAAAAAAATTCTGTACAATCTGTATCAATATTCTGCTTACAGGCACCGTAAACTGCTAACTAATCTGAGAATTGCATCTTCTTTTCCTATTGTACAGCAACCACAAGCTGCTTAGTACCTGCTTACACTTCTATTAATTCATCAAGAAAGTTACCATAGATGAGGAACAAAATTCTGTATTGGAACAGCTTTGTCATCCCTATTCTACAATTACAAAGGAGGGAATACGGCATAGCACCACGTTTTATGACTCTTTGAGCAATGAACTCTTGAGTGCACTGTGCACTAGCAACTCTGCAGTACTCAGAACTGCCACTAAGGAAGCAGCTATAGGTTCCTTTTCCTTTCCCTTTCAAGGATTCAGAGTGTCCCGCCACGCCAAGGGCAGAATCAGGCACGAGAAGAAACATCTCATATCCATCTTTATCAACGTCACATGAATCTTTCTAATGATAAATTAAGCATAATGAATGAGATAAACATCTTGTTCCTCACTCAGCCGCCAAGAGGAAAAAAATTACGGTTACTGTCAAATACCTCACTAAGAGGTATGAAGATCACTCAGGTAGGGTGCAAAGAAGCAAGAACTCCACCTGACACAAACAGACATGAAGAAGATTGGGAACATTTCTGAGCCTGGATTATGCTAGACTTCTCTTCCTCCTAAAGTACTCAGAACTCTAAACAGCAAACTGAAAAATACAAAAATAAACTTAAATTTTGTTAGTGGCACATCACTACACTGAAATCTCACTGTCCTTTTTCCTACTGAAACCAGAAAGAAGTAACACATTCTAGAAAGTCACCTGAGTTTATTTCCTTGTAATCTACCCTTCACAAATAAAAAAAGTCTGTTACATCAAACACAAAATTTAGAGTTCAGACACATAGATTAAGCACTTTTTTCCCCCCCAAGCTGCTTGAAAAAATCCACATCAAAATGCACTATTTCTACATTTTACGGCTGCATCACCAAACATCACCCTGTTGCTGACACCCTGGTGCTCCCCTTGCTATCTTGTCACCTGGTTTTACCACAGCTCATTAGAGAACTTTCCTTCATCTTCCCTGATGCATGCTGGAAAGATAAACACAAACACAAGGAGATCTTCCTTTATAATGGCTTAAACACACTTAAGATTGTTTAAGGGGTGGTTTTGAAACCTACACTATAAAAATCACACTGAAGAATGAAGGTGTCACTTAAAGACAGTGTTTGCAAAACATGCAGATGCATACTTTCCACAACATGAAGCCAACAAGGCTTTCTCAAATAAGCTCAGTGGACAAAAAGGAAAGTGAATGTCTTACATTTGGTGAAAATATTTTCCTTCTCTGTGCTTTGATCAGTCTATCGGCCTCCCTTTCCACTTAGCAATACCACTTTTTTCCCCTCAATCCTCATCGGGGGACAGCTGCCAAACCCAGTTGGCACCTCTTCAGCAGAGGGCAGGCAGTGGCACTTACTGGTAACTTTTCTCTGGGCACATCTGCTCTCTGAACGAGCAAAACACAGACATACACCAGGGCTTTGCATCCACTGTCTTTTTTTTCTGCTGGGTTCTACACTATTCTCTCAAAACAGATTTTCCTCAGTATTTTCCACACATCCACAACACCTTCAGGTCTTCTGAAAGAGCACAGACAAAACACCAGATCTTTTACCCCTGCTGAAACCTTTACATCCTGCTTGGTAAAGTGTACCCTAAGAACTCCCCTTTCCCCCGGCTGGCTGGTGCAAAGGGAGTGCAGTCCCAGTTAAAATAGCACTCTGTACTTAGGTACTGCATGCAGCAGCTTCAACTCAAGGACAATTTACACTTCTCGAAACAGCAGCTTAGCAGAGATCAAAAGAGATGATAAAGAACTTAACTTTGCCATGCTAGTGCTTGCTCTCTAAAGCTCATAAAAAGTTACTGAATTATTTATTTGAGAACAAAAAAAACCCCCAACTTTTACATTTGAAGGTGGCAAATGGCCTCATTTTCAAGGCTGCTAATTCAACGTCCTTAATCAGCATCCTAGAGAAATGTATTTATTAGCCATAAAATGAGGTTTCACAGATTTTACTTTCTCAGTTGAGTATTATTCCGACTATGGGAGATTAAAGGTACGTAGAACTATTTATCATTTCCTTTCCCACCCAAAAATCTTTTGCAATCCATTAAAGTCCTTATAACTTAAATTTTTTAAAATATATTTTAATTTTTTTGTATCTTTTCTTCTCCCTGGTTTTACTACACTAAATTTTTCTTTCATTATTACTAATTTTTGTCTTTCCAGCTTCTTTACCGCATTTCCAAATGACTTTGTATTTTGCTGCTGCCTGTTTTTCCACAGGCTGTGCATCCCTACCTCAACCATGGTTATCTGCTCCTTTCTACGTGTTCCATGTAAGCGGGCTCCCCAGGCAGATCCACCTGGCAAGACCCCCTCACCTCTCCTCCCTTCCCTGCAACGAGCAGGCACAAGCCTGATCCACTCCCCATGGCCAAGAACAAAAGGCAGATACTGCAGGCAACCTAGTGGCTGTTCCCATGGAGCAGGCAGCTGCCAGGCAGGACGTTTACCTCTCTCAAGTGCAGCTCCGTGCATATTCCCAGATATCACGTGGGCTTCTGGAAGATCAAGGGGAAGGTATCAAAATGCAACATGGATAAGCATTTTGGCAAAACCTGAGCCAAAGCATAGAATCATTGAATCATTTTGTTTGGAAAAGTCCTCCAAGATCACAGAGTCCAACACAGCATTGCCAAGTCCACCATTAAATTGTGTCCCTCAGTGTCACATCTACACATCTCTAAAATACCTCCACCACATCCTGGGCAGCCTGTTCCAATGCTTGGCAATCGTTTTGGGAAATAATTGTCCCTAATATCCCACCTAAACCTCCCCTGGCGCAACTTGAGGCCACGTCCTCTCATCCTGTCTTTTGTTACTTGGGAGAAGGGACACCCACCTCAGGTGAGGCAGTACCACGCCAAGCAACCAACCACAGCTTCTGAGCAAGGTCATGATGTGGCAACAGAAAGATGCAGTAAAGGCAAGCCATGAGAGGCTGCAAATCCTTGACCTCCTGAGACACTTCTCTGTGGCCCTCATGGAACCTTCCATGTGAATCCTTCTGGGCTCACAATGGTTCTGCCAACAACTCACCCAGCATTGCCCTATCCCTCCAGACACCTCTTCAGCTGCCTGAAGGAGTGCTAAAATCAAGGGCCTAATGGCAGCTTAGGTCAGGCGGGCTCTAAGGAAAGTCAGCATAACCTCTGCAAGGGCACCACACCTTTCCTGACAGTGATCTCCTTCACTTTTGTCCTCCTTGCTTCTCCCAGCACACTCATGCCCAGGCAAAGGGGAACACAGTATTCCTCGTATCATACTTGCACTGCTTGAAACAAGGGAGTGAAATTGTACTTATCCACCATCCAAGGGAGTACCAGAGTAAAGAAGTCAAGTCTTTCCTGCTCACTTCAAGGAATCACTACAGGGAATGTCTCTAGTAAGCCCTGTTCCACTCTGCCAACTCCTACACTTTAAAACATGTGTCCTGGTGATTTCCCTAAAACTCCAGTATCTGGAGTCACGTTGTCCAATACACTGACAATCCATTCAGAAAAAAAAATCAGTCTTACTTTCACAGTTTCATGTGAAAGACTAAAAGACGAATCCAAACACAGTTTTAAAATATCAAAAAAACACAGAAGAGGAATTACTTTTCCCACTTTTTACACTTGCAGAATTTATTTTCTGATTTTTGGGTACAGCAATATCATGTCTTTGAATAGACCTTGGGGGGCTCTGTCCTGCATGGCCAGTAACTTGCATGTACCAGCTCAGAAGTTTCTCTCCACCAGTGCTCAATCACCCCCTGCTCCCCACAGGCTCTTTGAAGAAACAAAGGTCACGCTTTTCACATTTGCTCTAATTCACTCTAGATTTGCCTTCTGAAAGGGATAAGAGTAATAAAGCATGACATACCAGGCTCTTTCCTATACTACCCTTCCCCCTCCCACTGACTTTCATGTTCTTCGTCTGTAAACAGATGCCTCTCTCTTCCACTTTAGGCAGGAGCTTGCATTTTGCTAAAAGAGAGCAGGAAACGGTCACATGGTGAAGCAGAAGGTAATTTCTTCCCTAGCCCTTCTCAAACACTGGTTGAACTTAAATGTTTTAGAGCTTCCCGTGACTGCTGTCCCCCATACAATGCGAGTCAGGTGCAGGTCAGCAGACTGGGAAAAATCACATAGGAAGGAAGATTATTGTTTCTCCTACGTTAACTACAGCAGCCCTGAAATTCTAGATTAAAACAGTTTTGATGTGTCCTCTAGCACCCGGCCGAGATTTACGCAGAGGCAGAGCAGGATGACACCTTTCAGAGTGACTTAGCTTGTTAAGACTGAAACTTTAATGAACCCCGCTCATAGAAGCCAGTCTCCAGCAGCCCAGGAGCTGTGCAGTGCAGCTGAGACACAACAGCATCGCATTACAGTCCTTAAACTCCTGCCCATTTTATATTGCAGCCTGTTGATTTCACAAAGGAATTTTAAAATGTAAGTGCTAGACACACACAATAGTTTACCAGTATCACCTGTAACTCTCCACAAAATGTACTTCATAATATAACACTGTGCACCTCCGTTATCTGTGATGGCAAAGTTCCTGCACTAACTCACTGAGTATACTCTGATTTTGATCCAACAAAGAACAGAAGTTTAATAGCCAGGCCAAAGAAAAACTGGGAAGCCTAAACAACACCTTGTAAAATCAACAATTACCAAGTCAAATAGCCATGCCAAGAAAAGGCTGGGAGGTGAGGGTTCAGGGTTCTTTCTTTCATTTTCTTCCCCCCCCGCTTTTTTTTTTAAACAAAGAAAGAAAAAAAAAAACTGCTTAGAAAACTGACACCTACATGCAAACGCTGCTTCAAAGCTTTTAGCACAATCTCCCAGGGCAGAACAATAGCGGCTCTGTGCTCAGAACCAGCTCAGACTGTTCCAGGCAGGAAGAGGGTGCCCTCGCCTTTTACAGCAAATGTTTTTCTGTCTGATGCTCAGGTCTATGAAACCTGGCTCAAGCTCTTGAAAATTCATAGTCTATGAAGCAGGACAGTGGGCAGCAAGGAGGTACGCCAGTGACTGAGGCTGTGATTAGATGCTTTTAGCAACATTTGACTACCCCAGTCCTGCTCAGTTTCTGCAGTACTTAGGCTGGAAAAGAGGCAGAATCACACTGAGAGATAAGGCATTTCAAAGCACCCCTTGTTCCTCCAATGTCCTCACCGTGCCAGCAAAAGGATACCTTGCAACAGGTACTCACTATCTTGCTAAGTAAGAGGAAAGCACTGATCTGCCATGAGAGCTGCTTACCTGCTCAAAAAAAAAAAAAAAAAAAAAAAAAAAAATCAGCTGTCTACTGTAAGGTCTATTAAAAAATTGCTAAAGTAGGCCAGTTAGAGAGGGCTGGCTTATTAAGCCTCCACAGGTTCTAAAATACTGCTCTCCACAGGTTGCCCCAAGAAGGGCTGACCTAAATAAGAATTTATCAGATTCCCCAAGATCGACATTGATCCATTCAGAGCTTTAAACATGGTTATTTAGCTCTGAACTCATCTCAGAAACAGACATAAAAAATATCAAATGTTCTTCTGTGAAAACCAGTTCTCTCTCAACCAGGAAAATACGGCAGGGACAACAGCTCTGGCAAAGAGCTTTTCTTGCAGTGAGCCAGGCAAGCTTCTGCAGCTTCTCCCCAGTTTTATGGCATGACTGGAGAGGTGCTTGTTGCTTGACCTGCACGTGGACATCCCTATCACACATCTAACCCATGCAAGCATCCCTGCTGAGCACCTTGGCAGACTCAGTCCCATCCCAGGACTTCCAGTGAACAAGGCCCAGAGAGAAAACTGCAGGAGTGTGCAGTGCCACAGTTCCATCCCTGCACAGCTCTAAGTACTTGTGAGAAGAGGGCAAAGTGAGCTGCTCGTTCGATGATCTCCTGCCAGAAAGGCGCTAAAAATCATTGTTTTAGTCTGGCATGCCATGTAATATATATAAAAGGCCATCACACGATTATTTCGATCAAACACGTGGTTTCAGGATGGAGGGAAAACAAAACAATGCAGCAAAGCTGTTTATATCAGTAGCTGCAGTTGTATATAACCATCCCGTTTTTAGGCTCTTCAAATCTCAAAGCACTGAGAAGCACCCCATCATATTGGAAATGCAGCTTTCTCTAAAAGAACTCATGCAAACTTCTTCTCCCAGAGCAGCAGTTAATTTTATTACTCTAGAAGACTCGCAGGACTGTTTCTGCACCATGGTATAAATGGGAGAAATGTACACTCAGAAGATTTTATTGTAAGTTTTGCACTGCTGCACACGTAAAAGAATTGTTAAGGGTTAATATGTAAGGGTCTGTGACTTGCATGTTAAAATGGAAAAACTTCTTGACAGGACAAAAATATAACCAAAATCCTTCCTCAAAATCTAAAGCCCTTAAGGGAACAGAAGATCTATGTCAAGCAAGTTCCTCTAGACATATACTTACACATTCTGTAATGTAAGTGGAGATTATGGCGTGATACTGTCTACAGTAAGTGCTCCATAAGAAATATACGGTTTGACTACCATTTACAGAAAGAACCCCAAAACCAATCCTCCCCCCACCCAAAACCCAACAAAATCCTCCAGAAATAATGGTGCATTAGAAATATTCTGAAGTGACCTGTTTCAAAAATCTTGAAATCTTATTTTAGTGTAAAGGCCATGAAACACACTGAATTTGTCACAATACTTAAAACATTCATTTGTTCCTGACTTACACTAAGGCAGGTTACTCTCCATTGGGATGTTCCTTGCCCCCACATCTGAGAAAGAGCAACTGCCACAAAGGGAAGTGATTCAGTCAAAAGAAATCCCAGCAGGTCGTGGCTTCTGCAAAATGCCTGTGGCTTCTCAGGACAACTAAGCAAACGGATATATTTCTGTTAGGACACCTACAACGGCAGAAATGTCATCAAATCCATAAACAGTTAATGACCTGCCAGAACAAATGTCATAAAACAAAATTAAGGCCCATCATCCAGTTAAAAGGACTTCTGAGAGCGATTTACAAGGGCAATCTATACACGCTTACCCCGGGCAGTGCGTGATTAGCAGTGCTCTGCCACAGCTCATCTGGCATCTCACAGCCCTCAGCTTCATGAGGTGGGGAGCACAACCTGCACTCCTGTTAATAAATACCCATTCCCATTCCAAACTACAACTTCAAAGTGCTGCTTACTTACGCCTCCTCAGAGAGAAAGGCTGAGTGACTTCCCTTCAACTGTATTCATCTGTGTCAAATTTCGCTATCAGTAAGTCAACGTGTAATTACAATCATCCATCCATAAAATGGGGGATGGAAAGAGAAAAAGGGATATGTCCTTATTTTTCAGGCATTAAGGAGAGAACTGGGGATTTCCCAAGAATGCAGAAACCAGAGAACAAGAGTGATCAAAAACTTCTGGCTGTTGTTTCTGCTGATATGTATCTGGATCCACACAAACACATACATGTCAGTGGTACACCATGGCTTTAAACGGTGATAGGAAATTACCAGATCAAGATGACCTTCATTTCTCAACACAACTGCGCTCGCACCACCAGAGGCATCTCAAGTGATTCGGTCTGGACTAGGCTCCATTGCTTGGTCTGTTCACTCTGGCAAGATCAGCTACTGGATAAACATCAGAGAGATGCTTATCACAGGGACTCCACTGCCTCACTGCTTTAACAGAAAATCAGTTGCCTGAAAACACCAACAGTTAAGGAAGCAAAATTAAGGAAGCAAAATCTCACTGCTCCCCTGGGTTTAGGAGAACCATATCATTGGCAAACAGCAGACCCCTGGTGAAAGCTGGTATCTCTTATTTAGCCAGCCCAGAAGCCTGTGCAGAAAAACCACAGGAAGCTAGTAATTAGCTCGTCAGTGTCAAAAAACCCCCAGAGGCTACAAACCTGAGAAGATTTCCAGACGTACTGATTATTGTTACATACATAAAAACGTATACAAATATAAACATTCACAAGACATGTAGTCCACCTTCACAGAAAAGGCTGCAAAAGAAAAGCTACAAGGCCGACATGAAGGATACCTAGTTTGGAACAGAAATGCCACAAATATGTAAGCTAGAAGTTGACCAAGTATCAACATTTTTAAGGTGATAAAGATAATACTGCAAATTTATCAATAGAGAATAAAATCATCATATTTCTCTCAGCATGAAAAAAAAATTTACATGGCCCATCAAGCAAACACTGAGTCATCCAGATTTATCCAGACAGGAAAAGCAGGTGGCTGTTCAAAGATAAAATGTACAAAACCTAAAATTCAAGTGCATTGATTTGATCCTGTGCAGATTTAGACAGAAAGAAGGGAAAAGCCAAAACAGGAAACTGAAAACACCTTTATCTTGAGCTGAAGAAACAATTTAAACAGAGTACCATGCCAAAACCAAATAAATACTATTAACAATATAGAAGGTTTTCCTGGCTAATAATGGCAACAAATGGAAACAAACTCTGTAAAGGCAGAGCAGATTATTTTAACAGTTCACCACATGCAAACCTCTCTAGCATCAAAGACAAAGGAAGCAGATTAGTGCATCATTTAAACTTCCCCTTATGCTATCAGCCAACAGCTTGTGATTTCTCTTTTCACCTAAATCAGAACTTTTCTAGGAGAGACTGTGGAAGAGTCATTAAAAGAGAAAGGACAGTGGTACTTGCAGAAACGAAAGAGAAAGAAAAGAAAAAAACTCAAGAGGCAGATGAAGCAACGACTGTAAACAGGTGATATTCCTGCCACCATCTTATGTGAAACAGCTGTTTGCTGACAGTGCAGTAATAACCAAAAAACATTTCTGGGAGAGGTGGTATGGGAATCCATATACATCACTTCCTTGACATCTTTTACATCCAGCCTCCCTTGTGTACAAACTAAGAAGGTGTTTTGGCTGCTGGTCTGGGAAAGCAGTACAGTCTTTTAAATTCTTTCCCTGCCCAGTGTTTTCAGAAATAACAGTATTTTTTACAATTGGGATTTATATGAACTCTGCAAAGTGCTTAGGTCTTCGAAGAACAAAATTACCACACTGTGCCAAGAAAGTTAAGAAGCAACCGAAATGAATGAAAACTTGCAATTTTTAGAGATGCTTGCTGAAGCTGCCACAGGACAACCTCTTCAGCATTGCAGTTGGGTTTTAAACATGCAAAGCTGCATATTTGCAAAGGAAGACAAAACTCCAAGTATCAAGTAGCATTCCATCTCAACTCCTCAACTTTCTTTATTAATGTGGAGTCTAGAAAAGACCAAATAAAACATCCCTGAAAAAGAACATAGAAATTTGGTTCTTATCTAAGAGCTGAGGTATCTGAGAGATCAAAAGGAAGTCTCTTGGTGTAAAACATGATTTGCAGACCATGACAGTATGGTATATTTAAGCAATTACTTCTTGAGTAGGTGAAACAAGAACCTCTCATCAAAAAAGTGTTCCCATACTAACGTCATACATAAACACTTTTACAAACCATGAGCTGGAAGGTGAGCGGAGGAATAGGAAACAACTTCAAAACAGAAGCGGAAGAGCTGGCAAGATTCTTTGCTTCCCTCCGAATGAAACAAAAACAGCTGGAGTGAATCAGTGGGGAATATTAAATCAAGGAACACAGTGCTAAGAAAAGGTGAAAAAAAACCCTTCTGATGAAAGCCAGGCCCTTTGCAAAGGGCCATACAGCTCTTCTACCACAACCATTTGAAGCAGTTATGCTATGACGGGAATGTGTTCTGCATCCCATTCCTGTTCTCACAAGCTCTGGGCAGTTCAGCAAACACTCATGTGCACAAAGTAAACATAAAATAATACTGTTAAAGGGCTTATTTGTTTTTTGCTTTGACCAGCATTATCAATTACCAGTAAAATACTAAAAACGTTGGGCCATCTCAGTTTACTTTTCCATGTTAATTAGCAGTAGAGGTCAACACAAAAAATCGTTCATTAAGGATAGGAACCCATGTGATCTGACCCATACTGGATGTAGTCACCCATATGCTTCCAGTGATGATGAAAATCAATGTCTCTCACATGTTTCATGACCCATCACCATCCTCCCCAGGCTGAATCTCACAAACAGAGCAGACCAACATCCACTCTGACCTGCTGTGGAAAGAAGCAGGCTCATCACAGCTGTCCCTGCTGCTGTCATCTGCACCCACTGAGCCATTCAGTGCACAGGCTAACCAAAAGGGACCTCAGGGGCAGGGAAAGCATGGAGGAATTAGGTTATAGGCTGATCAATTCTGTCTTCGATAGGAACAGCAACCAATTTACAGAACTGACTGCACTGGTAACTGGTCTGTATAAATAAAGGGGAAAGAGGAGGAAAATAACCCAGATGGGGACAAGAGTAACTCAAACAGGCTGCAGCATCAAAACCCACACCAGTTGCAAGCAACCATTCTTGCTTGAATCTATATGGCACACTTTCATCCTGAGGCATGATCTTAAAGGAGGAAAAGGAAGTGTTGTGTTATTTTTTTTAATTAGACCGGTTATGTTGTTTGGTTTTTTAATTAGACCATGGCATACAACTGGGGAGGATGAGGGGAGGTTGAGCCTTCCCCACTCGGTGGGGTGGCCGTGACAGCAGGGCTGAGCATCAGCTGCGGGCAGTCATGCTGCCAGGATGGAGAGGAGTGGAAACACCGTGGAACTGCGGCCTCGCTCAGCTCTCATGAGCACAGCAAAGACAATGTTCCCTCAAGTCACAGCCTCAGATCTCAAAAAAACAGAGCTGTTCTTACACGATGTTTTTGCAGACCACCATGGCATGCTGTTTTCCTTTTAGCATTGTAGCCCCACATGTAATGTTTAAACATTTAATGTTTAGCCCACATGCACCAGGAGGAGGTACCAGGGTTCCTCGCTGTGGGGACACCCAGAAGCCCCGCCACTGAACCCAGGGTCTCATTAGCTGTAGGAAACTCGGGGCTGCAACGGTGTCAGAAATGCCAGCTATTCTAAAGCGTGACTCACCCTGCAGCCGCGCAAGGAGCCGGGCTCATTTGTGCTGCCGATCTCCTGGGGAGCTCAATCGCAGCACATCCCTGCGACCTTTCCTCTCCACCCTCAAGGTCAGAGCTGGCATACCACAGCAGGCATGCCTGAAACTGTGCAGTTGCTGGAACACTTTTCCAGTCCCTAGAGCAGCAGGTATTTTCACCTATCCACTCAAATCCCCACGCGGCCTGCAGCAGAGGAGGCACCTGGGCTCCTCCACCTCCTCCCAGGAGCCGGACCTGGCTGCACAAACTACCCCGGGTGCCTCTTTTCTCAAGCACACCTCTCTACGAGGCCAAAAAGTTGTTCTCACAAAAGTAAACGTCCAGCCCACTGGCAAAGCAGAAGACACTTTCAAACTTTAAAGGATTATCAGTTGTACTTGATCGCTGAGCGCCAGGGCAGAGTTGTAACTATGTGGCTGTGATGCTGTGCAAGCGAAAAGCCATTTTGGAAGGTTTTAAGCAAGTAGAGAGCAGGGCAGACTACATAAACCCCAGTCACATGCTAACAAAGGAGAGAGAGAGTGCAGATTTCCTCATGCTGCATTGCCATTAATCCAGAGGGACCAAATGTGAGATGGAGAGAGAAAATTTAGATGGTACTTACAATACACTTACATATCATGTCTCGAATCTTCCACCAAGAGTGCAAATTAACAGACTAATTTTTTCAATATTTTTTAAACTTAGCAGGCCACTACTGTACTAAGGGATGGTAGCGATATGAATCATATTCCACCTAATGACCATGTGCCAAATAGACTCACATTTTCATTAATCTGTGGAGCCTTCATTAGGTCTTTGAACCATTTTAAGCAGAAGAAGAATCTAGAAACTACACAATAAATTTTGATCCACTCTGATGTGCTTGCTTACTGTTCTGCAACTTTCATAGTGTTACTAAGGTATAGCCTACTTCACTGTTGTAAATTTGCAGCCCCATATGACTTTTTGATAAAGTAATCTTCAGGCTTTTTCTAAGCACATTTTATTTGTGACTGAAAGAAAATTAAGCAGCTAAGCAAGCAGAAAATAAATCAGACCAACTGTATGAGTTGATCCAGTGGCTGAACTCATGAAATTTCTGTCTTCCACTTAAAACAACTAAGAGATGGTAAAAATCACTTGCAAGCATGTAGCAGAGCAGAAATTATCTAAATGCCAGCTACGTGAGATTACCTATAGTACCACAGTTATTTTCTGCCAAACAGGGCTTGCACCATCAGTTCTCACTCTTGCAAATCACCCCGGCAGTGCTCTGACAAAAACCCTCTGAGGTGCACGGGAATTCAACTCACCGGGAACATCTCAGAGGCTTTGCATGCTGCGTGCATGGACCCAATACAATAATTCTACAGAGCCTAGGATTAATCTCAGCTTCTCAGAGCTGCAAAAATACCTTCACAGATATTCAGCCATGCATGTATCAATGCAATGCCGTATTTCAGAGTCTGAGGTAAACTGAGTGCTCTGAGGTGTAGTTAAGAGTTACAGTACGGAATTACCAAGACGCCAAATGGCACAGCTGCTGCTGTGCTGACAGAGCACGCTGGTCAAACCAAAACAGCTGCGAGTTACGTCTGCTTAACATCAGTAGCTGTGTGACTGAGGCAGAAGCAGGCACAGTAGGTGGCAAGACACAGCTACAGGGGGAAGGACCTAGCATGCAAGTGAGAAAAACCCCAGAAGTTCTGCTGGCCCCCCAACAATGAGGACACAGAGACAGAACAGCAGCTAGAGGGAAGTAGAGAATCAAATTTATCAGAAACACACACGAAGAGAATGAAGGTGGTGTTTCACCATCACCTTCCACATCTTTTAGTATCTACCAATTCCACCATCTGAAATTTCAGAAATCTGAATTGTTAAGTATGTCAAGCACGTATACTGTGGTGTTAGAGCTGCTTTGTCAAATACAGTTTATAAAAGGTGGGGAGCCTTTTTGAAACCATCAGTTTTTCACGAGTTGGATGTAAAATAAACAGGTGCTTAACATCAGGTTACTGTGCTTTTGGAAAGTTCAGCATCAGGTTTGAAAGGAAGGCTTAACTTGCATTCACAGCAATATAGTACTACTTTTAATGAACCAGGTAATTAGCAATTCTCTAAAAAGAAGGGTATCCCTGAGTGTTGAACATCAAAAGAACTACACTCATTTGCAATTTAAAGACCAGAATTGGCAAGATCCTGTGCACTCTCTGCTCCCTTTTGGAGTCAGTGGAAATGAATGGCACATAACACCTCTTGGGGTCAGATCCAAAGGAATAAGCATTTATCTGACTTAAGTTATCACTTTACTTAGAAAATACTTAAACTTTGGAAACAACAGAAGGAAAGCCACTACTGAATTCATTGCAGAAATCCTCATTTTCAGTAAAGGTGTTCTGGGAACATATAGTGAAGAGCCACAAAACCAGCTACTCCACATTTCCAACATGCTGCTGCAAACTGCAAGTTCCTGAGGAAATAAAGGGAAATCTTGAAAGCTCTTTAGAAACTATGAAGATTCTGTGCTGAACCTCTTACAGGTCAAACATAAATTATGTACCTTATTTCTGACACAGGTCCATTATTAATTCCATCTGCAACATCCAATATGCTCATTTCTCTCAACTTCTGCTTTACCCCTTTCATTCCTTTTCTGTAGACAGTGCTCACCTTGCCTAAGACTCTCGGATGACTCTTTTTAACACAGTATCCACACAAAAAGAGAGTCAAATGCATATATTTAAAATTTCTTAATGAGCTAAAAGCTTGCACCGGCAAGTCAGGGCCCTTCCTGTCTGTCCTGAGCAAATATTTTATTTCTGACCTATTGTAACTATGGTAAAAATCAGACTGCAAAGTCTTGCATAGCCTTATCTGTTTTGAAAGGTGCTTGGCACACCTTTCTGACCTAAAAAAGGCAAGTAAAAATGCATGAGTGTGTTGTGTATCAACTCAGATTCTAATGTTGTGCAATACCACCAAGAATATTTCTTCAATGACCTTAGCAAATAGATACAGTCAGAGAAAAACTCAAGACTTAACAACGCACAATTCAGTGTCTGTAAAAACGTGTGAGGCAGCAAAAGAAAGGAGCCAGGACAGTGCAGGTGAGCAGGTTCTCCGTTACACCTCTTCTAACTGCAGGGAGGAACAAACCAGATAGCAGGAGTATTATCTTGGAAGTCTTTTTCTGACAGTCAGGGTATGTCCAAAAGGAAAGGGTCCAGTTTTTCAAAGAGTGAAATTGCCAGAAGGTGAACTGAAGAACACTTCGACTCTGGAGGGATTTGTCCTGTTCCCATCATTAGTATTCCACTGCTCCCTGCAAAGACCTCAGAGACGGCAGAACAACTCGTGATGCTTGCAGCCTGCCTGAACTGCTAGGTTTGGATGCATGCCTTAGACTCTCAGGACTGGCATAACTAAATCTGCACACTTATATTTAGCTATACATACAAATTCAAGTGCAAACCCAGAATGTGAAATGACCTATGCAAAGCCTACAGATCTCTCATTCTTACAGGTTTCACCTTTGTACCAGTGGTTATTGGTTGCATGGAGAACAAAAGTAATAAAAAAAGTTTACAGAACAAGCTGGCGACATCAAGAAATTCTGTTATTGATAGAATATTTTTCTCTTCTCCTTCATCCCAGTTTTGAAGCCCATCTAACTTGTTGAGATCTCGCACTTCAGGCTGCCTGGCAGAGCTAATGGAAAAAACCCCACAACTTATCTCCCATCATGCAAACCCCAGTGATTCCCCTCTGCTTCTCAGAAGAACATCTGGAAAGCAACACCATACAAGAGATTTGCTCAAGGGTAGGAGGGCATGAGAAGGGAAAAATCCTTCTGAATATTTGTGCTATATTTAAACACCAGACCAAAGCTTACACTTGGAGTGAATGTCTGTCTCTCTGCTGTGGGAATGCAGATCCAGGCACTGAACAAGGATGTGGTAAGCTTTTCACAACATGCCCCAAAGCAATGGCATTACTGCAAGACTGTAAAAATGGAACACGCAGTGCTTCTATCTTCTATTGCAATTGTTGCAGGGACAGAACATGGAGCAAAAGGAAATTTCACCAGTGCACTGGGAAAAAAAAAAAATCTCAGTTTTCAGCACAGAAAGTTCACCTGTTTTGTAGAAATACCTCCTACAAAGAAGGTGTAAATGAAGAAGGGGGGATACAGTAAAATCAAAGCAACTCACACAAAATTTCAGAAGGTGTCTTAGTTTGGAATTTAAAATTCACATAAAACTGGAGCAATATCAGAATCAATTGTCAGTGAAAGCAATGAGAGCTACAGGTACTTAAATAAGTTGGGGAAAGAACATCCAGAACAAGCAGTTGTATTAATTTTACTCTTTACAGCCATAAATTTAGGGAACCATCTTCTGAGAAACAAACTGACTTCATTTTTTTAGTATCATCTCACCTCAGCTTGTTATTTGTGCATCCTTCCCCATCCTAACAGGAACAAAAGTATTGTTCATGCAAAGTGGCACCTAGGAAACATCAAGGCTGATATAGGAGGACTGCACAGAAAGCTAACTTTCCAAGGTGAGAAGCATATTCCCAAGGTGAGAAGCATATTTCCAAAGGAAGCATATTCCCAAGGTGAGTAGTTCATGTAATCAAAATCATTGTGGGAACTAGTCACCACATCTGAATTCATAAATATCAAAACTAAGTCATCACCAAAAGAGCAAAGAGCTGCTCAGCCTGAACTGCCAGTACTACACATAGCATTTGAGACTAACAGCCGCCTGTTCACATGAAATACAAAAGAAGTTAATGCAGCTTCTTGCATGAACTAAGTAGGTGGGAGCTACACTAACTCTCAGGATTAGGGACCCTGTAGGAGTCAACAAGCAAACTTACCACTGGAGCTAATTGCCTTTTTATTTTCCAGTATGACTGGGAAACAGTGACGTTAGCCACTGCCAGTTCAGGATAAAGATATGTGTGTGTGACACCTACGTGATAGCCCAGCTAATGAGGGCACCAGAAGAGATGTGCCACTGGGAACGCAGAGGTGTGGGCTGATATTCTCTCTGAGGAGGACAACTCCTTTTACACAGAGTGGGAACTGCTGCCACAGTCACAGTGCTGTTGCTATTTCCACACCTCACCAGGCTACACTCTGCTGTCAGATGCAGCACAGACATGCTCTTGCTCCTGTCAAGATGACTCTGCTCACAGTAATGCAGAAAGTATTAAACAATGACAGACATCCTACATGCATCACAACTCACACTGTATAAAGTGAAAACAGCAGATTCTTCTGTTTTCTTTTGCTTCTGTGTTTTTCCAGTGTCTCGAGCAGTAGCTAATCTGTAACACTGAGGGCAGAGAGTTTAATGTGCAAGTTCGTAAGTAAAGGCAATGCTTCTGAAATATACAACAGATAAAGGAGGAATTCCAGGATAACGGTGTATGGTTTGAAACACCACACTTTTTTGTTCCTTCACAACTTTTCACATGAGCAAACAATTGTTTAAAAATTATGGCTCAATCTTACACTAGGCATATGCTAATTGTGTGCCATTATTAATTTAAAAATCCATTCTCTTCCTAATTAACAGTTTATTTTTACCCTAACTCATAAACACCTGATTACTTTCCAAATCAAAAGTGTGGTTGCCATATTGTATCTGGACGTGTCTACAGAGTTGCTCTCATCTTGCTCTGTTGTACTTTAGCGTGTCTGTTTTTTATTGAAAAGGGGAAGAGTAGGAAAGTCGATTTTGCAGGTATTCTAGTCAAGGTGGAAAGGTTTTACTGGAGAGAAAGGTTGGGCTTCATGCTAAATTTTTGGGGCTTAGAGGAGTGTTCAGGAATTTGTTTTCAAATGAGCTCTGCAAGTTTGCTCAGCTTGAAACATGAACTATCATGAAAGTCATATTCTGCCTTCTTAGTTCACTTCTTCAGCTGGCTGAATGAGTCCTTTCAGCAGTTATAATATTGCCCTTTCCCAGTACATAAAAACTTGGCTATAATATTGCCTCTTCCCAGTCACTAGGTGCTCCGCACACACAAGTAATATTTTTAATTTCACATCCAGTTATACTGGCACACAAACTTTCATCAATGTCAATTACACTGTACAGAGCTTGTACAACACTATCTAACTTTGACTTTTTTTTTTGTTTTTTGGTGAACCGTGGTTTTTGGAGCATTCCTACATGAGACAGCTTCGATTTTTACTGTATTTATGTTCACATGAAGTCTCTTCTGGACCACACACTGAACTACGAGCAGTGTTAAGTCATCCTGGTGCAACATGAAAAGTTTTAATTAAAACCTGCCTTTCTACTCCTTCCTCCATTAATGTACATGCTATTGTACTGCAAAATCTAGCAACAAAAAATGACAAAAACTTCCATTTGTCTTTTGTATGTGAGAATTATAGGATAAACCACAACTGCTGTCCATGGTTATTACTGAAGTAATAGGATGCAATTAATTAAGTTGCTTGTATTTTACTCATTCTTAAATAGTCACACCGTTGACCAACTTATCATAGAGATAAGTAAATTACTGTATTTATTTTCATACTGAGTAATGTAAGTAGAGAAACATACTGTGGTCATTCATAGCTGGACTTCATGCAGCTTATCAGTTTAAGGCAAGGACTTATACATGTAAGGTTAGTGTGCATTACGATTGGCCTGAGTTTGAAATGCATTAGATAAGAATAGTAAGTCAAAAAAGGTAGTATTCCTATAATATCACCAGATTAATAGGAACCAGTAAAAAGCAATAGAATATAGAGTGGTATCTTTCATTTTATTAGAGTAAAAGTCTTCCTCTAAAGTTATTTTCTCCAGAGTGGAGAGGTTTACAAATGATGAAGGTGATCATGCCCTTGAAATCCTCCTTAACCACAGCTTTAAAAACAGAGCAGAAGAATCCCTTTCTGCTTCAGAGATGTTTTAACTTGGACCTTTGCACAGATAAACTAACACATCTACATCTCAGACAGGGGAAGAAAAATATATGTAACTTATAAAATGCTTCTGTGGCAAAATCACTGGGGAGACGCTGATAAAATACAGCACTCTCCCTACTTCTCTGGAAATGCTGAAAAAGCCAAGCAAAACAAAAATACTGCAGAAATTTAGTGTCAAGAAATTTGTAAACTACTTTAACCGGAACTAAATTTGTAATGGCTGCACCAAAACATCTGCTTCCCCTCACCCTTAAGATTTAAGTGTCCCTATTACTTTATGCAATTTTCTTCTTTTGTTAACACACTGTGTGGGCAGTCTCTTAGGAGAGACTGCCACGATACCAACAAATTTGTAGTAAGGCGTGATTTGACACTATGCTGATATGCATACTGTATTGTGAGTAGGAGACAGCAGCTTACCAAATCATTTTCTGATGAAAAAAAACCTCAAACATCAAGAAAGGTCTCCAAAACTAACAGCCAGAAGCAGATTTCAGAGGGACAATCACCATCTGCTTCCAGCCAATATGGCCAAAAAAACCTTGTATCATTCTGCAAACTGTGTAAATTCAGTTACTTTTACTTTGTACTTATTTTGCTCCTCCAGTTTATCTTCTCTGAAATGTTCAAAGTCTCACAGAAAAGAGAAAGGACCTACATACATGGAAGCAGAAAGAACCTACATATATAAAAGAATGGACATGAGAAGAAATACCACCAAGAAAGCTTCAGCTGCCAATATTTCTTCAGCTGCCAAGCTTTTAACTTAGTACTTTTCCTTTATTTCTCCTCTGCATGGAGAGCAGATGGATTCACACTCCAGTATCTGGTGGCATCACAAATCAGTGAATCTCAGCTTGACTGAAGTCTTGGAAGCAAGAAACCGATTAATTATTTTAAGCTTGCAGAAGCCAGACAACCCAGAGGAGTTCTGCCAAGCAAATATGGAGTAGAATTTATGGATGTAATTGTGAACTTCTGATAAAGTGACACTGGTTGGAAAAGGTCTGGTTCACTTCAGAGTGACGGGAACGAGTTCCTAAGAAGCATAAGGAAAAATTCTGACGGATGGCTGGAATAACTTCCAATTGCAGCTTCTTTCTGCAGGTGTCCCAAATCCTCACTGTCACCTCTGATGCTGCTGTTGAGTAACCCCTGTGCAACGTTTAGGATAGGTCCACCTGCTGCTTGTACTTCACCTGCATGCCAGCACTGCCTCTCCTTCACTGCAGTAGAATACTTCACACTGTGTTGTTTCCTCTATTACCCCATAAACAAACACCATGTCAAGCTTTCTCTCTGAAAAGATTTCCTTTTTCCTGCAGTGAGCTTTTATTTTTTTTCTCTTTTCCTTTATTCACTCTCACAGCTCTTTTCTGAGACATATGCAAATTAGTCAGCTATCTTCTCCAATTCCATGCACCAAATCCAGCCACTCCACTCCAGCAGTATTTCTCTTAATGCCAAATTCAGATGTGGTACAGCCTTCCAAGACCTGCCTGGCATTTTCCTGATGACAAATTCATGGAGCACATTAGATGTCATGATGGAAGAACCACCCTTGCAGCTTTTGCTTACCTGACTATTAACTGTGATCCTGCACCATGTCGTGTTGGTTTTTTGTTTTCTACAGACTATAAAGGTGATGGGAACATAGTACAGAAGCAAAACAACAGTAAAGAACCTGCAGGGAACCTGCGAACAGGTCTTTCTTTCCAAGTATTTCTCTCAAGTGTACTAGTACTAGGATTGACTAAGTTAGGATTGACTAAACAGATTCTCAAGTTGAGCAATGAATGATCATCTCTTGCCCTCCTCCCACTACACACACACTCATTTAATACTGCATCCATTTAAGAAGACACCCACCAGTCTCCCTGCTTAAGCACTATATAGCAGACATGCGTGGAATGGGACAGCAGCTTGCTATGGAATGTGGGCCAGCTGCTCCCCGTTTCCTGCGTGACAGTGGGGATAACTGACCAACAGGTAGACACAGCTAAAGGTAACCCCAGTTTGATTATTTACAGGTTCCCAAACCCAAACCTGATAAGAGTCCATAATGATTAACAGCCAGCTGCTGAACAGAGTCACTCACAGCAGTCCATAGTTCGTAAGGAACAAAACCAGTGGTGCTCCAGTGGGAGATCAGAGCAGTGAACAACAGCTCCCACATGCTCAGCTTCAGGCCATTTGTGCAGGGGAAGGAAACCCCCAAGTCCTCCCTCAATGGAGCTGGCTAATTGCAGTTCATTTCTACTATCAGTGCTTCTGTAGTCCTTTCCTCTACTGTGTAGACAAATTTGCCAACGTCAGGACCTAAAATGTCCTTTTATATCTTTTCCTTCATTTCATTCCATTCAGTTTTCTATTTACTGCCTCTTTATTGAAGTCAAGAAACACAAAGTTTTGCAAAGAAAAAATGAGCAGACTAAGCTATAATTGGCAATTCTAGCATCACTAAACAAAAAGCCTCCTGACTCCCCATTTATAGACTCCAAACCTTTCTTTGGGAAAGGCTCTTCCTGAGATTTCTTCTGCACCTTCCCAACAGGGGACTTACCTAATACCTACAGAAAGTGTGCTATCAAGTAAAATTCATACACAGAAGGCCCCCAAGACTACCAAGCAGCAGTTTAATGGTACTGCTTCTCAAGGGAAAGACATCAGTGGAGAGATTTCACCTTTTGCAGGTGCAGATTTCATACCCATCATCAAAACAGCTATTTTTAAAATTTACTCTTACAAGCTACAATACCTCTTCAAGTTTATGCAGCTTACACAGAGACAGGAGACATGAAATTCTGTGCATCAACAGAACAAAAAATCAGCTTCACAGCAGTCACTACCTGTAGGTCCTAACAGATAGAGTTCATGTGGACAGTAAGAACATTATATTACAGAGGCTTGTTTTTCGCTCTGAGTATTAATAGCATGCACCATGGATTTGCAGCAAAAGTATTTTAAAACATTTAAGGCTCCATTGCCAAACTGTTTCTCAGCCTAGTAGTTCTGTCCAAGCATTTCCTTGTGCAGAGCCAGGAGCTGGACTCAGTGATCTTGCTAGGTCCAGCTCAGGATATTCTATGATTCTGTAAGAAAGGCTTAAAAATCTTTGCTCATTATTTGTGAAAATTGAAAGATTTCCCTGTAAACTCTTTACAATACGGATTTGTGCCTGTGGACAAACATCTGTAACATACAGTAAGTGTCTATGATAAGTTATGTCATAACACTCTAATCATGGTGCTGGTGTGCTCTATAAACTGTTCTGATGTGCATCCAATTTAAATGGTCCTGAAAAATGCTAGACTGGATGCCCACTTTATATGGAGAAATTAATGGGAAGAGGTATTGAAAAACAAACTAAATTGGAGCAGCTCCACTCCTGCTGCAGACATGCTGATCTGAAATAAAAGTCACTTTATTCTGAAAATAATTATTTCCCTCACAAAGCTCAGCAGTAAATCTGGCCTTGAAAGAACTGGCTCTTTTCAGCTCATAACAGAAAGAACCACAGAATTTGAACTTAATGCAAATAACTTGCCCAAAGGAAAACTAAAAAGTTGCTTGCCTTGGTAGGCACAGAAAAAAAGAAAAGTCTGGTTTTTTATCATAACGCTAACCCAGACTGTAATTTGTCTTTTTACAACTAATGAGCAACTCAGTGCTGTCAGGATTCATTTTGATGCGGTGGGCTTCTGAACAAGACGTCTAAGTAGCCACTTGCTGGAATCAAAGTATGTAGGAGACTGGGGGAACAGGCCCCCATTTGCTTCTGCTGGGACAGGTAGCTGGAGAACAGCTAAAAGGTTTAGAGCTGTGCAAGAACTGGAACAAAGCTAAGTAGAAGTTTACTGGCAACAAATTGCTAAAACCCTTGGAGAAAAAAAAAAAAAGAGTAAATTGTGGCTCCCTAAGCACAGCTCATTCCTTGGGAGTCCAGCAAGGTTGCTCAGCAACATACCACAATTACTGTGGGTCAAGTCCTCAGGACATAATCTAGCCTATTGACTTCAATTCAACCACCCCTGGCATAAGGTACTGCCAACTGTGAGCAAGAAGAAAACAGAAGCAATGCAGACTGGAGAGCTCTCAGATGTTGGGAGGAAATTTCACAGTTTCCAAATGTTTTATCCAAATTGTTCTGATCTGCTCAATTCAATATGTCTGTTCTACGGTCATTCTTTGAAAGAGGTAATTCAGAAACAAATTTTAATTTCAATTTAATAGGAAAGCAAGAACCAAAGTCCACTGAAGCAGTGAGACATTTTTGAGTTCAAGCCATTTTTCAGTACCCACACTCCTGCCACAGATACTCTCTCAAAAAAACCCTAATGCCTAATCTTAGAGGAATTCGTAATAAAAATACTTTCCACTCTATCAAGCATAGTTGTTCATGACAAGCTTGACCAGAAAGTCATCCTTCCCTCTTGTGGATAACTTGACCCTTCCAAAACTCGTTCACCTAATACATTACTGGGAAACTTTTCTGTGAAGTCACAGTTTGAATGCCTCACACACATCTCTCCAGCCTTTAAGAAGGACAGAATTGCTTTGAGATGTGTGTGTCTGTGTATACATATATATATATATATTTATGTTTCTTTTAGGGAAGTACAGCTATGAATAGAAGATGAGACCTTGGGATGTCATAAAGTTCCACTGAGTATTTGGCTTTCCCATGTAAAACACAGAGAGCAGCTTTCTGACCCAGGCTGCAGCATGCAAGGTGCAATCAGCAGCAGGTCAACAATCCTTCTGCACAAGTGTTCCTAGCAGAGTCCTGAAAATTTTAGTTTGACTGTAAAAGAGGGAGCTCGCATGTGTTGGAGGAAGAGAGATTCCTTCAGAAAACATTCTCCCTCTCACTGGAACTACAGTAATGACTCTTAAGCCCAGGCTTACAAGAAGTATTAGTTCACTCACTGAAATCTAAATGTTGTGGGCTGGGGTTCCCCCTCTGAGAAATACTTAGAGTAAGTTTTAAACCTATTATTTTTATTACAAATTCACTTTCAAATACTTGTGCAATTTGCTACAATTCCTTTCTTTGGAATGAAATCCGGGTTTGAAGCTCACTATTTCAACTCCTAACAAGAACAATGGGAAACAAACTCACCACCTTATTGCAATAAACAAAATGTGCAGTTGTGGATTTAGGGTTTTTGATGGATACAGGTTTACAACTGATGGTCCAAAAGCCTGAATAATCCTAGACCCTGGTATTTCATGCAAGTGTCTGTAATAATGACACTCAACACAGTCCCCTGGACCTGGGAGTCTATGGGCACTGCACCCTAGCCTGCTTATCAACAGCAGCACGCTGCCAGATGGCCAGACCCCACCAAACCTCAGTTAATTACTAAATACAGTTTCCCTCATGGAGATATTTCGGCAGAAGCCATGGACAAAACCTTTGAGTACAAACTCACACAATTGTAAATGCACGTATGTGCAATTGTAAACACACCTATTTCAGCCTTGGCCCACAGGAAAGGACAACAAACATGTAAAATGAGAGCTCTGAAGCACAAATCAAGTGAAGAAAGACGCATTTTGCTTGTATCATTACTAATACAGGCATCTAAGTACCTAAACTAGTTTCTCTGAGAGGCTAGTTTGTGCTTTGAAGAATATGCCTTTCAAAATATATCCATGGTCTTTCTGTGAAGGCTAATGATAATTTTATCTCTTCTGAGCCTTGCAGTAATAAATGCTGACAGCCCCAGATGCCAGGTCCTTGGTGAGAGCATCTGTTTGTTTATTCAGGATTAAGTTAAACTACTTAGCCACCATAACGGTAAATCCACCTCTCCTACAGACCTCCTTAGGAGTACTGAAGGAAATAATGAAACACCACATACTGCTGTGAGATCAATCACACTCAGCAGACTAAGAAACTTCTGACAATTTATTCTTGGTGTGGAGGGGTGAGGAATAGACTGCACCATATATCCCCCCCAAAAAAGAGAAGACAAAGGCCACGTTGGGTGCTCTTTGTCTTGATTTCATCACATCACACCTTGATGCTGTGGCAGACTTTCAACAAGAGGCTGTAAAGCTTGATCCTGCAGTCTTTGTTGAACAAGAAATGGGTTTAGATACCTAAAGAATTATGCTCAGTTATATGAAAAAGGACTGGATGTCTTTTTTTTCTTTTCCTGAGGCAGTTCACAGTAGCCCTTTTACCATCTTTCAATATTTGAAATGTAAAGACTTTTCGATTTAATTTCCTCTTCCTTAGGGGCGTGAAAGAAATGTTGTGCTCTTACTGACACAAATGCAATTTGAGACTCTAAATTACCAGACCTGTAACACCAATGCCATTCCTTCACACTGGCAAAATATTCTCATGTATTATATAAAGATCTGAAGATGTGAGTGCATCAAGACATAGTAAGACCACAGGATACGTATTAAGCAAACAGCAAAAAACATATTTGGAAAGGGCATGCTGCACTGTAATCTATTTAATTTTAAAAAAATCTGAAGATGGCAGAGTTAGCTTCCATTCTGCCATTTAAGGCAGCTGTAAGATTAGCCTTTAATTACTAAATGATGGTGCAAAAGCATGAGACCTGCTCACCAGCTGTTTCTGCAGCACAAGCAGAAACAGTGTCTGGCTACATCTCAGAGTATTGGGGGAGTAGGCAAGAGCACCTGCACGCTGCTGGGTTGGAGTGACTTTAAGCGTACAAATAAGATTTTGGAGGCTTTTCTTCTCATGAATAGGCAATGGCGCTTTATAGATACAGCAGCACGAGCTGAAGGATTAAGAGAATTTGGGTTTAATAAGACTGTAGTCTAGGACCTGGCTAGGGTACCCAGGAACCTTACTGCACAGGTACCCTCTGCATTGCTGTTCTTGCTCTCCTCTGCCTTGTGCCACCAGTGTTTCTCTACCCGGAGCTGGAGACGATGTGGGAGGTGTGGCCAGCTGGCTCACAGCAGCTGCATGTCATGCCAAACACTCAGCTGGAGGTGGGTGGCAAGACCACCAGAGGCTGCATCTCTGTGGTTGGGAACTCATCCTCAGCTCTCCCATCAAAGGAGAGAAACCACTACACTGATGTCACTCGGCAAACAGCTTCTAAAAACCTCCCGTGCTGTGCAGAGACTGAGCAGACTTTGTGCATCCTGAGGCAAAAGCTGCACCAGCCCAGAGTGATTGGTCCCCAGAGGAAAGGCTCTGCAGTGGGAAAACACATAGGAAGCAGGCCTAGGCCGGGCTGCCAGGAGACACTCCGAGGTCAGGGCAGTGAATGAGCAGCTTCCTCTCCACAAGATGCTGTGCAGTGCTTCCCCCGCAAGCTCACGAAGCAAAAAATTATTGCAGGCAGGAAAAACATGACATTTAGTAACATAAATTGACAAGTTCTCAACAGGAACAAAACTATTTTTTCCACTTTGTTTCTTTATATAAACAGTATTTGATTTTTAACATGCAAAAGACTGACAGCACACCAAGCACAAAATAGATTGTGATCTCCGTAGACCAGGATGGCTGTTATCAGATTGGCACCAAACGAGGCCATTGTTGGAGCTAAAATTACCTCTCAGGTCTTGCAATACACTCCACCAAGGGACGCCGTGTCCCACTGCAAAGACACACTGCCTACACAGACATCCACTACAGAGGCCAGGAGACAAAGGTCTGGGAGAAGTGGATACTGGACCCCTCACCAGGTTTATGGAGCCAGGCTGGCTCACTCTCAAGATTTGCACTCCAAACATGCAAAAAACATTCAGGAGAAAGAGAGAAATAGTGAGTATTTCTGGATTTGACTATGCTAACGGAAAACTAGTTGTTGACACCCTCTCACGTTCAAAAAAGTCAACATTTTGTTTATCTGTAACAAGTATGGCCTTAGTGCAACAGGTAAATGAGCACCAGTGAAGATGCCACCCACTATCCCTCTGATTTTCACAGTACTACTCATTTTTCTACTCAATCAGAAACCTGAAGGACAGGGGAAGTGGTTAGCACTTCCTGCATACACAGGCCAATCACTTCTACAGTGGTTTTCTTTTTCTGCAGCACCATTCCTGACTTTTCCCAGAGTTGTAAGAAAACTGTTTCTTAAGTACTTGTCTCACATGCAAGTGTTTTGAAGGGCATGTATCTTCCCTGACACTTTCATTGTCGGAATAATTTGACACATAACCATCAAGAAGAGACTGGAGTACCCAAGTTAAGTTGTAACACGCCAGTCTACAATTCCAAGAGAAAACCAAAAACTTAAACAACTATCTCTCTGTGAGTTTGCTTTTGAAGGAAGAACACCAAAAATTGTTTAGAATTTTATTTTTTTAAATGACATTTTAAAAGCATATAGCTTTGAAAAAGATCTAATATGACATGAAAACAACTTGCAAAAACTTATGGCTCCCCAAGTATAACCTGAAAAAGAATTGCTGCTTATCCCACAAATCAATAGCTGGGCCCTGGAAGAAGTGGAAAAGACACAGAGGAAGACCATCTCAAATATGGTTTGCAATGCAGTACTGGCAAACTGCATTATACCACCCATGTCTAGGCTGAGAGTCAACAGTGGGCAGTGGACAGGGCAGAGCTAGGACTGGTGATAGGGCAAAATAAAGATGGGATGGAAAGAAGAAGATGAAGAAACCTGGAAATCGGAGTTCGCTGCTAAAGGGATGATTCTACTGCAAGGATGTGAAGATGGGGGTGAGGGACTGCTGCTTGTGGGAATGGCAGCTATGGCTCACACACTCTAACAATTATAATCATTAATAACAGAAGGATTACAGGCATAGATAAAATTTACTACATAAATCTTATGCACAACGAAGTGTGTGTTCCTTATGTAGGATCTTACGCATGCATTATGCCCTGCAGGGAGGCATAAGCAAGCAGAGACATACAGAAGAACTTTTCTCATGGCAATTTACTGGGTAAGCACATTATTTGCAGCCTAAATGGTCATTATTTCTATTCCCAAAGACGGAACACTAGGGTTTGTAATGAGGTGGTCATTCATCTTACCTCTAGTTCATTACTTGTTTTAGGTTATCTCACAACACAATATACAGTATTGTGGCACATTTTTTTCTTAGAATCCATGGAGTTTTAGCAATATAGAACTAAATGAGGAATATGAATAAGTAGACTATTGCAGATACAAGTGTGTCTGCAATGGTGTCTTGCCATGTAGAAAGGAACTTGTTTAATGATCAGAGTTTTTACTAAAATAACAGCTTTGATTAGCAGCAGACAGTAGTGTTCACAGAAGTCACTGATTTATTTTAATTGGCTTTGAGACCCACATAGCATTAATTTTTCCACACATGAACTGCAAGTTTTTTACTCACCAAGGTTTAACTCTGCTGTTGATAATCCCTTCATTTACTGCAGCACATCTTCAATAATTAAGTGTCTTAAAGTTCTCTTTGTTTTGCTAGGGATGGAAAGCCAGTGAATGAGTTTTCATTTAAAGAGCGTGGGGGAGGTGAGTAGCGGAGGAGAAAGACAACTTTTTCCTGAAGACTAAGGGGGAGGATTAAACAGAAATTGCTCAGGAGAAAGTCAGACATTGACTCAGAGTAAATGAAGGGAGCAGAAGCAGGGCTCCTGGTACTGAAAGTACTGTGTGACAACAGAAAACAACCTCAATTCCTATTACTCCCACGAGCCATTGAAGAAGGAAAATGGTAACAGCTCCTCCATCAACAGGGGCCCAGCTCAGGGGGCCCACAGCCATGCCAGGCTGTGGGAGACCAGCCCTGCTGGGGCACGGCTGCAGAAGGGCTGCGTGGGGTGCCGGACCACGGGCAGGGACAGCCAGGGCTGGTGGTGCCGCAGGGGCCCTGGCAGCCAGGAAGAAAGGAAGCACCCCTGCCCTGCTGGGCCAGTCATGGCGTGGGAGCCAGGCCCAGCAGGGAGATCCTTCCTTCCCAGCACTGACAATATGGACACAGCTCAAGATGCCACTTGGGCTGATGTGAGTGGAACGCAGCCGCACCTGCAGCCCACAACAAACCAAGCCTGAGATTACTCCAACGTGCACCGAAAAAAATGGCAAAGTTGTTTTTTGGTTGGTTTGTTTTTGTTTTTTTTTTTAATTAAAGTCCCTTGTATTTATTTCAGTGCTAATAGACAACCTGTTCCCCAGGCCCTGATCCAGCAAGGCCTGTCCCTAACAGTGGCCTCATCATTTTACAGAGCTACAAACGTGGCCACGTGTATGCACACATGTCACGGCATGCAGCGCACCAGCAAGTCTGGGATATCAATACTATACTACATAATAATTTAAATGTATAGTAAAATACGTCTTGCATATGCAGTGAAACAATGTAGATGAAATACACCTCCTTCCCCTCAAAGGTAACTATTTTTAATGACTAAATTAAGATAATGCATTTAAAAGATGCAGCTTGCTGCATAAGCAGAACATATTCAAGGACAGCTCAATTTTTTACCATTCGACATCATTTCTCAGTTAACTGCAAGTCGAAGGACAAACTTTCTTGACTGTTAATGATGAGAAAAACTAACAACTGCTGTCCTGCCTAAAAACGTCCACTCCTCCAGCTGGCCAGAAACCAAGCGGAAATTCCAGATCAGGAGGCAATTATTTATGTATGTCTCCTTCCAACCAACCCCCTCTAAACCTTAAATTTGCTTCTAAGTGGGAATTAATCCTGCCTGGAACACTTTTAAACACTGCTGTATCTTTACAATGAGGTCAACGACAGTTTTTGCTTCAGCTGCACTTGCGAGATTTTTGTCCATCTTACTAGCAAATTTCCTTTTATTGTGCTTGAGAGAAAATAATTCTTCAGCTTTGGGGTGTATTTTTTTTAAATACACCATCACACTTAAACCAGAAATTACATTCCTGCCTACTACAACCTGCTGTTGCAAGTTTTATTTAAAATTCTTTCACATTTTAAAAGACTTTTTTTTTTAAATTCACAAGTACAAGAAAATGCCATTTTTACTTTAGGCTCCGTCTCAGTTCTCCAAGAGAAAAGGATCTCACTGACAAGCATTCACTATCACATTTTCCCCCTACAGTCTTTACGGATAAACAACAACACTCACATAATCTACTGACTAGATCTTATACTTTTGGACTGAAATAAATGCTCCTTCTTGTGTACTGGATTAAGAGAGACAGAATAAAAATCTCCTTTTAATTTGTTTCCGTTGATGACGCAGAACAATTCTCCATTTCATGCAGAAAATGTTTCTCCCAAGTGATCCAACTTCAGATCAGAACAAAGTATCATCTTTTCATGCAGCTCTTGAGAAAGGCTACAGTATGTGCAGTAAAATTTGAAACAAATGATACTTACCCAACAGTGGGCATAGGCTTTAAAAAACCTGATGGGGGGGGGAGCTTTAATTTGAAAATACCTCTTTTTTGGCTGGTGGTTTTGCAAAAGGGAAGCATCTCTTAAGTCTTCAGGCATTCAAATGTAATTAAGTGATCTATACATAACATCAGGATGCTGTAAGTCACTACTATAATACTTAACTCTTGCAGTTGAATCCCTGAGGAGCTATAACACACAAAATACAGACAACAAGACAGGCCTCTTATAAAGCTTGCAGTATATCTTACTTGCATGGAGTAAAGCTCCCAGAGGGATCCTCACGCACAGAGACGAAGACAGAACTCAGGCAGGCAGCCATTAAGTGAATCTAAATAATCAAGAGCCGTGATCTGAGCTGAAGATAACAGGTGAGCAGTGCCAGACTACTCTGAATTAGCATTTTTCAATGGACAGGCTACAGAGAATGAAAGCTGCCCCCTGTGCTCAGCCCAGCAAAGTAATGTAAATGCTTACAGGGCAAACAGACATGAACAAATGATTTCCTGAGGTTGTATGATCAAGTTGGACAAGACGTGGCCCATCAACAAGAGTTTGCCCAAAGGACAAGGGTCAGATCTGGCAGCAGCTGTAGGGAGCGGACGGACATGAGACAGAAGCTAACAGAGACACAAACTTCAAAATATCATTCTGGATCTGAAAAGGAAGCTCTTAGAGATGCGAGGGACAAGGCACGCTTTGTAGCTACCCAGTGACACCAGTCACCTCAAATAACAAATTATTTCTATGAAAAAAGGCACATGTTTTTGTCTGCTTCTTTAATTATCCGAAGCAAATGCATGGGTAGAGTCACAGATCTGGGACAATTGTAATTTTCCCAAGTTTCTATATGCTTTCACCATGGGGCAGGACCTGCGAGCAGATATCTTCACTTCTTTTACAGACCAGAGCTTTGCTCTATTACATGCAGAAATGTCACTGCAAATTTCATCCTCCTCCCCGAAACCATCCAGCCTAGTGAGCATGATTTGTGCCTCATTTACTGTGTCTGCAGCTGGTAATTCTATTCAACTAACTCTGCCTGCTAGAAAAATTATCATGATAACCCAAACAGCTTTGTCTTGGAGCACCATTGCCATTCTTTTTTCTTCAGTGGGAAACAACTCAGTTGTGCTCCCATTTGCCTCAACAGTGCTTCAGTGTTCAGCTGTCAGTTTATGAGAGCTAACAACAAGTGGGAAGCCCTCCTAGTTTTTCAAGACAGGACCTACTGTCTTAAAAGAAGCCAAAACCTAAAGCTAGTCAAAGAATTTATAAAGAATTTAAGGGAAATGGAACAAAATGGCAATAAATATATAATTTAAAGATTCCCTTTCCACAAACTGAGTTAAGAGAGATTTAAAGATACTCAGAATAAGAACCCTACAGAGAGACTGCATTATGCATACAAGTTTTGAATGGAATGAAAGAAAAGCTAATAAATGGATAGTAATAAGCAAAACTGTGAAAATGAAACTAGAGAAAGCCTGAAAGGAGGTTTTGGGGAAAAAGGGATGGTAAACAGTGCTTAAGTGTATTTTCATTTTTTGTCTAATCTCTGAAAATTAAATGTTCCGTAAGAAGAAGCAGCAGATGCAGAAATGAAGCAGATATACAGACAAAGGCAGCATTTGCATAAAGGAGTTATTGATGACTTTTTTAGTGTTTTTCATCTATACTACTAGCATTTGGTTTTCCTGAAAACAAACAAACAAAAAACCACTCACACCAACAGGAGCATTTAGGACAAGAGATATCTTTTGCCTTGTCAGGAATGACTTCTAATGCCTTAAAAACCTGGCCTTTAGATATTCCCTGACTGAGAGCAATTTGCTTGGTTATGTCACCCTGTCCTCTGGTAAAATAAGTCTCATGGAGCCAAGAACATAATGCTGAGTAATCAAAATGTTTAGGGTTGTTGTGTGCAGTCCTTTCCATGATAACCTATGCCTTTTGATTGTATCTGTACATTCCGTTTATTCCTGTGTCACTTTCTGATATGCTGTAGGCTACCTCTTTCTCTTTTCGTGACTAGGTATAACAAAAGCAGCTGCTGGAAGCCTATTATCTAATTATCTTTTTAGATCCTGCAAGGACTGTGGTGCTCATATAAGCAGATAACAAAGGTTTTAGCCTCTCAGACGACCATTTCTTATCTAGCACACAAAACGTTGTACATTCTCTAAATGTGCTGGATGTTTAAATGAGCTGTCAGAAAAGCCTTTTCTTTGTCACTGTCATCACTCATGTTGTTTTCAGCAGTATTTCCCAGTTCAGCAAGAGCTGTGGGATTAGAGTGCTTCACCAGATCATGGCCAAGACACAGCCCGGTATCTCAGCAGCTCTTCCAGGTGCCGTGACCTCTGATGACACTGAGATGGGAGCTGACAAGACATGCCCATTTCTACTGGGCATCACTTGCTCCTCTGTCTTTAGCTGAGGTTCTTGCTTTGAGCCTCAAGAGTCAGAACACACCTGGATCACCATCAAATCGCTTCAGATTACTGACTATCTTGAAAGGCATATCTGAGTTTGGTGACTGAACACCCATCAGAATGCAAAAGAATTGTAAGATACAGAAAAACTGAAACCAGCACACGGTTGTGGTGCCCCTGCGTGCACAGACAGAAAAGCACTCCATGCAGAACAGTTGTCTTTGTAATGATGGTATTTTTATAACCATCCCAGGGATCTCTGTCCCTTAAATGCTAACAATACAGGCAGCATGAATGTAACACTGCAGTTAAAAAACTCGGTCATTAGCAGGTCAACCTGCTCTCCCACTGCTCTGCTAACTTCAGCTTGCTTTGCCATGCAGGTAGTCTTTCAATTACTGAACTAGATGAAGCTGACCAGTAATGTAAGGTAGTTGAAAAAAATGAAGTCTATAATCTCTAAAGTCTACTGAAGTGTCAGGTCCTAGATTTTTTTTTAATGCAAATCCAAAAGTAATTTGAAAATCTCTAAATGCATTCTGTCAGCTTTTAAAGCTCTAACCAACAATCTATATTCACACTCCAGAAGGAAGAAATAAGGAACAGCAAACTTTGGGCTATTATTTTCTGCCTTCCGTGTACTTCATCTACTTTCCAATGCAAAAGAATAAGCTTCAAACTCCTAAAATGTATCTCTTCAACTTTCATATATATGTTGATTCCAGTCTAAATTTCCAGAAATACCTGAAAAATACTTGTTAAACACCTCAATACAGATTCTGATTTGATCAGATCCATGTTGCAGATAACAATAAAATGACACTTTCAGACTACACTTCTCATGAAACAGAGGCTATTTTTACCTATTGTGCTATATATAAGCTAACCTATATTTCAATGCAGCCTTTGTGTCCAGTCTGCCTGCTTGTAACAGGCTGGAAGAGAAGCACACAGTTGAAAGCATGATCCACTACGGCAAATCCTATCAACAGTCAATCCATTTCAATACCCAGCCTCTAATGTGACCCTGCAGAGGACAGTGAAGTCTCTAGTCCCAGCTAGTTATGATCTACCAAGCTTGGGGTCCAAGAGACCAAATGAGATTTCTTCTCATTCTCCTAACTCAACTACTTTATGCCCTGATTAGTTTTGATTAAATTTTGATTTTTGCTATAATTACCTTAGCGAGCATAGCTCTTGATATGGTCAAAAATTACCTACCGCTTAGAAAAATAGCAGAAATATTTGATTCATTACTTTCCTGCAGCAGCAAGTATTGTAGTGGAAAAAACCACAATTAATTTTGTTGGCTAAGCTTTTGATTACCTAAAGGATTTTTAAAGCCTAGCAGGGAGGGTAAAGATTCCAGTAAAGATATTAAATGTAAGTAGTGGTTGTTGATAGCTTCAAACTTTCTTGCTTATATTGCACTACTGTGCTAAATGCCTCTTCAGCTTCCGGGCAGCATCAACCAGAATGAGAGAAATGTAAAGGTATGTAATACAGAAGATGTATTTGATAAAAGAAATGCAATTCAATTCTGATTTTGCAGCTTTGAGAGTAGCTGTGGCCTTCAAATATGAATTCTGGGACAAATTACAGTTTAGGTAAATACACTGGCAGAAATTCAGTGACACGAATTTGATGCATATCCAATGTTGAAAACACATGAGGCTCCTGTGTGAAGCAAAGTACCTATGGTATGCTTAGACACTTAATTAGCAAGGAAATGTCAAGCTAAGACCCTTAAACTTTCCTACTTGTCATCCTTGTTTATGCTTACTTTTGCATAAAGTACAAATGTATACAGCCTATGTACATTGCTAACATGACATCAAGCTTTGGGGCAAATGCACTATTACTGTCAGTATATACTTAGCTCTTGGATTTCAGCATGCCTTTAAATATCATTTTCTGCCCTTCCAAGCCAGTACACACATCTATAATTATACTAAACTACCAATGTATTTAAACATAACCATGTTTATGTTCTTGCAGTAATATTTATCTGACATAAAAAGTGAAAAATGTTTTTCTGAGTTCCATATGCACTCAGATAGCCCAGGAAATACTAATATGTTCAGCATATTCAATTTCCTTTAAAAAAAATTCAAATTGGTACACTAGTAATTTGATCAATGAACTCTCAAATAGGCATTTAAATGTAAGTTTCAGTTACCTGAGTTTTCACAAATAAATGATGGGAGAAATTCTGTTAGTAATACAATATTGATTTTTTTAATACTTGTTGGTAAGGCCAGTGTTTTGAAAGTGACACAAGGCAAAAAGCAAAGAGCCTGGCTTCACCCCTTCAGGCCACGGCGGAATGGGGGAACCATAGCACATGGATGCAGAACTGCTCTACCCAAAACATGACACCACAACAACTGCTTGACCCTGTAACACCCCCTGCATAAACCTGCTCCAAACTACACTCTTCAGCACCTTCCTTTCCTCTGGAAAAACAGCCAGACAATTCCAGGGCAGGAGTTGCAGGTGCTCTTCTGGGTCAGAGCCTCCCAAAGCTCTTCTGGCTTAATCCCACACCTCTCTCCTTTCAGCTCTTGCTGCTCCCCCCAGGAAGGTCAGTAAAAAGCTCTAGACCCAGCTGATGGACAGCTGGATGTTTTCCTGGAAAAACCAACAAGGAAACAAAAAGGAGAGGCCTTCCAAGTGAGACAGGTCACTCAGCAAATGGGTCACTCAGCAAATGCAATGGCAGAAGGGCAGAGCAAACTCTCAGCAGTGAGAGCAGAAGCAGTCAAACCCACACGTCCCAGGCTCTTGGAGCCCACTTCTCAATGAGTGTCAAGTTTCAGCTTTGCAGATTAGCCTCATGAACTTCTCATACGTGGCAGAAATCCTCTGGCTGTCAAAGTGATTCAGGGAACTGATTCAGCTAAAACAACAGCCTGACAAAGGGAAAGGGAAANGTAGGAAGGAAGGAAGGAAGGAAGGGGAGTACGAAGGAAAAAAAAAGAGAAGGGGCATTATTGCTGGGATGGATTACATCCTGATCTTCACTGCTGGAATAGCTTTGCTGGCACAACATAAGTATAAAAAGTATTGACTCTAGGAGTAGGCACATCAAAACCGTAACTCCTAATACACTGTCACTATCAAAAATGGTAACATTCCATAATACAAGATCACGACAGATCTTTACTGCAGACGGATCTGTACAGCAGATTGATTTGCTAATATTTTATACAATCTGTGTTCTCTACACAAGGTATACATAAAGGTCAGTTAGGATAAATATCCCAAGTGTGATTGCAGAAATAAACAGTAATAAAAAATAAAATTCAAGAACTCCAAATGGTCAAAACTATGCATGCAATGACTTTTATTAATGCATGTCAGTGATGCAACAGGGCAATGCAGAATCAACTGTAGGTCAAGAAACATGACCTCATTTTCTGCATTCCAGATGACTACCGCGTGACCTCTAAGTTTCTGTTACAAATTATCCAGCCCTTCTTCGAGTGTGAATGGATACACAAGCCGACTTAAGGCTTATGAGCAGGGGTTTTGATTTGGATTCTGAAAATTGAAGAGATAATCAGCTTATCAGCTTTAAAGAAGAGAAACTGAAACACACTTTTGTCTTGCTTTGCTAGTTTGTTATAACCAGAATCTGTAATTTCTGTTCCTCGAGAAATGGCTTCTGTAAAGTAAACCAAAACTTACTAAATCAGATTGAAACACAGTGCCCACCTGTTGTGGAAGCTTCAGTATAAGCTTATTTGTAAGCAGACAGATAAATGCATACATGCTTTATGGAGGAGACAGACAAATGCAGTGCAACATTCTAGTCCTGTGTCTGCTTTTTGTTTATAAGCATTCGTATAAAGTGAAATGGCAGTGCAAAGCCCAAGACAGTCTTTTGGAGATTTAAAGATGAACGGACTTTGCTGGTAACACAGCTTATGAAACAGAGTACCTCAGCTGACAGGCATTTGAACAAAACTCACGTCCTGTATTTTATGATGAGCACAACTGCAGAGGCCACACAATGATTCTTGGGGCTAACTCTCCTTTTGTAGGGACACATGGAACCTGTCTTTCCATGTAGAGAAAACACTCTTTCTCTGGTATTATGACTGTTGATTATATAGATGCTGATCTCAAGAAATGTTTTAAATACTGAAGAAAAGAAGGTAGAACACCCCAGAAATACCCCCAATCCCATGCTTTATTTTAAGCATAAGTAATACTTAATACATAAGTATTTTAAGCTCAGTCACTGAAACCAGAGAACTGTCCTCTGGCAGCAAACTCTATTGGAAAAGCCTTGGCTATTGGAAAAGCCTTGGCTAGAATTTTTTTTTTTTTTAATTATCTCTAGGTATATTGTCTGAGAGCTCAGAGCTCATGATGATTCCACAATCATGTTACCATTCATAACTAAAATTCCGTGTCTCATTTCTTTCCTTGTTCCCAGATTCCCAAAGAGAAATAAAGTCAAACTTTATTTATATTGGGGCTGAGGAGAAACAAAGCCCACCTTGTTTCTAAAGGACTTAGAGATAATTTGTTTTGTAGGTGTACATTCTCCATAAAAAAGCCTGTGTGCCATGCCCAAGAACCCTCTCCCACATGAAGAATAAGCCATATGTTTCGCAGGCTTCCAGAGATATGAATAGTGTCCATACAAGAGCTTCCCTTGTTAAAGGCAGGTAGTTTTCAGAGCAATAAAACTGATGTCCAAGAGACTCCTTGCTACATATTCATACATTGTCAGCACCACAGGAACACAGGGTCCTTGACCATAATCTCCATGCATCATCCCCCCCAGATGTGATCATCCACAGCCCATGCTTCACAACCTACATACTTCCAGTTCCCCCCCAGCCACAGAAATATCAGCTCAGGCTCATGTTCTCTCACTACCCCATGAGTGAGAAGCAGCACTGAGTCGTGGCCCAGCTGTTTTCCCACCAACCCCTACACAACACCACTGGTGATCTTACCTTACGCCTTTTCCCTTAGATGGGGTAGTTATTTGTGTGCCTCTCTTCAAACAAACCAAGACTATCAATGAAACCTGCCAGAGATTAGCAGCATTAAAACCTCACTCTCTCTGCCAAATCAAGATAATCGATCATTGGCTTCAAAAAGCTCAGTGGAAGGCAGATGGATAGATACAGCCATCCTATAAACTTCAGTTCCTCAGGAAACCAGGCTAAAATTAGCTGATCTCAAACACTCAGGGAATGAATTGAACTCAAATTAACATAAACACCAACTGGGATGTTAAAATGTGTTGGCTCTTAAATATTATCTTTTAAAAAATGGTGTCTCAAAGGGTCGAAATTCTAACAATATTTTATGTAGCAACAGACGAACATTATTTACGGGGTCCACGATGAGAATAGGTTACAATCTAGGGTGACATCAGTGCAGATGAATGCAGGATGCCATAAATGACATGACTGAGCAGGGGTGTTTAGCATGTCTCCTCTTCATTCCACAGATCATTAGCTTTTCATTGTGGGTAAAGAAAACATCCAGACTTCAATTCTCTTTAGCAAAAGTGGATACTTTCTTGGGTTTTATCACCTGCTTCCCAGATTTCCAAAATGTTTTAAAATTTCTTAGAGTCCAACATGTTAGAATCTATTTGCTTTACCTGTAACAAATTTTGGTCCAAACCCTTCAAAGAGTTATGTACAAGGCTGAATTTTTAATAATAAACAATAAACAATAAACAATTCAGAAGCAAGTATAATCTGAGTTAATATCTGCCAAACCTGAGGATCGGTTTCCTTATTGACAGCAGGTAACTCCAAATAACACTTAACATTCCCAGTGTGACGAACAGCAAACACATCTTATGCAAACTGATGTTATGGTGATGTCTCATGGCAAAGTTAGTACCTACTGGATCCCAAGTATCAGCATTTCACCTCCTCTAGTAGGAAAGTTTCAGATAGAGTACTTCTAGAATCCACATGCCAAAACTTTCTTTCCTCATTTAATCTCAAGAATAAAACAGGGCAAACCTATGCAAGGTCCTTACAATCCCTTCCTCCAGGCACCTCAATAATTCTAATGTTATTTCCCATCAAAACAAATTAACAACCAAATTGTTTTAAGTCCAGTGAAATGCTAATAATCCTAACCTTCTGTGGAGATCAACAAGAAATTAGGACCTTAAATAATTCTTTCTATCTTAATCATTTACCTCCAGCCCTCAGACTGACCAGCACAAATTAAAGGTATCATTAGGTGTCCTGGTCTAGATGGACTAAAAGTTTGTTAGACATGGGGTGGTTTAGATTAAAACAGACAGTTCAGGTTTGGTTCTGACTCAACAAATGTACTATTTCCCAAAATCTTTCTTTACAAAGCTTTCATTCTACTCAAATACCTAGATAACCAAGAGTGAGAACTGCATACAAGCAAAAATCTAACATTTACTGACTAAGACTTCATGGATTTCAGAGAACAATAACGTTATAAGGGACTGAAAAGAATTCTATTTGATATTAAAAGTAGGCTCACCCAAGAATAAATTTGCCTTTTCTTTTCCAGACTCAAGTCCAGAACATCAATTTATGGTCTATAATTAGTTTTCACAGGTTAGATGATGAAAGTAGGATCAACCCAACTTCACTGAGGGGTGACGGAAAAAAGTGGTGAAGAAGAAATTCTGTAATTATGTTATACTCCCCCATTACAGCTAAGTCACAACAAAAATTGAGGAAGCTTGGTTTGCAACATCTTCAGCAATGCCTTTTTTCCTTTTGGAAGGGAACTGCAATAACAACTCCAGCGATTGTCCTGGAGAACTGTAACAATGAATTCTTCAAAAGAGAACCATTTACAGCAGGAAAGAGTAAAACACCCTGTCCATGAGAAATGAAAAAGTGACTTGGAACAGTATTTGGCACAATGTAAACATTAGAAAGCAGCAAAGAAACTATATAACATTGAAGATGACACTAGAGTAAACTGTACATTTTTAGTCTAAATACATTCAACACGTGGGAAAATCTTTATTAAACTGTAAGGCACAGAAACATCTGTTTTGATTTAGTTTGTGTTGCAGCAAACAAACATGAAAGCCCACTGCCTGTATCTTCCCCTGGGGCTATTTGTGGGGAAAGGAATACTGTTTATAACATTTGTGCTACAATCAGAGAATTACAAAATAACTTAGGTTGGATGGGAGCTCTGAAGATCATCAGGTTCAGCCTCCCTCCCATCTCATCAAAGTAAGACCAACTTCAAAGTTAGATCCAGTTTTAAAGTTGGATCAGGTTCCTTAGGGCTTTGAGTATCTCCTCCCAGAATGGAGACAGCACAGCCTGTCTGGGTGACTCTCTGGGTAACTAGTGTTTGACCACCTTAATGGGAAAAGCTTTTTCTTTGTCCCAGATCTATTACTGACTCATGTTCTACTTGTTATTCACCAGGACCCCCGAGGCCTCTCTGTAAAACTGTCTCCCAGTCAGTCTGCCCCAGCTTGTACTGGTGTGCAGGGTTATTCCCCCCAGCAGCAGGACTTGGCTGAATTTTATGAGGTTCCTGTTGGCCCATTTCTCCAGCCTGTCAAGGTCCATCTAAAAGGCAGCACAAGCCACAGGTGCATTAATCACCACTCCTAATTTTGAACTGGCTGCAGACTTAACTAAGGGTGCATCCTGCCTCATCATCTAAGCCCTTAAGAAGAATTTCAGCAGTGTTGGTCTCAGGGGGAAACAGTGACTTGCCTCACTGTGCTGCTGATCTTTAAGCACCAGCAGTTCAGACAGGTTTCAGTACTTTCAGTCCACTCTCCCACCTACTTACCTGACTCAAAATTCACCAGTATCTATGAGAATGTTAAGGGAGACAGTATCAAAAGCTTTGCTAAAGTTGAGATAAACAGTAGTTAACCCTTTAGTCAAACCTTTTTCCATGAGCCCTCTATTTGCAAATTTTGAGACCCTCTGCTGCAGAGCTCTGTGACATTAGGAGCATTCAACATAAAAACCTCAAACAAATAAACCAAAAACATTAAAAGGCACAGCAAAGCCTTTCTCTCTTGCTCAAAACTCAGAACCAGTATCTCAGAACAACCAAAATAAAAACCCAACCCCAGAATAAAATACATTAAAATGAATTAGTTTAAAATTCAGTGAAGCCTCTGCATTTGCATTACACTTGTTACAAACTCGGGAGATGAACAAGGACATGATTATGATGATGCACAGCACCTCATAACTTAACTGAATTTCTGTGACTTCATCAACAATTTTTGTTGAAAAAGTTCAGAGAAAAATTCAGGGTCAGGCGAACACCCTTAACAAAAAGCACTATGCATATTTAAAACCCCAGTAGAGTAACAAGTGAATTTATATGGTCTCATTTTAAAAACAGAATGAAACTTCAGTAATAAGTGGAACAAACTTCTCATTTACACCACCATAGGTCATTACTCCATGCAGGCGTTATTTTTTATGTAAAAGTTTATCTTCTTTGCTGTAGCTCTCTCTCCAGAAGGGACTGAAGAAAAAAACAGAACTCCGTCAGAATGTAACAGGACCATGATGTACTTGTCTAACAGGGGCCAGTGTAAACTGGTCTTACATAGCCAGGGTAGCTTTCCAAGTCACTTCCAAAGTAGACACAATTCTGAACTCGGTAGCAGTAACCTGAACTACTTCTCACCCACCATGTGGGAGGACAAGAGTCAGCCCAGTATCAAATCCTTTCACAGGCAAGAGGCAGAAGGATGCCATCACTTTTTGGAACCCTTACAAGGTGGGGAAGACGCCTCAGAAAAGGTGGAGAATCTTCATGTGGACATTCTGTGTATGCTGCAAGTTGAGTTTTTCAATTTCTAAATGCCATATACCTATTGCCAGGAAGGTCAGAGAAAGTTTAAACACTTGAAAAAAAGATTTTTATGAACATAAGAACTACCAACATGATTCTTAGTCTTCCCAACTGGATGTTTAAACTCTTGGGTTTGGTAAACCTGAGAATATTTCTGCAAAGGCCTTTTTTTAAACATACAAACTGAAGAAGGGACAAGCTTCACTTTTTGTTACTATTGTGGTTTCCATTTTTCTTTACTTGTTTCCTCCTGCATGTAATTTTAATATTTGAATGGCTTTAACGAATCTTTAGACACAATCCCACCAGCTGCCCTGTGAGTGGCTATGGAGAATCCCCCTGGCATCTTCCTGGCCAGATCAGCTGCAGAACATGATCTTTGCTTAAATTATACTCAGATGCATTTCCTTATAGGGAAGTTTTTCAAGTGATTAATATGAACTTAATGGATAAACAGTTCTTGAGGTTTTCTTTCTTTCTTTCTTTCTCTTTCTTTCTTTCTCTTTCTTTCTTTCTTTCTTTCTTTCTTTCTTTCTCATTTTAAGCAGGGCAAGCCAGGTGAACCACTGGAAAAACACTGCACAATATAGACACAAATCAGGGCAAATGACAGAACTAAATCCTTCAAACAATATGACACAGGAAAGTGACAAAAGACTATACTGATGGCATGTCCACAGCAAGAGCTTATTACTTTAATCATACAGTCCTTAACTAAGCTTCATTGCTCAAGATAATCCTAAGTGAATAGCTGAAGTCCTACACATGCCCTAAAATTCATAACAAAATGAGAAGGAAAGTGAAGTTTCTTGACAGGTACACATTTTAATCAAGTGGGTTTTTTGCTGGATCTCTCTTTGGTTTTTTTATTTGAATAGGACCCTTCCACTTTGCCAAGCCCATTACATGGCTGGTGTTAGCATAGTTCAGCTCTTAGAAGCTGCTAGTTGGTGAGTAGTTGCAAGAACACACAAAAAGCAGGCCCTGTACATTTGCAGTTGCAGTTTGCTTGGGGTTGAATATGCAAAAGTTTCTTTTCCTACAGCATTCAGCTGGCAGGCTCGGCAAAGGAGAAGCCCAGTGCTGAGCTGCTGCCATTTCCAGTGTGGTGCTCAGTGCCGACGGCTCGCTGGAAGGCTGGCAAGCCTCGGTACAAGAACCACGCTGGCTCTGAGTTCTGCTCCTGGTGAAAGCAGGGGCACACAAACCTTTACACCGCCTTTCTGAATAGCAATTGAATTCCTTCTGCCTCACGGACTAAAAGATACCGAGTACTAGCTGGGATTTGCTGTAGAGGGCTTTGGCACTGAGATGAATTAACTGTCTCTACTCCTGAGGGTCACTCGCTCCACACTGCACGTACCAACCACTGGGTTCAGCAGACAAATCCCTCTGAATGTTCATTGCAATACACTTTATTACTGTCAACAAAAAGATACAACAGTGAAGCAGATTTTCAGTAAGAAGTATTACTCTCTCCATGCAGCTTTGATAGACAGGAACCCTGGTAACCATGAATATACAGCAACAGTGACAACACACCCTCTTTCATTTAATAACTTTTTTCATTTTGCTCTCCTTTATTTATCAGTTGGTAATCTAAATTTTATAATCTCTTTCATTGAGGGATGAGAAAATAAAGAGCCTTATACCACAGGAAAATAATCCATTATCAGATACAATCTTCTGGTAGCTTGCTGTAGTAATATTTTGCCCAGGCACTGACTACACTGACTGACTAAAGTTCCTATATCTAACATGTGGCAGAAACAAAACCAGAATGAGTACGACAACATTTAATCAGAATATTTAAATAGGTCTGTATCAGGTAGGATAAAGATTATCAGTGTATTCTGAAGTATTAAGAGCCTGTCATGATGACAACCTGCAAGTGCTCCAATTTTGTTTGTATTTTGAAAGCAAATCTTATGGCAAATGACATTCTGGCCTTCAGGCACTATACTGAGTTCAGCTAATTAATAGGATAAATTGATTTTTCTTCTTAAATGATGCTTGTTTTGATTGATTTGGAAGAAAAAATGTGACATTGCTGATAGCATTAGAAGGGTGAGATTTTAACTTTGCGAGAGAAACACAGAGCAGTAATGTACTGGAAAAAGCAGAGCTTGCTTTAAAAAGCTATGTTGAATGGTGTTTTTACTTAGATGGTACATCTGTTAAACATTTTTCAGAAGTTAGAAGCTTTTCTAAATCACAGTGGTAGCAGTAAAAAGATCGACTCCAGCAACAATTGAAGGATTCAGAACTACTCCATTCATGTGTTGTTTCATAGATAGGTGCGTTGAAATGAAATGTGATGTAAAAGCCACTAAATAGAAATCAGAAAAACCCTTTCTGCTTTGATATTTGGTTTCCTGATTAGAAACAAAATTAGACTTAGCTAATAAGAAATAGGCTGTTCAGTCTTTAACTGGTGTGCAAACAATTGATGCCTTTTACACACAGCTGCTTAGGGTCACTCTTCAGTTTCATGAACGCACAATTTTTCCCAGACTGTTTCCCCTTCCCAAACACGGGTATTAGCTAGAAAACCATAAGAATACAGAAGCTCTCCGAGATCTGAATTTCACAGATATCTATTAGAGAATATCTGTATTGGCTTTTTACACTTACAGACTTGCATCCACATGTGAAGTCTATCAACCTACAGTGGGAGCCTTCCCCTGTCTCACCCCCAACACTTATTTTGTAAGTTGGGAGAAAACCGAAACTGATTGCTCTGAACAACCTAATTTTGCTCTACGTATGTTCTATATTGTACTGCATTTCCAGGCAGTGCTTTAGTATACCCTGCATACAGGGTATACTAAATTTTATAATTTATATAATTTTAAAATATAGTTTTAAAATTTTATAATATAATTTCTCACAGATAAAATGGGAAGACTCTAGTGGCATTCCTGCACAGACCAGAAGAACCAAAGAGAACCTCTGGAATTGCAGTATTTATTTATTTGAGCTCTTGGATATACTCTCTGAGAAGTCACTGCATTAAACATGACAGCAGAAAGAGATGATGGTTGCAGAACCACGAAAGGCAGTGTATAACTTTACAGAACTTGCTGTTCATCTTTCAGCCAGGAGTGAAGCTGCAGCTTTGTGAGGGGCAGAGGGAAGGAAGGACTAGACACAAGTAAGGAGCTCCTTACTTGCACCATCCCTCTGAAGCACTGGGGCTTGCCAGATAGTTCAGCACTGCTGAGCTCCTGGGGAATAGGGCTGAAGCTTCTGGACGATGGAAGCTTCTGGAAGCTTCTGCAGACGATGTGCTGCAATAGCCCAATTTCCATCCCCAAATCAGCTTTCTGACCTTTCCCCATCCCTACATCAGCCTCAGCTTTGGTTTCACTACATGTACTGTAATTAATACAGCTCTTCCAATTATGGCCCTCCCTCCTGGCAATGCCAGGAAAATATAAAGAATAACTTTTCTATGCTCTTCTGCATCTCACAGTTTCCAGGGCTGCTGTTAACAGTGTCTGTATTAAACCCGTGGTGAAGGCTTGTGGCTCTTGCTTTAGCATTTTCCATGGAAGGAGTGGGCATATCCCAGCAGCTACCTTCTGTACCTGTGCTCCCCACCAAGGGGAACTGAGCCTCAGCTGGGGCCGGGAGCTGCTCTTCATGGAGAGAAAACTCTGCGAGGCCCGGCAGCAGCACAAGTCAGAGTTGCTGGGCTTCACTTGCTCCCTGAAGCACAAATAAATTAAACCTCAAAACAAATGATTTCTCTGTCAGATGTCTTTTCTCTGCACTGCCACAATGTATACAGAGGTGTTTACTACAGAGATATCAGCTATTCTTATTTAAGAAGTTTCTTCCGATGTATTTTCAATGTTAAATGTTATTTGCTGAGGTGTAAGAAAGCATAACCAGCATTCCCAAACCGCTCCCGTGGAAATTATTTAATCCAAGAAAGACAGACACAGGAGCAGGTGAATGAGTAACAAGGACACTGATTGCATTCAAATACCACAATTTGCGGACAGAAAGTCAGAATACCCTACAATGTTCTCTGGAGCAAATAAATGTCAGTGTTTTCAGTGAGATCACAGAAAGCCTGACTGGTATTCTCAAAATAATTTGTATTGCTTTATCAACATGTATCTGTCCATGCATAGCAGGAAAAAAGTCATCACAGTGTTTCCAAATCAAAACAACCATACAGCTGCTACTCTCTTTACCACTTAGAAAATAAAACTGCATGATCTTTCCTCTCCTTGGTATATTGACTCAAGATAGAAGAGAATATTCTGACTGAGATTGATCTAGGAAACACATTTCAATAGAGATGCTGCCCCTCAGACACAAGGGATTACAAAAATATTCCTCGGGCATACATTAGTCACTAGATAAAAAGAATTTGTAAAATCAATATAGAGAAAAAGAAACCAACAGAACACTTTCTAAAACAGGTATTTTCTAATCCTCTAGCTATGCATACTCTTATTATTAAAAATGCTGAGCTACCTGCATGTACTCAGATTCACTGCCTGCATACCTCTTTGCAAACAAACTGCAATCTACTAACACTTCAGAAATTTTTTGATTCCAGACACAACATCTTGTAAAAGGCAGGCTGTGTTCACAGAGAGCTACTAAAAGTAATACATCATAACCAGTGAATTTACAGTACAAGTCTTTGAGAGGGAAGCAAGGCTAGTTCCAATGCAACCTCTGGGAAAAGAAAGCCCAGGGTATCTATCATCCTAAATCCTTTCTTGTGCAAAGATCAGAAACTGCTCAGCCTTAGAAAGCGTATCACCCACGTCCTACCAAAGGCAACCTCCAAAACAGGTACCTCCTGTGACAGAGAGAAGCAAAGATTTCAGCAATCACTACTATCTGCCCTGTGCTTCTTAGTTACAGCAAGAATGACCAAATATTACAGTCAAGACCAACATCACAGGGACACACCTTTACAATCTTCCAAGTTTGTCACTTTCTGCAGTTTTTGTTATGAAATTCTCTCAAACGACACAAAACCAAATCAAGTATTGAGATAAAAATATTTTCAATTTTACCAAAATAAAGATGACCATTAGGAAGTCACATTTTATGCAAGTTCCTCTTAAAAGGAACAACCAAGTTGAAAAAAATTGATGGGGTGAAGTGCTTATTGTCTAACAACTTAAAGTTTTCACTTTCTTTGTCCCATTTAAAGCACAGTTAAGGACTAAGCCCATTTCTTCCTTGAGCCAACAATTTTGAACGTTCATTGGAGAAGACAAAAAGCATAACCCTGCTGAGTATGACTTTGCAGCTTAGTGACAGGCTTTGCAAGTTATCTATAAAGTCTCTGCTCTCCTCCAAAAGACCTTGTCTAAGATGTTGCCTGGATATTTTGCCACTTTTCACTGTTGGTGAAATGGGGACCACAGGATAAAACAGAAACAAGTTATTAGATTTTCATCTTTAGTAAAAATTTAAAATGAGTCAGATCTAAAAATTTTATCTAGTATGCCTTACTTAGGATACTCTAGGTACAATATATTGAATTCCTTCATGCTAATCATGCCTGAAGCCATGAACAGAAATGAGAGAAATGCAAGCTGAGATTTCAACCATACAATGCTATATTTACCAACTGCAATTAGTGAGTTTTCCCATTCTGCAGTTGCATTCTGCTGGCTTTTCAAATCCAGTGGATAATAAAGGACATAACCACAACCACCTGGTTACATATTCAAATTAATTCAATCCAGATATAAATAGCCTCAATGTAAAAACATGAATTCATAAACTGCTGAGAATTCAGTATCTTAGTTCACTGCTGGAATTAATTTCTTTTCAACAGACTGGTTGTCTAGAGAATACCCGTAATGCAGTAAATGAAAACATGTGTGTCACTGCCAGCAGTGAGAATTCATGAAATTGTAACTGATGGATATTAAAAAACAGATCTGTGATGAGAAACCAATAGTTTGGCAGTCACTGGAATAAGAATGATAAAGCTAAAGATTCCTGGGTTTGGCTGTATTTTCCTCTCACATAAAAATGAAACAAATATTGTCTCATACGGAGGTCAATCAGTGGGGTATTGCCAGAGAGAGATGTTTTAAAAAGAGAAGATACAGTTTTTTGGCCTGTTGCAAAAAAGTGGGTAGTGGATAAACTACAAGGAAAAAAACTTGCCTATCTCTTTAATATAAAGTATATGCATCACAGTTTAAATCATAAACATTTCAAGGCATTTTTAAAAATTACAGGAGCAGTCTGAGAATTTGTTATTACCCTGTTCTACAGACATCTCTACAGAATTATACTTACACTTTCTTTCTAAATTATTCAGGTAGAGGATTACTAGATGCTTTACAAACACTTAACTTTTAGTAAGTTTCCTGACCTTGCCAACAGCTGCTAATAGTATGAAGTTACACAGATAATTTGTCTTGGCTTTGCTTTTGGGGTTCGCTTCCCTTGTTAAGGCATTTAACTATCATCTCCATTTCATACATTTTTTTGCCTGTCACAGTGCACCTGCCAATCAACAATTTGGGAATGTAGATGCCAGCAGGTACCGAAGTGAAACAGAAGAATCTGGCTATAGACAGAGAATGCAGAACAGCACAATAGCTGCTGATGCCAGCTATGGTTCTGCTTGCATTCAAAACAGCAACTGCTGCCTGGTTTAGTAGGTCAAGGTTAATGTGACAAAAATAATCAATGAAGTTAGTAACCCAATGTTTCTGACTTACTAAAACCTTTATTGGGAATGTTTTCAACAAAAATCTTGGACTTGAGCTATTCTGGACTTTTGGAAAAGAATTTCTGCTATGAAGAGGCATTACATCCCTCTGTAGTGCTATGTTCTTGCGAGCCGGGGTGGGGGGGAAGACAAAGGCACATTAAACAGAGTGGGTCTGAGTAAATGTTATGATTAATCAGAGACAGTTTATTGAATAACAGCATCCCAAACAAATGGCACATGAGATAAACCCAAGCTTAGTATAGCTCTAAGGAAAAAAGTCCTAACCAAGCCTAGTATCTATTTATCAAAAGGTTTTGTAGCTTATGAAGCCTCATCCCAGAGGATTACACTAGTGCTTCCAGATATCTTTTAGCTGTTAGAAATGAATGCAAATGCTTAATCTTTGGCAAGGAACTCTGTTAAAACAACCACAATTTCTCAAATTAGAGAAAACAATTATTTTGTGATTACTGCACTCCGCTTCATGTGGAGCCCTGCAGAGTGACTGCTGATACAGCCATCAACCACCTAAAAATGGGGAGGGTGACCAAGCACTGGTACGGGCTGCCCAAAGAGGCTGAGGAGTCCCCATCCCTGGAGGTTTACAAAAGCCATGTGGATGTCATCCTGGGCCATTTGTTCTGGGTGGCCTTGCTTGAGAAGGAAGGTTGAACCAGATGACACCAGGTCCCTTCCAATCTCAGGCAGTCTGTGATTCTGTCATATACTAATAATAAACTGTCATTTACTGATACACACATGCTCTCTCACTCTCTCATGTCACCCCAAGACACACTTTCTCTTTAAATAGTATATTAATATAACTGTTTGACTGATACAAAATCCAGCTACTTCTGCGCAAAAGAAGTGTGAACAGCAATTTGAGGGAGGCGATTCTCCCCTTCAACTCTACTCTTGTGAGACCCCACATGGAGAAACACATCCAGGTCTGGGGTCCCCAGCACAGGAAGGACAGGGACCTATTAGGGGGAGTACAGAGGAGATGAGCAGAAGCTGAAGCATCTCTTCTATGAGGACAAACAGCTGAGAGAGTTGGGGTTGTTCAGCCTGGAGAAGACAAGGCTTCAGGAAGACCTTGGAGCAGCCTTCCACTAAGCAAAGGGAGCCTGAAAGAAGGCTGGAGAGGGACTTTTTACAAGGGCGTGTAGTCACACGACAAGGGGGAACAGCTTTGAACTGAAAGACGGTGGATTCAGATTTGATATTAGGAAGAACTTTATTGTGAGGGTGGTGAGGCACTGGCACAGCTTGCCCAGAGAAGTTGTGGATGCCCCATCCCTGGAAGTATTCAAGGCCAAGTTGGATGGGGCTTTGAGCAACCTTGTCTAGTGAAAGGTGATCCTCCCAAGGAGGGTTGGAATTAGATGACCTTTAAGGTCCCTTTCAACTCAAATCATTCTATGCTCAGTGATCGGGAATTCAAAACAGGTTACCTAACTGTAGGAGAAAAATGAGACATTTTGGTAATTGTCATGTTTATTTTACCTATTAACTGTATGCTTTTAATGCAACTTGCAGAGTTAGATTTGTTGCAGAAGTCTACAGCAAAGTTACCTCCCTCTCAAAAACAATCAAGAGCTTTAGCTCCTGCCCTCAGTAATGAGTGCTTCTTCATGTCTGTGACTTCCTCTGCTCCCATGCAAAGGGGAAAGAAAGACTAAGGCCAAGATTCTTCTCTCTGCTCTTGAGCTTTTCCCATGTGGTTAGCAAGAGCTTGAGACAAACTGGCAGAACATTCCTGCTCCGCTTCAAGTAGCCGTCCTGTTGTGAGAAAGTGCCATTGTACAAAAGAACAGACGGAACTGGGATTCCTGGTTCATTTCCATTTTCAGCTGGGGACATTAGCAGTCTGACAACACACAGAGCAAAAAAAACCAAGAGAGAGACATTTAAGTGCTCCCAACACTTGGACCAGAAATAAAAATAAGCAACTAAAGCTTCCTATTTTCTTCTTCCAAATGAAACTAGAGGTAATTTTTTTTAAAGTTAACCTCTCTCGTTATATCTGATGCTTCAATGTATGACAAAATCTTTAAAATGTTTTCCTTATTGTAGATAACAGACAGATTACTCAGTAACAAACTGCTGATCAAATTTTAAAACTAAAAATATACTAGTCTTCTTGGAAGCAAAACTGTAAAATAGCTACAGATTTTTTGAAAAGTGAATAAGCAATTGATATCCTGCTGAACACGATACCGAGGTCTTTATGATGCAGTACCTGTTTCTGAGAGCTGTGAATGCAGGTGTTTTGAATGGCCCCTTCTGCTACTGCAGCTGCTTTCTTACAACCGGGATTTCAACCCTTACGTTTATGTTAACGTAAGATTAGCAGTGCTATGTATTCCTCCTTCCCTCTTTTCCTCTTTCACACATACAAAGCTTTGGAGCCCCAAGCAGTTGCAAGTCTAAAAACAAGGACTGAAATTCCTTCAACTTGCTAAGAGAAACCCGAGATGTATCTATTGCCTCTTCTCTGAACAACTGAAAAAGCACAATAAATTCCCAACCCTCCTTTCAGCCTTTGCCTGAGGAGCTCCACGAGCAGCTGAAGCGGGTCTGCAAGCTGCAAAATAAACCTGCAAGCAAAGACTACCCAGTATGCTTGACAAGGAGTCACAGTTACATTCAACATCTCAATTAGTAGTTACATCTACATCATGCATCTACATTTTATATATAAAGTGTTCCCATGTTTTTAATTACTTCCAGCGTGACTACGATTGCTGCTAACCAAAGTTAAGGAAAAACAGACTTCAGATGATTGTACAGCTCAGTTCACCCAGCTCTGTAAGGTTCTGCTGTGTTTAAGGCAGATCGGTTATTTGCATCAAACGCTGCCAGATAACCTTTAATTCTGTGAAGTGGACAATAAGATAGCACTAGAGCCAGCAACTATTGTAGTAACCTGTAATCTTAAACTGGAGCTGTAACTAGTTCATTTACGGGTCAAAAGAGTGTGGTTTCTGGGTTTTTTTTAATTAACACGTATGATTCACTGTGAACAAAGGAATCAGAGCTTACTTTAATTTTGCCAGTTTGGGAAGGGAGAGTAAACTGATACCAGCAATTCAAGTGTTTTTTCCAACTCTACCCATGAGATCTATCAAGAGTAAATTAGGGGAAAGCAATTCAGAGCAGTATTTCCTGCCTTTTGAAAGGTCAGTCCAGACCATGTGAATATTTAGTTATCTTCATAAATGGTGACCTGGATCTTGGACATCAAAGTTTAGTATGACTGTGTATTCCAAGAACTATATAATCTCAATGCATGTTTGTAACGCATGTTGAACCTCTATGACACTTGTTTCAAATACCTTCTAAGCACACAAAACTGCATCACCAAAAATCCATATAGGCCTCAGTAGTTATTGTTAATATCTTTATCCTCAGTAATCACGGAAAAACTGAGAGAAGGTCTGTTCCAAAGTACAGTGGAGGTCACTGAAGAGCATTTACAAACACAGAACCCAGATCTGATTTGTCCTCTGAGTCTATATAAGAGGTCAGGATTCCTTCATTAAATTACTAAGAACATCTCCTGGACCACCTGTTTCAGTGCTTAAAGGAGAAGCTTCACTTATCAGTCAATGGAGCATCCACACAGCATTTCCTGGGAGACTTCATTAAAGGAAGCATACGAGGAAGAACAGGCTATAAAATAATGACCTGAGGCTTGTTTTGTTTCAAATACTTGTACCTCAGCATATTTGGTCATCCACACCCAAAATATACATCTATTTTTGTGCTAATTGGTTGTGCCTTAAGGCTGTTTTCACCTGCTTGCTTCTCGGAAATGGATGATTGACTGGATAGTGTCTCGTGTTGTTTCCAAACTTGGCTTAATGAAATGGTGAGCACTGTTCCTGTGTTCTCTCTTTTCTGAACTTGCTAATTTTAACATGAATTCCTTTCTTTTTAACTATCTTTTCTGGTGACCCACGCAGACATTTTGACTTGAGCTGTACTTATTAGGATAAGAAAGGACAATCAAATTATCTCCAGATTTTGCAGACCTGTCACAGTACTGTTCTAACCATTCCACATGCTGTTTCAAGCAGAACAAACATGGGTGTAGTTACTTCACTTGCTTGCGACCTTTAAATAACCACAGTCTTAAGCTATCCCAAAGCATGGAGGCTCCTGGGCGGTAATTATTCACATTAGAGTCAGCCCTTTACCACTTTCCAGTTGGTGGCCTGGGCAGACTTGAAATGTGTGCTTTCTTCTCTTATTTTTTTGGTTAACAGCCCACCTAGTAAAATACTGCAAGAGTCTGTGCCTCTACTCTTCCCCGGCAAGCCTGGCAGGCACTCTGCCAACTCCTCCTTTTCAGCTGTGAGGGAGAACAAGAATATCCTGCTGCAGCAGCCAGCTGGCTACCTTCTCCTGTCAAGGACTTAATATACTTCCATAAAGTATTCAGCTGTTGCTGGATGAGAGACAGAGTGCTCTACAGTGCCTTCTTCAAACAGTCCTCCTCCTCGACTAGCACAGACTGAATGGATGAAAGAACCATATGCAAAGAAACAGGAACGAGGGGTACAAACACAGCCTTCATTCTTTGGATAATCAAAAGTCACCTAATTCATCTTAACCTTCAAGCCAAACATTTTCTCTCCAGGACAAAGGCTCACAAGACAAAAGTTCAGGCGAACTTGAAAAACCTTCAAGCCACTTACAAGTTTTATTGTCCTCTCATCATACTTAGCTCAAGTTCGGCTCAATAAAAGCCTTCTTGTATCAAGGGTGAAAACATTTCCATTCTCTTAAAAAGAGTGCAAGAAAACCAACCATTTCCAATTTTGTTTTAAACGTGAATATTCCCTTTCAGTGTCTCTATCTCAAACACTGCATCACTAAGTGAAAATGAAAGCGTGGAAGAATAAGTTGGACTTGCCAATTCTTACCTTATTTTCTTCATGAATAACAAATTCAGTCAGCACTGGAATTTCTGTTGCCATGGCAGCAGGAAGCCTACCTTTCCAGTAATTTGGAATTACCTTGTTGGTCATTTCAGTCAGATACTGGAAAACTTGCTCCAGCGACTCACTCTTGCCTCACTTCCCAGCCCTTCTAAAGACAGCCTGTCCTACAGGTGCCAGACTGCAGCCTCATCCCTCTTCTGCCCAAGGGTCAGCACTCACACAGCAAGCAATACTCAGCATCCTATGGCAGCTCTTCCCTGGCAGCTGGCAACAGGCTGAAATAAGGGCAGGAGCCTAGGAAATGAGAAGTTGAGCCCTGGAATGGGTAAAAGGGGCCAGGAGCTCCTGCTCTGGTGTGAAGATGGGGGCAGCAGAGAGAGGCAATGAACAGATGTGAAGCCAAGTACATTAACTCACTCAGGCAGCTGTGGCAGGAAGTGCCTGGTGGGAATAGAAATCCCCCAATCTTTCTCCATTCTTGGAACTCAAAACATTAAACTGCCTCTCAAACAAACAGGTTCCAAAATTAAAACAACCCCAAATCACTCTTTTGTCGATCACTTGCATTTTCAGAAGCCTGGGTTTCTTTTTAAACTGCTGCAGCTTGCAATATTTAAAAGCATGGAACTGACATAAGCTGATTTACACCACCTTACTGTTAAATTTACCACTTAGGTTTCACTTTGGAAGCCAAGTGTCCACCATCTTGGGATATGTGAAATGGCCTGCGCTGAGTTGCTTACTTTGTATATTTTTAATGCAGGTATTCTCTTCACTCAAATATATTTTAGACTGTTGTAATTTGGATTCAGTGTATTTCTTAAAAGACCATTCTCCTGATATCAACACTGATAATGCCAAAAATAATTAACGGATTGGTCCCTTTGTGCCCTTACAGGACACGGAGAGAAAGGAGCAGGCAGTTACGTTATGGCTGCACATACAACTTTATGGCTCTAATATGCAACTGCGCCTTAGTAGAATCTTAGGTACAGCTTTTAGTTCAAATTAATCATATTAATGTACCAGACTTGCAATTTGCAGTAATTTTTTAAGAGAAGCATCATTAACTTTCTGCTGTATGTAAGCACTGATAGGCAGCAATTAAAAAGAGGAGCAAGTGAGGGGTTCTGCTTCCAGTTGTGACAGACTGCACTGGGCAGTAACTGTTAATTTCTAGTGCTCTTCCTTTATGTGACTGTGTCATGCTGTGATGTTTAAGACACAAAAGCACCAGACCTCCAGTGTTTTAAGTACAGACCAAAAAATATTAATTCGGGTAAGTTAGAGATTTATACAAGTCCAGCACAATGCCTTCCCCCCCTACTCTTAGTGAGTTTTCTTATACTTCTGCATCTTCAGAGGCTCCTTTTTCCCACCTATCCTACTCTTTTTCCATCACTCTCTTGTCTGCACTTGATCTGCCACTAAAGCAGATTTGCTCTTCTCTAAACAAATCCATCTTCTTCACCTAACCCTCTTCTAGTCAATCACCAAAACACAATCATCACAGATAATAATCGTTGGCCCATTTCTGTGATGCAGTTTAAATGGAATAGCTCAAACTGTACAAAACTGAGATTAGTATTACTTTCATTAATTTAGAGGAAGTAAAAGAAGAAATGAACTGCTAGAACTTTCTGCCACAGAAAGATTGTGGAGATAGCAGGCACCAGCAGATCGAAAAGAGGCTTTGGATGCTGGGGAATAAGGAGAGAAAGGCAGAGGAGTGAGCTCTTGTGCCAGGCTGAGAGAAAAAATATTAAGCCAGCCTTTCTCAGTGCAGTGTTTGTTTCCATAAATGATTTTATCAGAGAGGGACAGGGAAACAGAAAAAATGCAAGAAGAAAACAAAGCCAACAAGCTTACCATCTGTCATGCTAGAAGATGTTGCCACATCTTCAGCTGTACCCCAGGACTATCCTTATAGATGTAATTGTATGCTTACAGTTGTTAGCTGTACCCTCATAGCTGCAAATAAAAGAGGATGAGGAAGCAACCCCAGCCCCAATGACCAGAAATGGACACACTGACTCACAGGTCAGGACGAGCCCTCACTCAAAGCTAGCCATATCTCAGACAGCTTTCCTCAGAGCAGCCTAAAACACAGCCAGAAATCCAGCTAACAACTAAGGAACACGGAAAATCATGGGCCTAGGGCCCCAAGTTCACTCTCTGGTCCTCTCAGACACCAGTAAAGGAATGCAGAAGAAACCCACTCCTGGACTGAAGCCTGCAAGTGAAGGCAAAGGCATTCTCTTTACAGAGAGGGCTCCACTTGTTGCTACAGTGCTTTTCAGCAAATGACAAATAACTGTACAATTGTGACCAAAGAAGAAGAGCTAAGAACAGCTTATATGCTGAGGTACAGGGCTATGAACGTACCCGAGCACTTCATGTCCCAGTGCAGTGGTTTTCAGCTGATGGCAGCAAGCACCCAGGAATCCATGGATCATTTCTACAAGAAGCAAGTTCATTGATATGGTATGGCCTTCCACATGCACGACCTTTTCAAAGGAATTTGCACCACCACTAGCCAGTCTTTTGGGGCCTTCAAATGCCCCCAGAGGAAAAGAGCGATAACTGGTAACACCCGTTCACCTGGGACATATCAGTGTGAGGATCTGATGGCTACAAAGGACAAATGGATTACCTGTGAGTGGTACTGCGATGTCTTCAAGAGAGGAGGACAAGTTATTTATCTTCAGAAATAATCATAATTCACAGTCAAATTAGCCAGGCGTCTTCTGTTAAAATGTCTAGCTAACTTAAAATTTAAACATTAATACCTAAGCTACCAACAGAGTCAAAAAAATCAGTTTGGGTTAATTATTTTAGTTATTTAATCCTTTCATGCTACTTTATTGTCAGGTGAACAAGTTTCATTTTCAAGTGATTATTTAACAGGCAGAGGCTAGTAAATTTTGAGAGTGCTGAAGGAGTTAACTTTCAGTTTAACTCTCAGTACAACACTACCACTGAGGTTGAGGACTTGAGCTCTGTTTTTTTTCTTCCCCCACTGCATCCTAAATAGAAGCTCAACGCAAAACAAAACAAAACAAACTAACTTCACGTCCAAAACACATACCTGGAATTTATTTCACAGCTATACCTATGCAGGAAATCAGTCATTTCGGTGAAACATGCAACAACAGCCTTAGCTGACCCTCAAAGACTTGTTCCCTCAGCCCAAGGAAATGCTGAACTGTTTCCTCAGTAACCTTTTGTCGCTTCTCCTAGCTAAGTTGTGTGTATATGATCTTTCCTGCAATGAAACGCAAGCAGCACAGATCTGAAATGCTCTGCAGAGAAGTGACCTTTCCACTGAAAGGCATACATACCTGCTCAAAGTTACAAAGGCATAGAGATCTGCTCAAAGTTACTCGTTTCATGGAACAGATACGGAAAGACATGGCAATGGCTAGACTCAGGCTGTGTAGGAGAAACAAAAAGGTTACCTGTTCCTCATTCTATTTCTCTAACAACAGCAATCCAATGGCTTCACATGAAAAAAAAGTCTGAAAACTTAGCTCTTCTAAAGTTGGTGTGAATCCAGGTTTTCATGAGATCTTTGGAAGGGTTTGTTGCCTTTTTTAAAGCAGATGTAATTATGAAAGTCCCTCCTGTTCACAAAGGCTGCTCTCCTGCGGCTTGCTGTTTCTACCTTGCTCTTCCTGAGATTGCCAAAGTCACAGAGTTGAGTATGTTGTGACACAATCGGCCATTTGAAGCATTTGCTTTCCACTTGAATTTTATTTTTAGCATCTCCAGTAGTCTTTCAAAGCACACGTACCCATACTTTGACATGAAGTAAAAAACTACGAAGAGCTGAAGGGTCTGACAAACTCTAGAACATAAGTAAGCTTATGACATGTCTCTCATTTATAAAATGACTACTGCCTCATTTCTTTTATAAGCCCACAGATATGGCTACAAACACTCATTTGCCACACAGAATACCTGAAGGTTTCTACCTCAGAGCTACAAGTCACAGGTTTAAAAGTGACAGATCTTCAACTGGTGGCTCTGAAGTCCAACTAAAGCTCTCAAAGAAAAAAAAATTCTAGAACAAATTAGTCCTGAATTCTTACAGTTAAGTGTTTCTTAGGGACCTTGAGCAACCTGCTCACTGCTGGCCCTGCCTTGAGCCAAGAGCTGGACCAGACTACTTGCAGAGTCCCTTCCATGCTGTATCTGCTATGAGTGAGTATACAAGTGCTTTCATGAAAACCCTTTTCTTTTGCCAGCCACCACGTGTTTGTCATTGACTGCAGAGGTCTTTCTGAATTACTCTGGAACATCTAAGAGCAGAGAATACTGGGCTACATACACTTCTGGTTCCAGAGCTACTCTGTGTGAATCCAGTAATAAAACCTACTTGATTATGCCTTTTTACATTTGCTGAGAGATATATTTATATGAAAGCTTTGACAAAGCATTCTCTTTTACATCAGTTTACATGTATCACCTCAATTAATTCTGCAAAATCCCTTTTATTTCAATTCTGTTCCCCAAAATGGTTGTATCTGGGATTCATTTCAAAAGGCAGCACTCTTGGAGGAGACTCCTGGATGACACCACCATATAATGCAACCCAGCTTACGTCCAGTAGCTCCAGTCAACCAGAGACAATGTAAAGTGGCTGAGGATCCGGCTCATCCCTGCCAGCAAGCAGAAAGGCAAGGCACTCCCCTAACTCACAGTCACTCCAGATCCAGAACCTGCTGCTCTGCCAAAATGTGCTCCTTGCAAAGGACCAGAAAGAGAGCTCTGCAAGGAGCTATGCAACCATATGTCCATACAGTGGATACAAGATGAATGTTTAACACGAAAGGACAAAACTGAGATGTTAGATGGGGGTGAAGTGACAGCAGGGAATAAAACTGAGCATCTGAACCAGGGAATGAAGCAATGAAATGTGAAGAGTCATTGAAGAGCAAAAGGTCCCCCTTTATGCATGAAGAACTAAGCCTCTGAATACTAAGTAACATCTACACACAAATACGTACTTGCCCACTATCTACTAAATGGAGATAATTGTAAATTCAATAAGAAGTGTATGAAAATATAATAGCATGAGAACAAGACCAGAATTTTAAAAGCAAGGCAAACTGAAGAAGAAAAGAAGAAATTACTCCAGGTTCAACCAGAAAACTAGGTGAGAAGATAACAGTGAAAGAAATGAGAAGAAAAACTCCCTGCTGCTGTGCTCTGCATGAATATTTGCATCTGCCAACAGACCATCAAAAAGCAAACTGGCACTAAGTCATAATTCACCATTTGCTATTTATATTCTGGCAGCATTATGTTTGTGCAATTTCTATCAAAGCCTCCATTTTGGGAATGGGGATAAGAAAAGGAGAAATTGTCATCTACTTCTGCAACTGCTGTTTGTATTTGCTGAGTTATCTGGCACTTGATGTGTGCCTCATGCATCACTTTTATTCAAAAATTGACGGATTTATCCAAGAATGAATTTAACACGGTAACCTTATTCAGATATGCACAAAAGCTTTGGCAGGCATTTTCAGCCATGCATTTTACGTGATTTACACATTGGCATGCCAAAGACAACATTTAATTGTGTGTGTGTATTGTAATCACAGCCCGGTGAAAGCAGCTCACTGGAGCAGCGGAGATAAGTTTACAGGTAAGCAGCATATTACTGATTCCTGAAGGCTTTTAAATCTGGGAACTGGTGGAGCCCCTTTAGACTGTACCAAGATAAGACACACTGCTTTAATCACTGCATCCTAGCTATAAAGGTTTTTCAGTTTATTTTAAGCTAGTCAAATTTCAACCCCCAAATTATCTTAGGTAAAATCTGGATATTTCCTCCCACTCTCAGAGTGTGAGTATGAATGAGAATGTGACTATGCCATTGCAGAAAGCATCCCCAGTTCTGACTGTAGATACAGCCTTTACCAGTGATGAGCCCTCTCCCCTATGCAGCACTACACATGGCTTGTAATACAAAGACCTGATACTGTGCTGAGGAAGGACATCATCACAGAACGAAGCTGGTGAAAGACCCAGGAGATACACCCAGGACTCCTGCACCTTTCCACAATGCTGTCTCCCGTTTCTTTGAGGAATACCAAGAGCAAGAAATTGAACCAGCAGTTACAAAGGAGCTGTGGAGAGGCAGAGAGGACAAAAAGGATAAGCAATATAAGGGGGCATGTTCTAGTGCCAAGAAAGGGGAGAGCAAGAGGTACCAAATGAGAAAACCAAGAAAATGCTACGTGAACTAATGTCAGCAGGTTGTGTTATCACCATGCAAAAATTGTTAAAAGATTATCATGATCACCTGAGAATAAACTGAAAGGGAAATGAATGGACAATTTAGAACCTTTTGCTGTTCTTTTATCCTGCCCTACATAAGCCTTTGTTTGCACAGACAGCTTTCCATTCAGTTCAAAATAATGCTGGAAAGCAGCTGCACAGGGATCCCAAAATCAAGGTACCTTCATCCCTCAAACAGGTTAGAGAACAAGTTACAGCCAGAAACACGTTTGTAATTTAAGATACTGAAAATCAGTGCTCTGAATGGCTGTTCACCATGCTGTGTGACAATCACATACCAGTAGTATTTGACATATGAGCCCAAGTTCTCTCTTCTTTTACTCAGTGCAGAACTAGAAACTGTGTGTGCTTTAAAATGCCTCAAGTCTAACATGAGATTGTGCTCTCAGCAAAGCATGTGTATTGTACTTATACTCCATTTCTTTAACTGTGGACAACACACCCTTTTTTAATCCAGGAGGTGGAAAAAGGCAGCTATTTTCTCACAGAAGTTTATCCTGTTCATTTATTATGCCTCTCCAGAACATATGTCCAGAAGCATGGACAACTGTTTTCATAAAGAGCTCGAGGAAAGTAACTTGAGCTCGACCACCTTGTGTTAACAAAGAAGGGGCTTAAGTAAATCATGTCATGCAAGTTTATCACTGCAGCACAGCACCAATGCACTCTTCCTCCATGGCACACTTTATTTTGCAACTTTTACAGTCCTCTCAAAGGTAAGTGATATGGGGAAGGGCTTGGTAAGAGGACCATCCCTGTAGCGGGAACTGCTGGAAGAAAAAGAAGAGGAATTTCCTCTCCCATTATGCATTCAGCCCTGGCTGGCTGCTGATTCTGCTTGGATTTAAAGATGATGATAATCCTTATATCCATGTCATTTGACTGCATGCATGTGGTGAGGATGTTCCTTATCTTGATACCCAGCTGATCTGTTTCAGGTATGGGGGATCCACATCTACATTGGATCTACAAATAATATATCACAGCATTTTTCCTTTAAGATTTTCAAACTGCATGACACTCTTTTATAGTTAAATGTTATGTAAATACAGTTGGACTTAAAGATCTTCAAGGCCTTTTCTGACCTAAAGGATTCTATGATTCGCCTTTACTACTGGAACAGAAAAAAGCAACACGTAGGGATATATGAGCACCTCCAGAGAGCAATTAATCTCATCCTAAAATACACATTTGAGAAAGGCACGATGAGAAGCCTGTTCAATGTACCATGCTTTCACCCTGCTATGGATGAAAATGATTAGCTGAGGCTTTCACATCTAGCTTTTAAATTTTTCAAGGATGGAAGAGGTGAACCTCAGTCTCAAGGAGAAGGATGTACACAAGAGGCAGTTCAGCTCTCCTCCTGCCTCTGACCAGAGGCAGAACATCCCTCCCATCACCCCCGAAACAGGAAAATACAGAGGTAGCAAAATCAGCCTCCACTTGTACCACTAGCCACCCATACATGTACACTTTCAAGAGGAGAGATAGTAAATGCCTCCCACTGTTCCCTGGACATTTTTCACCTCCAAGCAGATGGCCCAAGGAAATGCCCCATAACTGGGGAGGGCGCCCACGCTCCCCACACAGACCATCAATCCAGCCTCACCACTACTGTGCAAACCAGCTTGCAGGCATAGACACTACTACCAAAATTACCAGCATGATTTCACTGACCCCTTCAGTCAGGGCAGTAGAGCTCACAAACGCTCCCACAGTGCCTCTGCATCCACAGCTGTCCTTCCTCCAGCTCCATCCTCTGCTTTGTGCCAGCTCCATCCTCTGCTTTGTGCTGGCTCACACACTGCTGCATGACTTGGTGAGTCAGCTCAGCAAGAGAGGTGAAAAGGCAGTATTTGAGAAGCCTTCCCTGATTACAAGTTAGGCTAATTCATTCAAGAAAATTACATTCATTTCCCAGTTATCTTCAAATACATCAATCTAGTCTGAGAATGGACTGGATCTGCTGGCACTTAAAACTACATTCCCACTTATTCTATTCATTCTACAGAATCTTAACAAAGAAATCAGCAGTTTAAGCAGTCTGCTGCCCCAGGTTACAGAAGTTTACTTGTGGATTATTCTCTCTCCCAGTTTGAAAAGCACAAATTATTAACACACATCACTAAAATACCCCATCTTTCAGCAAACCCATTCTAAACATTTGTGAACAAAAACCAGTTTACTGGGTATCCACTAACACTATCCTGCTGAGAAAAATACAACGGATGTGTTTGAGAGTTGAGGAAAAAAACCTGATTTTTTTGTAATTTCAGAAGACTCAGCAGAGCTGGTGTGAGAATAAGTGAATATTTAAATGCTTGATATTCACTGGAAATAGTCTGACGACAGTGGCCAAATAATCTCAGGCACAAGAAGAAAAGAAAGTCTCAGACTGATGAATAACTGACATTTGACCTGCTCTTCACTTCCTAAGCTGGAAAAAAAAGCAATTCATATTGAACTGAAGTTGAAGCTGGCTAGGAAAGCATAAAACACTTTTTTTACGTTTTACGTTTCTGCATTGCCTTACTGTCTCATGCTCTTTTTATTAAATTGTTTATTTCAGTGGTTATAATTGCATATTGAGGAGAGGCATAAATACCTAGGACAAGGCAATTACCACAGCCCATAAACATAACAGAAAATAATTCAAACATTTATAAAACTGTGGCTGAAATTTTGAATTTAACAGGTAACACAGCACTTGTGGAAATTTATAACAAAGCACACGTAATGTTTGTTATTAACCATTGAGACTTTCTAGTATTTAGCTTTTCCTGGCACACGTACTGGCTTGAAGCTGGTGGGGAGCACAGTTAATAGACAGCATTTTCCCCACAAAGGGAATATGAACCACCATCATATGACTGCATGATCAAACAAAGCCAGCCAAACAAAAAAAAACCTAACCCAGAACATTATCCTCAAGAAACAGACCCCCAACAGGATTATGAAGTCCTTCTCTCTGAAAAATTTGGGATTGAGGCAGAGAAATTCCCTGCCAAAGTACTACATCCAAACTCCAGTGGAAGATAAATAGTTGTAGATCAAGACCATTTGGGCTTTATTCTCTGTTCTCAGGTAATCTAAAGCTTTTCTCTTCCAAGAGAAGGGCAAATTGAAACGAAATGTTTACAAGTGATATTAACGAAGGATTACACCTTTACCCTGCTTTCTATTAAGAGACTCCTGTTGCTTAAGAAACCCATGTTAATCCCCCAAAGCAGATGACATTTTCCAACCCTGCATATTTCACAAAGCTTGAATACATTCAAAAGGAAAGGAAGTTGACACAATACAAAAAACAGATGTTTAATAAACTTGAGTAATCTGACAGGCAAGCATGTTTTAGTCGTTCCAAAAGACAGCCACAAAAAGGAAGCAACTATTTTCTTGCAGACACAATAAAGAGGAATTTGGTTTGGTTTTAATTAAAGAGATCAGATCCTAACCAAAAGAAGAATCCTAACCTCCTGTGACATACTTTGATCCCACCTTTGATGGCAAAAAGAAAGAAACAGCTCTCACTTGCTATTTAGCATCAATAGTATCATTCCAGTCACATCAGCTTCATTCACCCAGAGAGTAGGATATGATCAGTGACAAGCATCATATCAGTCAGGGTTAAACTTGGTCTGAGTCACCAAATCCTCCTGGCAGTCTAACAAGAGAATCAGTCTTGTCTTCAGCATTACCTAGAAAGGAACAACACTGACTCTGCATTTAGGAGTGGTTTTAAAACCGATTACTTCTGGCAATGAAACAACTATAAAAGTAAATATAATATAAATGGCATAGACACTAAACATGAAAGGGGTTTTTTTCCCAGAAGGATCTGAAGTAGATGCAATCAATCAGCTATTTTTACTGTTCTTTAAAAACTGTATTTCATTTTCACTTAAACTTCTTTGAATCTACAGGGGAGATCATATCACAACAAACATATGAAAATCTCTAAGTTTTGCTATGGCTTTACGGAATCAATCATATTCCATTTCAACTAACTTAGGTGAGTAGAAATAAAAGCAGAGGAAAATCAAGCAGTATAGAACTGTACATCTCCAACCTCTGTTGTATAATACACAACCTCTGCTTGGCAGTGTTGGGTTTTGCAAGTCTTCAGGCTGAAGTGTCAGCCTTTCAATATGCCCAAGATCTATCTATACATGATTGTCATTATGTGTACACAAGTGCAAAAATGTTCTTCCTCCTTCACATCAGTCATTTTAGCTAAAGCTGTTATCCTCCTGCCTAGCAAAAAGGAAACGTATTTGCTCATTCTATCACATAGTCATAACTCAGCCAAACACTGGCTGAAACAGAATGCTGTATTTCAGGCCTCCGCAGTCTCCAGTTAGCATATCTAACTAATTTTTCAGTAAATATAGCCAAAGTGGAAATTAGAAACAAAAAGCAAGGGAGAAATATATTCCACACTTGCATGCAACACCATGACCAACAGCTGCGAGTGCTGGATGATCATGAACTCTTGACTCACAGCCTGATTTTCAGGCACTAATCACCTGCAACTGCACCGGACATCTAGTTCTTGTCTGAGAGTTTGTGACAGACAAAAAAACTAAAGGTACAGAAACTCAGTCATAAAATGTTGAATAACTTAAAAGAGGGAAGGATGTTCCACATAATTTGTCTTCTCATAGCTGGAGCCAAATATGTGCTAAAAAAAGATAACTGATGAATGTTATACTTTCCTTATATGTTAAAGGCAGGAAATACAAAGTCAAAGTCATGTATTCTTTTTCTTTTTAAAACAGCAGTGCCTACCTTTCCCCCTCCTCCAAGCATGTGTACCACACCAGCTAACTGGATGTGTGTAAAAGATCCAGGATTATCTATTCAAGTTTTCACTAGCTTTTTGGAATATAGGAATGTTGGAAGATTCTGCAATGAAACATTGTTTGTAAACAGCACTGTTAACAGAATAAAAGATTTTTCTTATATATCCCTTCCTTTTACAATACTGCATTTGCAACAATTGATGAAAAGGCCTTCATTGTGGCTTCTGTTTTTTAAGTCTCCCATACACTATCCACACACTTTTTGGGGTTTTTCCTATCAAAAAAATGTAATTTATGGGCCCATATATAGGCATGTGTATCTCTCTTCTCTCTTTTTTGTTCATTTGAGTATTTTTTCTCGTGAGAAGTAAATACGAGTCAAACATGGTCTGATTATATGGCATGAAAGCACTAACACCAAAAGAATTAATTTTCCTTTAGAAACTCAAATGACACTGGAGTTACTTTACTTTTAAACAGTCCAAAGAGCAGCAGCACCGGGGGGTAATGGAAGTAGGTCATATTTTCCTCCTGTTTTATTTTATACAGAACAGACACAGAAATCTGATGGATTTGGCACTAACAGTAACAAGTCATCTGTATACAATGTGAGAAAAGGGATTGCTTAAGAGCAAGGATATTGAATCATGTCTCCTGGAATATAATTTAAAAACAAACCAAAACAAAATTCAATAAACAAGAAAAAATAAACGAGTACACAATAAAAACCCAAAACCATGACAACGTTCAAACAAAACAAGAACAAACCCAATAAAAATATCACACAGATAAGGTCTTATAGCTAATGGGGCAGTGGTGCTGAAGGTATAACAAGAGTAGCACAGAGGTAGGACTAGACAGATGGACAGTCCCAACTACTTCACTAGTTCCTACAAACTCAGGAAGAAGTAGCACAAATATCTGTTTCTGTTTTTATGCAGACTTCATGAGCAAATAATAAACTGGCATCATTAAACTTCATACCATCCTACAAGACACACTACAAGCATCAATAAAACCACCCAAAGTTTGGCTCATTTGCTAACACAGAAAGGTTTGTGCAGCAAAATTCCTGAAATTACAGGAAACACAAATCCATCTCAGTTTATACTTGTATCATATTTGCAAAGTTATTTTCATAATTGTAGCAGCTCAAGTTCTGGGAAGTGTAGTTCATATCTTCAACCACGCAAAAAGTCTTTAATTCTCCACTGAAAAGCAAGCCCACAGATGTGCTTAGGCATGTATGTTTAACATCTTCTGCCCACGGCCACACTTGCTGCTCCTAAAATATTTTGTTGAAATGGTATCAGTTTCCTTTTCTGTGTATACTGCACCAATCTGGCTAAAAACATTAAGCTTATAAATAGGAACATGGGGTTTCCAACATGAAAAAACATCTCAATTTAGATGTATTAAAACTTACTCAGTTTTGTGAGATGGGACTAGAACAAATAATACCTTTTAGACCAGACTGAAAGCAATGTGTATTCCTCCATTTGACTATACACAGGTTAAAGACAAAAGGCTTTAGGAATCTGCTGTAAAAGATTTCGTGTCTAAGCATCCTGCATATTTCACCACAAGACTTGACTTTCAAACCAACTAGGCTTTCTTTGAGTAGCGATAGTTATGAAATAAAAGTATCTAAAAACAATCATATTGAAGTGATCTCAACAGAGAGTTGTTTAAATCTCCAGGTCTTCCAGGTGTTGCTGAAGTTAAAAACAAATGAAATGTTGATATCTTCTAATATTAAAGACCAAAAAATACTGTTGTCTCAAACTCCCAGAAGCAAAGCTGGAGCTATAGGGTGCACTGCATCAATGTTACTTATATTTTCTTCTAAACAATTTAATGACAGGGACCTAATCTCAAAATGGTTTCTGCTAAGTGTCTGCACATAATTTTCAATTTTCAAAATACAGTGAAATAGCATGTACAGATGGGTTAAAAAAAACCCAACCTTGTCTCTGGAATAATAGGAATATTTATAACACATAAAAGAGCACCAACATTTTATTAGGGTTTGATAATTTAAACTATAACTACACTTTTTAACAGCAACAATTATCTAAAGACAGCTTTTACCTAAAGACTGTTTGCCATGGATATTTTGCAGGCGCTCTGAAAGGCACAAAAGCATAACAAGTTGCTACATACTTGGGCATTTCGCTTGATGGCAGTTCAGTTCACACATAACCTGCCCGTCCAGAGAATTTACTTTCCACTAAAATAAAGTCTGAGACTGAACAAACAGCTGTACTTGGATCACAGACAGCAGCAGAGAGCAGATCAAAAACTGTGTGCGTGTATACATAGAAAATAGACAAACAAAACCTCATAAACAGCTATCATTTTTTAATGGTAGTTTTCCTAATCAGACTTCCTTCATGCTTAATACAGGGATAACATTTTTCCAGGGTGCTATGTGTCTAAGACCTCTGTATCTCACTGGTGATCCTCCATTTTACAGAAGGGAAAGCTCAACCAATGAAGGCATGGAAATTACCATAGCTACAGAAAATGCAAGTAACAAAGGACGAAATTTGAACTCAGGTTTCTGCTTTCCTATTCACTGAACCCTGAAGACTTTGAAAAATATACATTCCAGTACACTTCCATAACAGCAACAGTGTTCAACCACCTTACGTGTTAGTGGCTACTAACAGATAGATCGTGTGGAACCGGATCGGTCTCAGTACCAGAACCAATTCTTACTGATTCTACTCATCAGAAACATACACAAAAAGCAGTAGTAACTCTGTCTCCTTGGCAAGGACAAACCTCGATTAATGTCAATGGGGTACAGAGAAACTTTAGATGAGACTGCTTTTCTTGTTTCCTTGCACTCAACCTGTGTGAGAGCACTCGGTGCATGTAAGAGTGATATGAATTACTGAAAACTTTGATGATTTTGAGTTAGTATCCTAAGGACTTGCCAGCAGAAAGACAAAAAAATCTGTATAGATCTACAGTTTATTGGATCAAGAGCAAAACAGCAGCAAGGAAGTACATCAACTGTTCAGAAAGAAGAGGAAACCACTGATGTAATATTCGAAGAAAAAATCCACCAAGGACTTTAACCTTTCCTGAAGCTGTTCAAACCGAAATGGAATTAAAAACTGTAAGCTACAGTTCACTTCCCTGTTTAACGCTATTCTATCGCACCATCATCTATTTAATGCTGATATACACAACAGCCATTTTCTCTGCAACATGAATTCATTAGCCAAAGAATAACATCTGCAATAAAAAAAAGAACTGGTTTGAGAACATGCATTTTCAGAAATGCCTGAATACTGTTTAGCCACCCCAACCTCCACATCCTTACCGGAATGTCAAAAGTTTCTTGTGTGTCATCCAGCATCTGAATTTTGATAGAGACAAGTTTTCCTGGAGGTGTCATAGGTGGTTTCTGTCCATGCTCCAAAGTACTGATCCCAGCATTTTCCTGAGCTCCTAAGCGGGATCCTGCTGTTGGTCTCTGCTCTGTTTCACCCATGTTTAGGGAAACGCGTTTCTTATATCTGCTAAAAGAATAAGGGCAAAGAAGACCATATCAGTGATAAAGATGATGTTTTGGACATAAGCATTATGGTATATATGCTTACAGCTAGTAAACCATACGACCATTAACAAAAAGTAAGAGCCATCACAATTTTTTCTTAATGTCTCATATGAAGACAAGAAAATCAGGCGAGCTTTATACTTTTCAAAATACACGGGCTAATCACCTCCTAGGGGTAAGGCTGACAGGCTACAGTACTGCACAAGGGAAAATTATTCCTTTTCTCCTGGAAAAGTAAACAAGACCACATTGGAAATAGAGCACGACAGAACCCAGATTTCAATTAATTATGTCAACTGTTATTTATTTATGAATCAGGCTGTTATCAGCCCCAGACAGGATTCCCAGAGCAGGTAGGAAGGTGAGAAGAGCAAGTAGGACAACTCAGCGCTTGCTGGCCATCATTCCCTCTTGGCTACATCAGCACTTTTTCCTCCCAGCCTTCTCTGGCCCTTTGCAGCTGCCAACTTGGTATGGGTCTGTGAAGGAGGAAGGCCAAGGGTTACAAGATGACATCAAATGGACAGCCAACTATTTTGTTTACTTTGGGGACCAGAGCTGCTCTAGACCTGGGGCCTGGCCTGATCCCACTGATGAGCCAAGGACTGTGAGGACACGCTTCTGGGAAGACCAGAAAAAACGAGAACACTGATTGGGAAATTCTTCATTACCTGGCACAACTTTGAATCTTCTTTTTTAATTCAGCCACCATTAGTTTTACTTGTTGAATGTTACACCTCACAGTAGGATTTTATTTCACCATTCCTACCCTCCTTTTTTGACACTCTAGCTGGGTTTCTGATGAAACTCACTTTTACTGTCCATTTATCTTTCTTGATAAATGCATTTTCATTCTGCATGACTTTTATACGGTGATCAGCGACCAAAACATGTAGCACACAGATAGGCACAAATGGAAATGTAACTTTCCAGCTGAACAGAGGCACAAGAAGAGTACTGTCAATCACTGCCTGGCTTTAACTCTGAGGTTACAGTTATGGAGAAGCTCGTATGGGAAAAAAAGGAAGCACAAGACAGGCTATGTATTAGTGAATGCATAACCTTTTCTACAGGATACTGTAAAGAACAGTGACAGGTAATAAGACACCAGTTCCTACCATAAGGATAGAATAAAAACAGCCCTGTCTTTGGTAGGATAAAGTACTTACTACACATTACTCTTCCATGTCCTGACTAATCTGTTCCCACAGATTTTTTACACAGCAAATACCTAGGCGTAAAAAATTTTACAACAGCACTTGGATTAAAAGAAACATTAGCTGAGAAGGAAGGGAATTAAAAATTATGGATCCCACACTTCTAAATATCAGCTCAATGGGCACAAGTGAAGGAGAAGAAAAAAATACAGTCAAGCTTTTGCAACGCTTTAGCACTAATCTGCCCATCAAGCCTGGAAAGATACCAGTGAAACCTACCCAAGTCCATGTCAACCATTACCACAGAGGCAAATTTTTCTTCAATTATCATTGCAATCTAAAAATCTATAAAGAATCAATTATATTTATCTTATTCTTTAAAATTAATTAAATTAAATCTTTTTATAAGACAAGCAGTGCCAACAAGAAAGCTGCAATTGGAGGCAGGAACTCCAGAAGAAAAGACACCAAGGTCTACATAGAAAGACTCCAGGCCCCTTTACAAATAAATCTGATTTTCCTGTGTGTGGAGTACACGGGATCATCTAAAAAGGTAGCACAGGCACCCAGTCTAGAAGTGCACAAAGATTCTGGCCCAAGTTCATATTAATTCCAAAGCTGTTTTAAGAGCGCTTCTAAAGTCACCACATACCCCAGACAGCACCAAGAGGGCAGACAGGACCTCTACAACTGCTGTGTTACTACAGAAGGTTTTGGCTATGTTCTTTCCATTAAATCCTAAATATAGGAATCCAGTCAATTCAAGTAATACCATTAAATAATCAATGCAAGGAAATATTACAGACATGGAACACTTCTATAAATATTCTTCTGACTAGATGATCTAGTGGCCCACACACACAATCATACAGGCCAATAAACTCAATGAAACACATAAAAACCACCCAAATTTAGGAGCCAAAAAAATCATGGAGGAAAGGTACAAGCAAATCCACTCCATATATACAGCAGAGAGATTTTTTATCCTTATTAACAGTTAGTAATACAGAAATTCTTGTTTTACATATGTCTAGAACCATTCAGTTATACACACACACTTTCCTTTGGAAGCAAAGATCTAAGAACTATTGGCCACCCTGATCACAAGCATCTGCTACTTAGAAAATTAAAAGCAGACCTTTCATTTTTTAACCTCTACATCTGAACATCAGCATGCTGCACTGGAAGTTATTTAAGGTTTTTTTCTGCATGACACTAGCCTCACTATACTGCTGTCATAACATCAGCATAATATTTTTATTATGCCATTATGTAAGAGGCCTTAAAATTTACCCTCTCTAAAATAACACAGCACATCAGTCAAGCTGCATACCTTTCTCTATATCACTTTGATCTAGGAGACAGTGAACTAAGGTCACAGAAGGCAACAGAAGAGTATTAAGCAAACATTGAGCAAACCTGAGGGGATTAGGATGCTTAATGTCTGTCATGATGAAGAGATGGATCAGGTTTGGACACATGATAGAGAAATCCAAAGACACTCTAGTAGAAAGATGACAGTAAATTGGAGAAGGTATTAATGAAGAAGAAACAGCAGCAGCCACCAGATACTAACATATGCAGCTCTAAGCAAAACATGTGTGGAGACAGACAACCAGTACAGGAGCAGAGAGCCACAAACAAAAAAGGACTCATCTGAACTCTGAAAATTAAGAGTTTCTGCCTGCTCCTTCTGGCAGCTGTTGAAAAAGGCCAAAAAAATCAGGGCCAAAATCAAGTCTATTGCTTCTGCTGCAGGTTCACTGGATGTCAGTGCCTGTCTCAGTAGTGTTGCAGCACCTGTATGATGGAGAGGGTCTGCTGCAGAGAACGAACCTGCATCCTAACCTGTGTGAGGGCAGAAGTTACTGAGACAGCAGAGCTGCCCATGGGGGAGTCTTGTCCCCTTCTGCTCCTTCCCAGTTCCCACCCATACAGTCCTGCCTGATGCCATGCACTGACTCTCATCCTCCTCAGACTGAGCCATGGCACCTCTCTAACTCAAAGGAAAACAATTCAGTGTTTTGTTCTTGGCTGGGTTAGCAAACTAAATCAGCTCTCGGCAGGCTGGAAAACCCAAGGCCAGGCTGAGCTAAGCCCAGCCAGCTGCTGTCAGGCCACTGGGCTGACTCAAGCTTTCTCTACTTACAGCACCTGGAAGGCACAAAAAACCCCTACAACTGCCATTAGATCGATTAGGAGATGTTGTTTTGTTCTAATCACACATTAATAACTCCTTTATACAAATACTAAAAGCTTAGACTAAAAATTTAAGGTCTGTGTATACTTACGCAGTAGCTGGACAAAGGCCACAATGTGGTTCAGCATAAAGCCACCTTAGTTCTCCATGTTCAAAGCAGGCATATTTTATAGCATCGGAAAGGTTCTGGCCAATTAAAATTTCCACATATTTCTCTTTGGCAGGATGAAAAAAGTATCAAACTTACTTAGTCTAAAGGGAGCTGCGAGTATAAACAGCACTTGTTGGGGCTGGGGCAGGGAAAGACGGGTAGGAATAAAGGGCTACAAAAATTACAAAATATTGAGTAAAATAGAAGCAATAAGCCACTGACTGAAATGAGAGCAGACCTCATGCTAGAACAGATGCCACTCTGATCTCTCAACTACTCCGTTCTTTGGGTCAGACCAGGCCTCAGAACTTGATGCAAGAGGCTCCTGAAGACTCCTGTTACAGGGAGAATGGTACCACGTATCTAGGCCCTTTCCACTTCTTTTGCTTTCCTTTATGACACATTTCCACAGCATGACACAGAAGGAAGCACAGTGCTCAGTACACTCCTCTTGAAGGTGGGGAAGCCTGAGGCACAGTGGGATGGTGTGAGTATAGCCCTACGAAAAGCACATAGCAGGCCTGTACACCTTCAGTAAGAGAAAATTCTATACGTGCAGCATGGTTTGTCAGTGATGCTGCCTTTTCTTTATTACATCAGAATTACCATAAAAATGAAATCAAGTATCTTGAACCCATATTAAAAAATAATAATAAAATAACCTACCAAGGCAACAGGACCAGGAAGACTGAAACTAAAATTCAGCCTGAAATGATGGGAAGCACATAGAGGGCCAATATAGTTCAGTTTTTTATACTGTGAAACATTATCTGGTTAATTTCCACAAGTCCCTGGCAGAATTGTACAAAGCAAATATGATGTTTAAAAAAATCTACCTTATTCATGTAAATCACAGATTATCTTGTCCTGGAAGGGAACTAAAAGGATCAGTGAAGTCCAGCTTACAGTTTCTTTGTCAAAACCCAGCATTTTTGTGGAAGTAAAGAAATGGAGAAAGATCTTAATAGAAAAATAGCTCAAGCTTGAAGGGCAGAAGTTCAGGCACGAGTGCTGGGTGTCTGTTTCTCTGCTTGCACCCAGCAGACTAAGTTTGACTCAGACTCTAAAGGAAACCTTGCAGCTGAAGGGATTTGTGTTCAGTTTCTTGTCTGCCCTTTCTGCTCACATCCACTGATGCCATGATGATTTTTTGCTTTTTTATATACCCTTTCATATATGCTTTTATACAGCTTTGCATGTATCCTTAGTGCTTTTAGCCCACATACTTGTAATTCCCTAAGTCTGATAACCAGCTTAGACCCAAAGTTCTGTTAAGCCAAGAGACCAAACATCTTGGGAACCTCGCAGTTGGGTCAGAAAGCCCCAGACACCAAGGTCCTCTCCAGAACACATTCTGTAAACCAAGACAGGCCCATCCAGGGGGAACATTCCTCAGGACGGGGGCTTCTCTTGAACCTCTCATTGGGGAATCTTTGATAGATACGCTAATGTGCAAGGTCCATAATTGTATACGCAAATCATCGTGGGTGTGCATCTTGGGATGGGCATCCTGGTGTGCATTTTCCGGGGGATCACTTTCAGGTGTGCATTTTTGGTGTGCATTCAGGGGTGCACCCTTTCTACCTGGAGGTGGTGCACCTGAGGATCCTTAAATAAATACCAAGGTAAAACTCTTTTTTTCCCTCTAACCATGTTTGGCTTTTAATTCTAAGCCCAGGGAAAGGCAATACCACAATACTCAGACAGAAAAGGAAGCCAATAAAAATTCAGTTTTTCTGTACAATTAGGCTGTCTTCTAGCTCAAAACAAAAAAGTTAACGTTGTAAGCGATGGCTGCTTCATGAAGTCAGAAGTAGGGAGGCTCAAGGTAAGGTATGGTCAAGAGGATCAGCAAGAAGATAGGTCATGTCTAGTCCCCTGTACAGTCAGTGGAAAAGAGGATGGAGGCTGAGATCCTTAACCAGGCTGAATTTCTAAAGACAGATTGCTTTTTTCTTTTTCCTGTCCCTAAAGACACAGAAAATTAACCTTGAAAAACCTGCCTGCTCAAGAAAACACCATGGCCGTCCAACAAAAATTAGACAGAGGCTTGCAAAAGCAAGACTCAGAATCGGATTCTTCAGCATTCTGCAGACTTCCTAAAATTTGCAGCAATAAGAAATTCCCTTAACTATGCAAGACTGTCCCTAAAAGAATAAAATTAATCACCTGTACTGAAAACAAAGAGAGCCCACAAAGTTGCCTATCTTGGTCAGACTCTGAAAACCTCTACATAACACTGTTTTATCCCTTGACCCAGTTTCTGTGGGATAGTTACACAGATGGACAGACTAAGCGCTCAGGTTTGTACAGCAATAGAGTACACTTAGTTGTTAACACCAAACTAGCTAGAGCCTGAAACTGATGTCAAATTTAGGGACCTGAGCAGTAACACAAAGCTTTAAAAATTCAAACTATTCAGTATGCCAATAATGTAGCCTGAAGTCCAGAATAATGAGCATTTGTGACTATACAAGGTAAAAACCACTTCTTGCAAGCCTATCAGTACAGCATTCAGAGTGCCCACATTAGTTTCTGACTTTAGGGCCATTCAGCTTCCAACTGGAGCTCATTTATCTTCATTGCATTCAGGTCCTAAAACTGTCTGCAATTCTGTGGCACTAGCAGCTGTCCCAGATTCCAATTCTTCTGCCAGGTGTCAGCAAAGAACGGCCCCGTCCCGCACAAAACTGATGTGTGCTATCTTTTTTCTTCAGCCACACACCTGTCAGTAGATCTATCAACAAGTGCAGCAATAGATAAATCTATGCTTTTCCAATTGCCTCTGTGAAAAACCTCATCTCTTTAAGTACAAATACAGATTGCTCTGTGAATTAAGCCAATCTGGTCCACAAATACTTACTGCAACCCACAACATTACAATTACTTCTGATGGCCATCAGTGATATTGAACAAGTCAGTAGACATATTGATTCACTATGTGTTATGTTTCTGGACAACACTGCATTAGAAACTGACTGCAGGCAAGAAACATTTCTTCTTCCTTGCATCTCACACAAGCAAGCAAAGCCATTGTACATATATAAGTGAGCAATTCAGTAAGCAAAACTTCTTACACTCACCCTCTCAAAGGAACTCCTCAGAAACCTCTTCATACAAGTTACTCTTTGGACTGATTGTGACTGTTTCCCAACCTCTGGAGACTTGCCTTCACTTTGTTCTTCACCACCCCTACCTGGCACCCTTGTACCATGATCAACGTCACTTGAATCAGGAATGCCAACATCATATTCAAACCAACACGGCCTATTTTAAAGTTTTTAATTCAGGTTTTAAATCAGCCAACTTGAAGGCACTGTACAAACAGGTAATTCTGGCTATTCCTGGAAGGAAAATTAGTGTTTCATCTGCTAAGCCAAGGGGATGATTAGCTTTAATTGCTCAATTAGTGACTCTCACCCAACAACCATGTTTTCGCTTCACATCCAAAGGCACAGTCTGAGCAAAACAGGGATCTCATGGAGCCATGAATCCTTTAACAGACCAGAGGGAGGTACTTCCACACAAATGCTTCATTTGCTATTAGACAAGTTAAAATTTGAATTAAATATTGCCCACTTGCTTTGCACTTACTGCACCACCATTTAACTACCATGTAAGTGTTTATAACATACTTATACATGAAATTCAACACTGTTTTTCATATAAAATACTTCCCTGACACTTTACTTTCCCACTTGGACAAGACCACACCTTTTCTACAAAATTTCTGCTTTATCTTGGGCCAGGGGGAGGATATTTCTTCCTCACTGTGAAACTCTCAACCTGCTTTCTGAGAGCTTTTTCAACCCGTTGACAAAACTGCCTGCATAAGAAATTATGTTTAGGAAGAAGCTGCAAGCTACATTATCATATAGTTGCATACTCCATTTTATTTACACCCTTTCCATTTTGCATAATCTGACAATTCTGTCACTAAAACCTACAAAAAAGTAAAATTCAACATGCTTGCACCAGTAACAAAAAGTGATTTAAAAAAAAAAGGGGGGAAAAATATTGAGTGCATGAAATACATGGTGAAATCAGCCAGCTAATCCTTCACTGATGATAAAATGTGTTGTAGAAGTGAGAAAGCACATGTTACCATTTTATGAAGACCTAAAGCATTTTAAAGTTGAGATATAAAAGCATCATCATGCGGGCAAAAAACTATTTCACATTATGAACAGAAAGACTGTAGAAGTTTTACTGCCACATGGTAAATGCTAGGAACATATAAAGAGAGTCTAAGAAAACCTCTACTTCTTGTGTTTCCAACCAGCTCAGTCTCCCGATTAACTGGGTCACCACAGTTTGTCACTAGAAAACACAAGCGAAGTGGGTAAGAACTTAAAGCAGTTTGGTGGTTCAATAGTGGTACAAATCAGTCCTGAAGCCATTAAAAGCATTTTCCAAAACCCTTTCATGCCATCACTCTGCATAAATAAAGCTGTTGCACCAGCTGGAGTGCTCTGGGCTCATTCACCCATACAACACCTCATGTGAAAGCCAAGTCGAATGTGCTTATAGTAGAACAAAGTAATCTGATTTACTTCCAGATTTAACAGAATTCTGAAAGGGATCCAGCAACTCATACCCAGCTTCAAGCATAACATAGACGTTTTCCTTGAAATAAAAACATGTCAAAAGAATAAATAACACACTACATTAATACTACTGTTTAACAGTTGGGGGAAAATCTGATACAGTCCTGGTTTTGAGAAATAAAACAGCTCAGGGGAAATGCTATTTCTCTGAACCAAGTATGAGTATACAGTAGAGGTATTCACACTGCCTAAATGCAAGCCAGATCCTCCAGAGAACTGCTGAGCACCAGAGACTAATTCAGGCATTCAGTGGCCCTTCAGAAGAGCTTCTCCCTGCCCTGAGCACAGACCCCTACCAGAGGGCCAAAACGCCGTGGTCAGTGTGCCCGGCCCCGCTCTCTGTCCTGCCGAGAGCCATCAGGTACCCTCACAATTGTGCTGCTGTGCTGCACGAGTAGGGAGCAGAAGCCCAGGAGCTGCAGCACGCACGCTGTGCTCACTCGAGGGGTAGGTACCCCTAGGGCCCAGTGGCTTCAAACCACAGAGGAAGATGACATCAGTGTTCAGCATTGGGCAGCCACAGATGATGCCTATCCAAACATGTTAAACTGAGGCCATAATGGCCTTGACTAGTTTCCTTTATGCCCAAAGCTTGTGATCAGGCTCCCACAAAATTATTGCATAGCTTGTGCACCAGGAAAAACATATTTATGGCCACAGTTCTACACTCAGTATATAACCCACTATAAAACCAGAAAAGAATTCCTGACGTTTTTAAATATTTAAACGCCTGTTCCCAAAAGAGACTTTTCATAAGTTTGTAAAACTGCTTGTTATAATTGAATATACAATGATTGTTTCATTTGGGTTTTTTTAATTAAGTCTTTTTATATAAGTCTTTATTATTCTTGACCAGGGAAATACCACACTTAATAATGACACGGTACCAGCAAGAAATACTTGTACCATGAAGAAAAAATTGCTTTCTGTACTGTTGTTTAGAAAACAACTTAATATTTTCATTTGCATCCTGTTGGAGACAAAATGGTCATGATGCGTGATTGTATAAAATTCAGATTCAAATACCCTAGAGTGTTTTAAAATTATGCCATTATTCTTCCTTCAAAAATTCTTTTAAAAATTATTGCAAAACCTTCAAACTTCATTAGGTTCCTAGCCCATTTCTCTTTGTGCAAATACTTCCATCAGTGAAAGACTCTACCTGTGCTGAGCATCACACTCCAGACACTGTCTGTCCTATGACAGCTCTGCTGATCTTTCAAGATATGGTACTTTTGTGTCTTTAGATAATTGATAACACTAAGTTTATTCTGTGAACAGCTATCAGAGACAGTGTGAGAGATACATGGATCTACTGTTGCTACAGGTACATCTCCATTTTATATTTGGCTAAAATGTAAGTATTATATATGCTGCATGAAGACAGGTAATTCTGAGGGTGGGTTTTCACGTAAGACAGGTGTAGCTGTATGAGGTTTTGCTGTGTCTGCAGAACAAATGTCTTTTCCCAGTGTAACTAACTTCACAATGAAAACTGACACAAGTCAGTCCAAAGCACAGCACTGTTAGAACAAGCTTTAGAAGCTTCACCTAGAGAAGGGCTTTCCTGTTCAACCACGCCATTGTCTCTTTATCAACAAACCTGTTTCAGTACCGATTACATCCCTGTGGTTTCTTGTTACATCTCAAAACAAATTACTCACCTGCTTGGAGGTGTGAAAAAGCATTATCTGTGGAATCTGTACTTTTTACTACTAAAGAGGACAGTGGAATGCACCAATTCTCTTGTTCTGTTCTCTTCCTTGCAGCGTTGGCGAGGAGAGAAAGCAGAAATACTGCCAAAGCAGCCCACCAGTCTGCACTGACCTCCTCGAAATGTCATTGGAAGCAAGACTCCAAAACAACCTTTACAATCCAAGCAAGACAGAGAGGTGTAGGATTTCCTTTTTAAAATTCAGATATCAAGAGGCAGAAGCTGACAGTGAAATATCAAGCAGAAAGAGGGACATAATAAATAATACATTTCAAAGAATCCAATGTGAATGCTGCCTGGAAGATTTTAACAGGTCTTCTCACTCAATACAAGGCTCCCAGTAAAGCAGCACAGCAGAGGACACTGCTGTGCTGGGCAAAGCAGGCACGCTGGGTATTAGATTGCTCTTCCTTCCCTTAGAGAACATCCTATACTCCTCATATTCCTTTCTTGGCTCCTGAGTCTCAAGTAACTTTAGATTATGCTGAACACGGAAATCAGTTTTTATACCCATATCCGATGGTAGCACATAGCACATTTATGGCAGGCAAAGACCTTTCCAGAGTCAATAACCAGGATCTCCCAGGAGCCTTTCCTCGCTGAGCACGCTCGAATGTCGCACACTTTCCCAGTGGCACCCCAGTGACTGCCCGCAGAGCGGGCGAGCACGCGCCGGCCTGGGAACAGAGGAGCCCAGGACTCCTTTCATTTCCATGGCTGCCCAACTGGAGCAGGTCCAGGCTCTGGCGCGGGCCCAGGCCCCGGAGCAGAGGGAGCCCATCTTTCCTGTGCTGGCCATGGCCGGGCTGCCGGCACCCGGGCAGCAAGGAAGCGAAAGGAGTGCATCTGGAGTGCAGCAGGGACAAATGCCAGACCTGAGGGAGACGAAGGAGCAGACTGGGACAAAGGCCCAAAACAGGAGGGAGAGCAAGCTCAACAGGCAGGGAAGGGAGCCAGGGATCTCTAGGCAGTGCACAAAACAAGGCAGGAAAAAGGAAAGAGTTGACTAAATGCAAAAACAGAATGGGACAAGGACGGGGAAGGGGCGCTGGGACAGGCAAGATGTCTGGTGTCTGACAATGACTCTGCAAGGGAGGTGAAACTACAGGCGAAAGATAAGAGAATAAGAAGCGAAAACTGAAGAGGTGTCCCAAAAAGTGCAAAAGGATTGTCAGGAAGGGTAAGACAAATGAGAGAAGGAGGGAAAGTATGTCACATCTGATACAAAACAGCTTATTTCCTTGTGCATGAACAATGACATCAGGTTTTATTCCTGACAGATTCCTCAGGATTGATTCCAAGCCAGTCAGAGGTCAAGAAGCATTTGGACAACATCCTCAGGAGGCACATGGTGTGATTCTCGGGGCTGTCCTGTGCAGGGCCACAAGTTGGACTCAGTGACCCTTGTGGGTCCCTTCCAAGTCAGGATATTCTATGATTCTATGATTTCCTTCCAGAGGTGGGACCAAAGTCAACAGCCCTATCCTGCATGTAACACAACAACTCAGAGGTCTCCCCCTCTCAGGCTGAGAGCAGCGCAGAGGAGCACGACTGCCTGCTGCCACTGCTGCTCTTGTCTCTCACCCCAGTGCCAGAAATCCCCTCTAAAGGGTGTAAACCGTGTAAACCTTACAGCTGCTATGGCAGCTTTCATTTTCAAACAGAACAGATTCTCATTTTCTTCTTTAAATAAGTTAAAACTGCACAACTTACAGGAAGAGCTGAGAATCGGGAACTGTTTGCGTTTAAGCATGTCATCAAACTACAAGTTACCCTTTCCTGTTCTTGCACACCCACAACCTTAACCAGTTTCCCTCCCTGGACCTGACAAAGACCACTCTGCCTGTTTCACTGCACAAGCGAGCACAGCCAGTTACAGGAAGGCACTCAGGATTTCTTTTTTCCACCCTGATCTATCCTTAAGGCTTACTAACTACTTGAACTCTACTGTTAAGACAGAATTAATAACTATCTTTCTGTGCTTTCTGTTGAATTACAGACAGAAAACCCAGGTGCCCAAGACATGTAGATACTGGCTCCACTAGGAGTCTGGAGTCTAAATCCATTTATTGATCTAGGTCAAACAGAATGAAAACCCACTGATTCTGTATGCCCAAAGTGAGACTCGTAGGGCCAAATCATGCTTCAAGTATTTCACAGCCCACAGCTTGCTTCAGACACAATTGCAAGCTACATCCAGGAACATGAGGCCTTCTGAAAATTAGCTCTTGGATCTCAAGCTTATCAAGAGTTTAACCATTTCCTGGGTGTTTAAATCACTTCTAACAATGCAGGGAATTCTCTGAGAACTGAGTCCAGTTCCTTAAAAGCAGGAGGCCATTGCCGTCTTGAGCCACCCTTCCCTTTCAGCATCTGCAAAAGGCAAGGAACAAGAGCTTTCTCAGGCAGCGTAATAGACAACAGTTCCCTGCAGCACGAGAACTACCACCACACCCAACAAATAACATAAAGATTGTTACGTGGGGAAAATGCAACTAAATAATTACACTTGTGTCGTAAGTCGCAAAAAGGGAAAACCGCATCTTTACATTATGAACTTCTGCTTTGCAACATTAATCATGTTCTTTAAACAGCATCTGATCTATGATATTCCAAGTATTAAGATGTGTTGCCTTCTTAAGTGAACTTTAAAGAAAGCAAATCACATGACTGGCATTACCTTGAGAGTCCAGAAAACAGTATCCTTAATTTTCATAACTCCTGAATATTTCAATTCCTACAAGGTCTACAAGTGAAGCATCTGCCTTCAAATTACACCTCTTTATCCAGACAAAACAAACAGTATAGGATTTTCTGTCTTTGGCACTGCTTTCACCTCACCCCCAACTTCTCTACTCCCGTAGATGCAGCAGCAACCTGAGAGCTCCTCCAAACAGATAAACGCTCTGTCTCTTGATTCCAGCCATCCACCACTCCCAGTCACACACACAGATACACACCCCAGTCTCTTCATCTTTCAGCGGAGGAGGTAAGCTCTCATACAAAGCTCAGCACACTTCAGGAGCGTGCACACACACAAGCTTTCCCATGTGGAGCACACTGATGCTCAGTGAGCAGAGCAAGGAAGCGGCTGGAAGGGAGGGAACAAAAAAGGATGTAAAATGACATAAGCATTGCACAGATGGGAGGGGAAGGAGATGATCATCTACTGTGCATTGATGTAATATTATGCAGGTTGCTTTATTTTATGTAAATTCATGCATAGAATATTTTCAGGGGTTTAAATCACTACAGCAGAAAGGCAGTCCACCTAAAGAATATGTAAACATCTGCCAGGTATAAAAAATTTCCCCCTCTAGCATCAGACAGGATTATATTTTCATAGGGTCACAAACATGGCCTGGCTCTGCAATCTGGGCTGGCCTGCATGAAGCAGTCCGCATTTCTCCCCAGGGAGCACACGACTGAACACAGATGGTAGTCATGCTCTCATCCTTGGAGGAACTCCTTCAGCTTAAGTTTGGATTGGGACATTGAAAAAAATCATCAGATGTGAAAAAAATGCATTTCTGCCCCTTAAAACCAGGAATCCCTGTATTTTGTGAAAATCCCAGTTTGCATCCTCCAAAAGGATGGCAAAGTCACCTCCACTCCAAGAGGAACACAGATGTTCTTCAGAACAAAGTAACAGCCAACCTGACCCACCTGTGCCCCAGACCCTGTGCCCTGTACTGGTGATGAACAAGTCAAAGCAGGTTCCTGCCTCTGTGGAAGGCTGAGAAGGCACATTTCCCTCATCTGTACTTGGGGGCTGCTCTTCTTCTGTTCTCCAGCTGCCAAAGCAGCATACAAATACTGCAGAGTATCTCAGGGAGGAGCAGGGAAGCATAGGCACATGTTGCAGCTACCAAATGCAAAGCAGCACAGCATGCAAGCAACAGAAAATACTTCAAAAAGTTTAATATCTTCTGGATAGCAGTCGTACCTTAAGCAGTCCTATCTATCTGGTACCACCTTCTTCCTAAATATACAAATTTTGTCCAACATGGCATATGGGAAAAGAAGACATTACTCTGATCAATTCAGAAACATGGGAAAGTCTGTAAGTATTTACAACCAGTAAATAAACCAAGAAGAGAAAGAATTAGCAATATACTGCAGCCCATTCACTGACATATTTGCACCCTGACATCACATCAGCCCTTCTCCATTCAGTCCCTACTGAGGAAGGTCAGGGCACCCTGGCCACAAAAGCAGCAGCAGGAAGAAAGAAAAGACCCGGTACCAGCAGCAACACAAACAAACAAATAAACTTACTGCAGTTTCTCTTGGGCAGTCAAAGAAAAATGGTGATGAGAAATGGATCAGCAGAACCGACACCTTGTTCACCAAACAACCACTAAGAGACCACACAAGATTTTTCCCGTTTGTGATTCAACCCAGAACACTTTCCCTTTGCTCCAAAACCTGACACTAAAAGATATGAGTTGATAAGGCTGCTATGGGGCTATTTATTTGCTTTCCAACATAAATAGACATGCTGTGAGCCTCAGGAGTTGAACACTGAGTACAGCGTCTCCCCCCATTAGCTTTTGGCCCAGCAATTCAACAGGAAGCAATGCAGGAAATCCAAGGCATCAGTGCGATTCCAACCCATGCCCTTCCTGTCTGGGGAGAGAGATCTAAAAGCATCTAGGACTCCCGCTAACAGAAGCGGTCAACACCTCTGTTGAAGGTGGGGGGGGGGTGAAATTCAACTGCCCAGCCCAAAGCTAAACATAGTTTAGCCAGTACACATCAGAGGAGACCGTATTAATTGCCAAGCTGTGTTCCACCTCCACTTTTCTGATGTTCAAAGACCACACTGCAATCCGGAGGCAGTGAAGCCATGCCCAAGCTCTAGGCACGCCAGCCAAGGCTGTGTAGCTCTGATGCTGTCTCAGCAAGGACACCAGGAATGGGAAGCAGAGGTCACCCAGTTCGCCTCCCCTAGCTCCTTGCAGCTGCAGCCCAGGCACCGCTGTACACAAAGCAGTATTTTAAAACTTGTCCTGCTAGTTACATCCAGGATCCTTAACCCATCTGCAGCATCCTAGCTGTGGGGTTGCAGGAGATACAGTAAAGCTGACGGCCAGACTCTGGAAGAAGATGCTGTTTGGGCAGCAGTGCAGGCTGCTAAAGGCACATCATCATCATGTACTCTACATTTCCCCTGCTCAGCACAAGGCAATGTCAAGGTTATAATTATCCAAGGTATCCCCAAGATGGTCCCTCACACATCTCGGACTATTGCACCGGTTTGTAATGAGCTGCAGTCTACCAGAGTGGCACTACTGAAGTGTGGGACAGGAGCAGGAGGTAATAGCCTTGGCACACTACCAGGGAAGTCACTCCCCAATGTATTAGATACTATGATGAACTTTCCTCTTTAAAACAAAACATCAAACAAATATGCCTGACCTGTCAGTCAGTAAATCCACAACAACAAAAATACACAAACAAAAAAGGAAATTCCAATTAGTTACAGCTGGGGAAGGCAGGGAAGGGAAGAGAATATTCTTTCCTGAATCTATTTTTAGGCTATGTAAGGCTGTCTGAAACCATGGCAATGAACCTGCTATAAAATCCCCTCACCAGCTTGATGTTTTGTTTCCTTACAGACAAGGATAAATGAGTACATACTATGGATTAAATGGTCTAAACCAGAAATTAATAAACTGTCAGGCTACTGGAAATGCATTTGTTGGTTATGAAAACTACTGGTTAAGAGAGGCAGGAGCAGCTGATCAGAGGGACCAACCCATTGAACCATCCCATGTCTCATAAGCAATCCTTTATAGCCCCAATAAACAGCACTGAGGTGGGACCAGCCTCCAGACTGCACCTCTCCACCTCCACCACCCTCGACTTCCGAGCATATTTTGACATCATCAAGCGTACCCTCAGTGCCCAGATTCATTCCTCAGGCTGAGCCCCCATGATCCAGCTGTGGAGGTCCATGTCCCCACCCCACCATTACCTTTCTTCCACCCCATCAGCAGTCCAGGGCTGGGGTTAAGGCTCAAAGGAACAGGTGATCTGGCAGCAGCACTGAGACAGCAGGTACCCAGCATATGAGGGCTGCAATTGCTTTCCCAGTTACTTTGGCTACCTGTACACAAAATTTGTAAGAACTTTGTAAGGAGTTTGCAAGCCTTTCAACTCCAAGGTAGAGCTTTTGCAAAAGAATTGTGGGCTTGTGCTTACTGAAGCACAAACATTATTGCATGAAATGAACAAAGAAATTAAGCCTGATGAAGTTTTTATCCCTGCTATTCAGATATACTCAATGTAACTGCCATCAAAGAAAGGAAATATGTCAGGGTCCACACTCCTGCTAGGCTGACGGAGAACATCCCCTCTCTCTTCCACCGAGGATTGCAAGTAAAAACTTTGGTTTGTATTCTGGTCGGTTTAAAAGAGGAAAATAACACCTTCACAGTTATCCTACCCTACAACTTAAACATGGGGTTATCTCTCATACTGTTCAGTGTTGTGTGAAAATGAGAGCAACCACCTGGTAAAAATGTGCCTCAAAGATATTTGATTCCAATAAATGTAATTTTTCTAGTGCTTCTTATTAAAAAGAAGGAGCAAAAAGAAAACAAGCAGATAGTTTAAATTTTTTTAAATGTATACTCCCCTTGGTTTTGTGAAAAACAACAAACAAGAAAGCTGGAAGAAACAATACTTCAGTCTTTTGCCATTTAAATGAGAGTAAAAAAATCTACCCACAGCTGAAAATTTAGAGATTTCAACAATTTAAAATAAACGTTTCAGAGCTAATAACTTCCATTAACAACGTTACATCTGCTGCCAAAATACCTCATTCTATATTCTTATGTGGTTGGATTTTAATCCGCAGCCATGCACACCAGTTTGGCTGCCAATCTGTGCTGCTTTGGAGGACTGAAACATCCTACAAAGCTCAGCTCTGCCTTCACAACAGCTTTGCTTGCTATGTGGGGGAGGAAGACAGAAAACATACCTATCTCAAGACAGTTAATTAGATACCCAGCTCCTTAAAGACTGGCATCCCAATTATATTTTGATTCTACATGCTATCAGATTTTCGGCATGTATTAGAAAGAAGGGGGGAGGAACATCTCTAAGTCTGTAAAACTGTTACTCGGCAACATTAAAAGAAAAAAACCCCACCCAAACACATAAAGGTAAGAATGCTGAAAACATTAGAAAATGCAAGATTTCTTCTCTGCACAGACCACAGAGGACAGGTAGTCTCTTCTGCTCAGTGCTGTTACAGCACACACATCACCCAGGCGGTATCAGCTTCCAGCATTGCTAAGCAACACCACGCCACATTACCTCAATTGATTCAAGGGAGGGAAGTTGATTCAGGAGCCACTGAAAAAGGCAGAATCTAGATAAAAACTGTTTCACAAACCTCACACACACAGAAGCCAGGATCCTGCAGTCAGAGCAAAAAGCAATTAAGGAAAACCATGGGGACACACACGCAAACTGAAGAACAACAAAAAATAACCACGTACGTAAAGACAGAAGAAAGGAGGAAATGAGGTAGGTAAAAGAGAAAGAGAAGAGCACTGCTGTCTCACCTCAAGTATTCTAAGACTAGAACAATGAATTACCGCTTTCTTTACAGGGAGTAAAAAGGAGTAAAACAGCCAGAAAGCCATTAGAGGCATAGAAGGCTAAGTCTGATCCTCATCAAAAAGAGAGCTTGCACATGACTGAGGATCTTTGTTACAAATACTGAAGATCAAATGGCAGGAATTAATATGAAACATTGAATTGTGAACTGCTTCAAAATCAAAACACACCTTAACCCTCCTGAATAATAAACACCTTACCCTTAATTCTGATCCTAAATTCTATTCATGTCTTAAACATTTGAAGAGTTGTATTTAAATCCTGTCATGAATACAATCCAAAACAACAGTTTACATTAGTATACTAAATAAATCCATTATCATTTCAAAAATTTGAAAAAGCCCATTTGTGTAAGTTTTTTAATTGAAACGGAGATTTGTGCTGAGTGATAAGAACTGTAAACAATTACATTCAACTACACTGTCCGCACAAATAATTCATGCAATAAATGCCAATTTAGATCTATCTATATGTTATTATTGCCATGGCTTCTGGACCTGCTTAAGCCAACATGAAGTAGGACTGAGGCAGAAAGAGGTGCTCCCCCATGGCTGTATATTGCTGCCTTCCAGCAACCTCCTCCCTTCCAGCTCCTGTTTCTCACATGGGAAGCACTCAGGGCACAGAAGGAAAGTGTGCTCACCTACCGAGCAGGGCCAAGGGACAATGGAAACAAACTGGCCACCACTCTCCCAAAACTCAGGAAAATGCAAGGTGTGTGGGAGCGAGAAGATGGTACAGGCACAAGACTGTCAAAACCACAGCACCATTAGATCAGACTTTAGGACCAATAGCAGACTACCAGATTTAGATGCTACTTACCCAGAAATTTTAAAGGCACTTCAACATACCACCGCAGAACTATTAATCATGCTGCCCAGCTTCCCTCTAAAACAAACTTAAAAAAACAAGATATAAAAAGCTGAGGATTTGCTGCCAATTTCAATAAAAGGACTCCAGGGAACAACAGGCTGGTAGCTACGGGCTCACTTCTACACTGAGAAAGTTGATAGAAATTGTGGAACAGATTAGCAGGTATGCAAATAAACATGACAGAGGAATGTCATCATGGCATGACTTCTTTTACAAACTTGCCATGATATATATAAGTAAGTGTGGTATATATGACCCGTATAACATGCCTGGATCTCTAACAAACCTTTGACAATGTCTCTCACTACAGGCTTTTAAAGGAATTGAACTGTCATGGGATAAAATGGAAGATCCTCCAGTGAACTAACAATCGGTTAGATTAAAAGTAACAGCACGGGAGTATACAGCCAGTTTTTCACAAGAGTTCTAGTTTTGCATTTGTGCTACTCCATATATTCATTATTTATGTGAAAATTGGAGTAAGCAGCAATATTATAAAGTCAACTAACTGTGTTGAGCTGCAGATAGATTTGCCAGGTATTTATTCACACACACCACAAAGTCACAGCCAATATAGTGAATGGAAACCTTGGAGTCACAGCAGTTTAATTAAAGTCAGGAACTACACACTCACAGATGACAAAGTTCAGTGCCGGCTGGGAGAGAAAAGGGAGCACCAGGAGTGAGCAGCTCAGGAATACCTGACAGGGAACACCACAGTAGCTCTGTACCTACAGCCGTTGCACCAAGCAATTTTCAGAGAAGCATTCTCCAGAGCAAGAAAAGATTCAAAGACTGACAACAATGGGAGGTCTGAAGCAACTTTAACCTAAGGAGAACTAAGCAAACAAGTGGATTTCGATTAGGAGGAAAGATGGATAAAAAGACAGACATGAAATGGTATTACATAAAATGGTATTACAGAGAAAGAAAATAGGAAATCACATCTGGGAATAAATGAATTAGGCAGTATAATATGAAGTTTATCAGGCAGTTTAAAAACAAGAGGAAAAGGAGGCACTTTTTCCATACAACAATTAATGGCATTGTCATAGGATGTTATGAAGGCAAAAATTTAAAATAGATTAATACATAGTTAAACGTATTCACAAAAGAAAGTCTGTCAAGGCTTGTTAAACAAAGGAGCAGACACTACTTTCTTGCTCAAAGTCCTTGAACTACACCCTGCCAAAAGCTGGGAGGGACCACTTTTTTACTAACACTTTTCCCCACAAGTATTACTAATGACTATTATTAGAGGTAGAATGCTGGGCTAAGCCAGATCAGGGCTAAATCACTGCATTACTGGAAAATCCCATCTTTTGAGAAGGAACATGCATAAGCAGCACCTGCTGAAGCCACAAGTCAGGCAAAGATTTGCTTCCTATTGGAGAACTGCGCCTGTTTTGACATGTTCCTCTTATACAAACACAGCTATGCTATGTGTTTCTGGACTGGGTTAAGTGTGGAAGGTCTGTAATTTTGCCTACACTGAACAATCAGATTTACCTACTTCTGTTTTGTGGCCTGATACTAAAAACCTCATTAGAGCTGAGTTACCCAAGAGGAGCCTCTGTCCCCCATTTCAGGTGGCTGAGCTCAATTATGGTGCTGTGCTGGTAAATTTGAAAGTCATTTGAGAAGTTGCACAGTTCCCAAAAGTCAGTAGCAGAAGGGGATTAGGAAGATAAAGGAGGAAGAAGAAAGAGGCCACTCTACTTCTGCAGGGATTCAGAAACTGAAGGCACTACAAAACAGCATTAAAGCTTGTTCTACCTTCATGTCCCCTGCCATGCCTGTAGCTCTGCTCCCTAAAACGGCTGTCAGGCAGACTATGAATCTGGGAGATGTCAAGAAAATGACCTCTTGATGAGATTTATGAGGCACTAACAGATTTATGTATCCACTCATAAGATGAGATATTTGCCCACTTGCACAGCCCTACCACCACATTATAAATACAATTATAGTTCATGCTACCCTGTTGCATTTCTCACCTGTTGATAAAAACATGCTTAAAATGCCTTAAAAAAAAAGTATATAAACTTTGGTTCCCTTACAGAAAGTAAGCTTCCAGCAAGAAGTGAATTTGCATTTTTCAGTACCACCACCCATTTTTAGCTCAAGTAACTAGAAAATATTTAGACTGCATGTATGTTATTTCTCTTGGGAGAAACTGATTGAGCTGAAACCCAGACAAAATCCTTCCCTTGGGAGGGAGGAATCAATCATGCAGAAATTCCCAACTTGAAATCTCTTTTCAGATAGCAGCCTAACCAACAAGCTCTCTCTTGCTTTATGCATTCTTGCTCTGCTTCACACACTGCCTCTTATACTTTTATGTTCTGCATGCAAGCACACAGAACTTTAAAAAAAAAAAAATCAAACCTCAGCAAATAAACCAACCTGTTCCAACACTACTGGGGTGCCATTTGAGCTGCCCCCTAAGTTCTGCAGTGCATGGTGTCTTTCCTGTTCTGCACAAACCACCTGAAGCCAGGGGCACTGGAGATCCCCTTCATCCCCTGTCCAGGCTCTCAGCTGTACAGCGCTGATTATGTGAACCACATAAAACCACAGCTGGTTCCTACTGGCTCCTATGACAGGCTTGCAAAGGAACAGGTGCCCACATTTTCCCTCCTGCACCAAAGATAATACTAACAATAACTCAGGCACAATATGGAATACATCTGAGCTGCTTGTTAAACAACAAAGCTCAGTCACTGACATGCCTTATGCTGCTGTGCAAAGAGGTCAACTCTTCATTGAGGTATCAGCACCACTTGTCAGATGACAGTAAATCTGTTACTGCTTATTTTATCATGTTCTTGGGCTTACTTGTCTCCACTCAGTGATTATCCCAAAAATTTCAATACTGGCACTAAAATGATTGATTCAGTGACTCACCCCTACTTCTCCACTGTGATTTCAAAACAGTGACACTTTCCAAAGTGCAGCTCCATCCAGAGCATCAACATGCACAACTGCTCCCCTACCTCTTCTGGTGACACTGTGTTCCCACGACACTGCCTCATCTAGAGATTATGCAAAACCATAAAAGTGTTTGGGCTACAGCTCTAGTCTAGCTCTTTGTACCTAATTTCTCTTTGCATAACTCTGAACTATCACTAATTCTGAGATTATTTCTTAAATAAAAGCAGCATTGCTTTGCTTTCAAATAAACAAAACAAGGCATGTCTCCATGAATGTTTCACTGGTACTACTACTCTGTAAGTTACCAGTGCTAGATACAGATCAGAATATATGACTCCAGATCATTTAGTAGCAGGTAAATTTTAGTCTGGAGCCACTTTTAGGCAACCAGTCGAACAGGACAGAAACAGGCCATTAAAATGTGTGACCTGTACTTTCCTATACACACCCAGAATCATGTTGATTCAGTCATGCACCGCCACCTGGGACTTTTATGGCAAGCATAACACCTTCAGGAAAACCACCAGACCTCATTAGTAGGGTCAACTGTTTAGTACAAATAGGAGATATTTGAAAGCTGTGTTACTAAAGGAAGAGGACAGATTTTCCCTCTCAGGCCACTATTACCTTGTTCCACGTTCTTATACTTTCAGCATTAATTCTTCTCCTTCTGTACAAAACATGGTCAGAAATCAGCCTTAACAATTTCCTCTGTATTACAAATCCTTTGAAGCTATTGTTAAGTTATATTAATCCATCTTGGTTTTTTTCACCACCTGATATTGCTTTCATGTTTCCAATTTCAACAGCTTATGATCCTTGTATTTTTCCAACAAACTCTACAAAGAATGGAAACAAGTATCAAGCAGTATCCAAACAAAAACTAAAAACGTCTCAATAAGGTAAAGATAAGGCCTGGATGTAACCACAAGAGAAGCGGCTGGGTGAAGGGAGAAGAAGGGCATGAAAAAACACCGCAAAGGCCCATCACATCACCAAGAACATTTCTTTATCCTCCAACTTCACTAAGATCTGAAGGCAAAGTAGCCTTTGACTACAAACAAAAGCAGCATCCGAGCACTGGACTGAGCTCCCGATCACTCTGAAAAGGAAAGCTCAAGTACAGCCCTTCTTTAAGCATATATGAGAATGAGTTTTCAATCTTGCCTGTCTGAAGAAGCTTCTCTAACATTACAGGGTATCTATCCTTTGATTAGACTCATAAAAAAGTCTTCATAGTCTCTGCAAAGGAAAGGAGAGTTCAGAAGCATGAAGGCATCTACTGTTGCTTATGTAAATGACATTACATTTTGCTCTAACAGGTTTTTAAATAAACTGTCTGCTCCCTTCCTCAAAAGGCTGAGATTATGACAGCAAGGAAGAAAAGCAGAAAATAAACGTGCCCACAACAGCATATAGTTTCCAGGAATTGTGGCTGGGAGGAGAATCTGCTTGTAGTTTATTTCATTTTCCCCTCAACATGTGAAATGGCAGGAAATTTAAGTTCCCACGTGTAGGGGACAAGTCTCTTCTGAATACACAAAGCAGTCTGCAGGGCAAAATGAGGTGAAAGTCTCTGAGAGACAAGCACACTGAAGGTGTATCATACTTCTCACAAGATGTTGAACTCTCCAGACCAGGATTAGTAGCAGTAGCATCATGAGCCTGGCTTGGAAAGAACTGGTTATTTTTCTGCAGCAAAGCACATGTAATAACAAAAGAACCCCAAACCCAAACAAACAAAAACTCTCCACCAAAACAAACCAAAAAAATCCCCCAAAAGCCAAACTTTTTATGCATGTGTCCTTCATCATTTAAGAAAGATAACTTTATGTTTTAGTCTGTGCCTTGGCAGTGTTCCTTTCCACTCCTCCCCATGACTTAATACATACTCCACTAGCAGGACACGAACTTGGTCAAGTAAAAAAAAAAAAAATTAAAAAAAGGTAACACAAGATCATCTTTTAAATTATTTTTAGATAATTTTTTTGGCTCAAATAAAAAAAAGATAAACAGAGGACTTAAGCCATTACTGAAAACTAAACACATTAGGTAGGAACAAAACCTTACATTAAAACTGGTGATGACATTTTCCTGTAGAAGTCCATTTCCATCAGTGGAAATGAGATAAATCTCAAATATTAATTTAAAAATAAATAATGTGTTTACCTTTACTTTGATATCTTTTTTTCCACAACCACTAGGTTAAACTACATTTACACACTTTTTTAGTGTTATATTGTCTTGTTTACATGTACTGCCCTTAAACCTTTTGTCTTAGAAGTTAGCAGAGGACTTGTTTCTTTATACCAAAATGTCAATTTAACTACAGCACTTGGAAGGAACTAAACTTAAATCACTAAGATGCCTTAAAAGTCAACTCTAAAAATGCATCGGGGGAAAAAAAAAACCAACCACAAAACTTTACCACAAATTAGACTGCTATTTAAAACAGAATGATTGATTATACAATACAGAGATTAGGTTTCAGGACCATAATTAATTTTTCAATTCACTAATATTCAAATTTACTGAAATACCAAGAAGTTCCTTAATTATCTAAAAGCCACAAAGCTTGTGAGACACCTAATTTACATGATCTCTTCAGTTAGATACCTGAAATTCTTTGCGTGCTTCAAGCTTTAGTGCACATAATTGTAATTTTCTGCCAACTCTGCAAAAATAGCCTGTAAGAACGCTGGAACATGGAGATGATTATCCAGGAATAAAACACAGAAGCAGCAGGTGTTGGAAGAGAGCCCATTTACCTAATGAGAGGCAGGGAAGCTCCTCCTCATGCCCCTCCAGGAAATTCCACCTGGAATATTTCTGCCTGGAAAAAGTGATGTTTCTGGGAAATCAAGGGAAGGCTGCACAGAGGCAACTTACGGCAACTTTTCGAGTACTTATGGAACGGCACCAAAGAGGAAACAATGATTGTGGTACCGACTGCAAGTCTGAACCGACCAGTTCCGGCTGACTCTTCAGGGGAGGCGTGAGCCACCCCTGGAAGGCTGTGCAAGCAGCCAAGCTGCACACAGCAGCTCATATGTAGAATACAGGGTCCCACTCTAGAAAGGAACTGAAGACCTCACTTATTATTAAAACAGACACTAAATACAAACCAGACTGTTTTCTAGCCTTGCAATGATTTTGATAAGCTCTACGTGCTGCTAAGAGATTACAGAACTAGAACTCCTCTTGCTCAGTAACTGTGCAACAGTACTGAAAAACTACCAACACACTTCATCTTTGCAGTAAGGGATGATGGATATAGGCAAGAAATAAAAATGTAAAGAAAAATGCCACACGAACACAATGTGCTGGTGTCTCACAAGCCCTAATTCTCCCATTCTCTCAGAAAGATTTCCCTGGATCACCTCTGGCATGCTTAGGAAAACCACACTAGTCTCAGCATATGGAATGGAAGGTCAGCAGGAGCATCCCATGGACAGCAGATAAACTTCTGCCCTTCAGTTATCAGCTGTGCTCAAGGCCAAACCCTGCAGTTTCACCACCCACATTATCTCCCAGGCTTGTTCTCATGGATCCTGGGTTTCATCTCCATTTACCAAACCCATGCAGTTTTTCCTGTTTCATTGCCTCGAAAAGTTCGGCCTCTAAGTAAATTACACTTCTTTGTTCACCAAGTCAATTTTCAACGAAACTTCCAGAAAAAACACTAAGGTTGCTACTAAACAAAGCAGGCACACAGTCACAAACTTGACATTTTCGTCCTTCTTACAATGAACTGTGAGTCTTGCAATTACTAGGACTAGTTAGTAGTCAGTCAGGGAATGCTATTTGTACAATATAGGAGGCTTATGGCTCTGTTCTCATCTCTCTGAAGTGCATAAGATGGAGAAATGGATAAAAAACAGCTACCTATGAAGCCATTAGGTCTTGTGAGCTAAGGAAAAAAAATAGGATTTTTTTTTTTTTTTAAACGGAAGACAATGTAATGGGAAAAAAAAAGTATGGGATGATTATTCAATCCTTTTAAAGTCTTTTCCTCCCAATTAGTAAATTCTAAGCATGAAGAACCAGCAGAGCAGCCAAATGCAATATTGCTTTCAGGGAAATAAATAGTATGTCATCACAGCCCTCAGCTTGCAAAGTGACTCTGACTTTTTGCATGTTCTGCAAAAAATACCCTTTAGGCAGTTCTCTTAATGGATTCATTCAGTCAAGAGCCTTCAACATTGCATTCATCTAATAAAAAAAAATAAAAATTAGTGGCTGTCTCAGGAACACCAGGAAGCAGAGAACCTCTGTTAATGGATATAAGGACCAGTGACACCTTACTGAATTCCTGTAGTAAAGTCAGGCTTGCTCCAAGGGTCTTAGAATGATCTGAAGTACATAAATTAACTCCTCATTAAAGACAGTTTTTAAAAACAATGGTGACACTTTAAAGCTTTCATAGTCTAACAGGCCTCTAACATCTTACAGGTCAACATCAACTAACATTTTTGGTATTTTACTCCTCTATTTTGTCTCTGCCATACCCAAGAAATTCCAAGATATGCTCCTGCTATCATCCTGCAGCTCAAAAGCCAGACATACTAACCAAAATAGGTCATCGTGCCTTACTAGCACAGATAAAATGACTAAGCATATGGCAACAAAAGGGAACCTTGAGGTTATTAATCACAAACTGCTTCAGCTCAGCATAAAAATAATGAGTAATTACACTTCAAGAAAACAAATTAATTTCCTGTCTCATGGAAGACAGCAGTTAGATAAAAATTATTACATTTCAGAAGGGAGACTCAACAGATCTAATGCCAGTGGTCCAGTAAGTAGGTTACTCATGATCTTTCTGGAAAGCCAGCTGCCAGGAAGAAAAACCCCTACACTGTGAGTCCTCCTGAAGTGCTCTGTCCCACAGGTAACAACTACCTGTTCTAGAAATGGACAACCCAGGGCAGAGAAAAGGCTTCCTAAGGAACACAGGAGACTGACACAGCTGAGCAGCAAGGGAGCAGACTATTCGCAGAATAATGAAGTGTGGGAGCATGTAAGGGATCTGGTCTGCAAGTTGAATGGGAAGTTTAAAGATTTAGGAAGAACTAGAGCAGTTTTATACTGACCAGTTTACCAGCAGGAAAGATCCTCAACAGTAAGATCATAACTATGAAGCAGACTTTTCTTTTCCTTTTAATGGAAGTAGTGGTATTTCAGACATCTGAAAGATGCCTGAACAAAAACTTGAGTCCTTATAGGGAGCACCCTTGAACTAGATTATGGATACAGAAAGTCCCATTGCCAAAATTCTTACTAACACTGGCTCAAGCCTGTAGTTACCTAAAACTTGTCCTTTAGTCAATCACTGAAAGTACAGCTCTGCAGGCAGTGGAAACAACAGGAAGCTCATCCTACATACCAATCACTGAAAAAAATTAAGCAGGTAATATGAAGGGTAATTACCATTCAGAATGTGAGGGACTGTCCATTACAGAGTAAAAGGTAAGTGTTTACTGATCAAAGTATCTCATATGTTACATGACAAAGACATTGAGTTGTAAATCCATGGGAAGAAAAAAAAGAGAGACTATTTCTCTCTATGGAAAAACTACTGAACAAAACAAATATCTAAATAAATCAGATCATCAATAGTCATATTCTTTTAATAGTTGGTAACTGTCTCAAAATCAGTGCATTTTTTATCATATGTAAAGAACAAAGTGTATGTAGAACTTACACAACAAAGAACAGAATTTTAAAAAAAAAGTAAACTGGAATCTTGTGATGATCACAAAGAACATTTTTAACTGACTGCATTCAGCCACAGGGGAGAAAAAAAGCCTTTAAAACATACATTAAGATAACTGTCCAAACCTGGGCTTGCCATTTGCAGTCTAAATCACATACAAGATCTGTTACATTTAAAGGCTTCATGCCAAAAAAACCTGAAGTTTTATTGGGCCATCAAAATGCCAGATGAGCCTCCAAGGATGTGCATTCCTTCCTTACTGTTAAGAAAGCTGTAGGACTAATGGAAAAAGAGTATTACTCAAAACTTACATACTTACACTTTTGTTGAAGATATAAACAAGCAGCTAACAAGTTCCAGGACTTTATGCCAGGAGAAGTTTTGGCTATAAGCTAACTGGAACTTGAAAAACATACACAGTGTGTCCTTCCATTACATCTACCTTATCAATGGAAAAGATTAATACTATGGATATTATGGATAAATATGATCGAATACCATCACAGATAGTAACTGCATTTTAAAAAAGGAGTTGAGAAATAAAAACATGGATAGAATTCAAGAAGGAAAACAAGTAAGTGCTGAACAAATAATCAATATAGCCAGGTTTGGAGAATGCCAAATAATCCTTACTACCTGAAAACCTGAAAAAAGTAGCATCAGTAACATCCCACCTTCACTAAAGGAATTATTCAGAAGGCAGACTCTTCTCCCTCTATTTATAGTAGAAAAGACATAGATTCATTCATTTCCAGTGATGGAATACATTTCCCTAATCAGCCTTGCAACGGCAACAGTATGGTTGATTTTGGTTGGGTTTTTTTAATAAACTGTTGTTAAAACTAAGACAAGAGGAATTGTTCTTCCCAGGTATGCCAACAGCAGCACACGCGACATACAGAAACAGAATCACAGAACCTCAGTTTACATCATGTTTCTCTTTTATCCTGAAAGAAATTCAGCCTTATTAATGAATCAGAAAAAATCCCATAAATACTGCTAAAACACTAGGAGTCTATGCAGATGGGAATTTCGGAGCAGGAAGAAGGGGAAATAAAGGGTTGACAAAAGGAACCGGCACAAAGAAATGGGTTACTGTTTTCCCCTCTAACGCGAACTAATTGCATACTGGGTAAGGATAATCCCCCAGGACATTCCATGCATTCAAAGGTCAAGACTTTTGCTTTTCAACTGTCCCCATCACATGTTATTCCCCGAAGAAAACAGTCTGAAGCTGTCCTATAGCACAGACACTCTCAAACGCGAGGATTCTAGCCCTGTATACTGAAATACTGCACCAGGCACACCACAGCCCTCAAGGAGGGCAGATGAGCACACAGCACAATTAAACATGAAGTACAAACAATAAACACAGAGCCAAGACCTTCTAAAAACTCTTCCAAAGTCTATTCCAAAACAGCAGAGACATGCTACTAACACAGTCTTTTCACTGTATTTAAAGTACTGTTTTCACCTATGTCATTGTGCGACTTCAATTTAAAAGCAGAGCTCCTCTCTCTTGGTGTTTTAAGAGCATCTATGGAAAACAAGACTGGCACCACTGGGAAAGCACACAGCCAAGTGGGATCCCTGTGTCCCCATGCTCAGCTACAGAGGAACCACTCCAGCCACTGTACCAGATATTAAAAATCTTTGTTCCTCAAACACAAATATACATATATGTGTGTGTGTACATATATATATATATATAAAAGATAGAGCCCTCAAAACTAGCACTTGGGCCATTGCTATTGCTCCCTGCAGTCCTCTAGAGCACGAACAATTTGATTAAACTTCCTCAACAGGAGAGCACTAAATAAACACTGTAAATTAAACAAAACTATGCTGATGATCTAGTTGCAATTACTTCCAATTGATTTGAGTCTTTATTGTTCCCTCAAGCTTTAAACTTTGTAGATATAAAAAGGATCAGGCCTTACTGGAGGAATACCAAAGAAGGATTTATGAAACTTTCTTTAAACACATTCAAAAGCAACCAGACTAGCTCGTCCTCCTGACAAAATTCCAATTAAATTTAATGTGGAATTTTAGTGAAAAAAAGAGGCTATTCCAGGGTTTGCCACGAGCAAGCAAGTTAATGCTTAGAATAAAGTCACTCACTGGTTAACATACATACATACAAACAAACCAGAAATTGCTGCAGCATATTTTATTTCACAGAAGTCAGACACTGTCAAAAGACTTTAGGAAACTTTTATCCAGCTCTCGAGCACTTCAGCCTTTTCTGAGTTGAGCCAAACTGTCACTTGATTGCAACAGGAAACATATGCACACAGGTGAAGTGGGCTTGCTTACTGTGACACAAATATTCCATGAGAAAACAAAAGCAGATATTCTGGAAACTCCTCTGCAGAAAAATCCTGGAGTTACCTGCAGATTTTAAAACATCTTCTTAGGTCCTGAAATATATCTATATCTATCTATCTATAATTAGGTTGGTTTTATAATTAATTTTCAGGTCTGAATTTCATTAATAGACTCAATCTCCTTGTAAGAGCTAGAGCTATTCTGATTAATTTTCTCTTCCATGTCTCCAAATCACATTTTCCTTGCCAAGCTGGAACCATTCTCAGATCACCTTTTTTCTGAAATTCTTTCTTCTCTGAGGTTAGCCCAAAACTGCCACAGATACAAGGCTTTAAAACTTCTAGACACGTTTTACATTTTTCTGTAGACATTTTTTAGATGTATAGCTACCATTTTTCCCTCCATGGCATACATCCAAGCCTCAGTTCCAGTCCTGGGGTGCTTTTATGTGGAAAGAACTTTGTTCAGGTTAAAGGAGGCATCTTGTTTTGACAAAAGCAGGCAGAAAAGTACAACACAGACCCTTCCTCAGGATTTTTTCAATTGAATTATGTTTATACCAGAATGAAAATTTTTTGAGCTTTCTTGAAGGACAGACATTATCTCACCCTGCAGCTATAAATATCCTCATATCACACTGATCTTGCAGAAAATTCAAATACAAGGATGAAGAGGTATACCTAGCTGTTATTTTCTTTACATGACACAGGAAGGGAGAAATGTAGTTCTGTTACTTATATCCATCTATTGTGGTACACATTCAAACAGCTCACCATCTCTACAGCTAACTACTCCAGATTTAAATAGGTTATTCTTTCTCTGTATATTAGCTGTTCTCATTATATAATCTATTTTCTGCTTTAAATATTTCAAATAATAAATTAATGCATGTATGTTCAAACATTATTGTCTCTTTTAAGGAGAAGAACTTTGAAAGAAATTTTAATAGTTTTATGTAGTGCCCGAAGAAATTCCACCAACAGATTTAAGGGAGTCAAAGCAACCCCAGCAAATACCCGATTCAGAAAAATACTGCCTTCAGTTTTAATGCTTTCAGATACATGTCTGAATTTTCTTGAATATAGAGACTGTTGGGTTTATTAGGGTTTTTTTAAAGCAGAGAAAATGAAAAGTCTACATATCCTTGTTCCAGAAAGAAAAAATTCTTCTGAGCTCCCTCTTCTCATCAGATGTAGAAAACCATACACACACTTCACTCCATCACAACGGTGATCCAATTTTTCAGTCATACACTTGCAGCATATGCTGCTATTAGTCTCTAGCTTGCCTCCATCATGTACTTTCTCTTCATTCAGGAAGACAGGAATGGCTTCCCTGTGTTGGGTTTTCTCAAGCAGAGAGCTACCATCAAGTGTCATTTGCTTGTCCATTGCTTCAAATGATCCTTGAAGCGTTATTACAGCTAGAAACTGCTCCAGTGATTCCTCTGGTGCCTCAGTGTGCAGATACTGCACACAAAATTAAGGGAGAAATGCTTGAGTCCAGGGCATTGCCCAATGGCTAATTTCTTGGTTCAGAATCTGAAATAGTCCTTGATTTGGATTTAAAAAGCTGGACAGCTGGAGTTAAAAATCATGCAGAGATCCTGGATCTTGCATCATCACTTCGGGACCTCATTAGATAAAGGCACACTACTTCATGGCTCCAGGAAGCATTCCCAGACAACTGTGGGAAATTGCGCGTGCTGTCAATATGGGCAAAGTTTTTGATAAAGATTTCACTTTCTGAACAGGCTTCATTAGTGCCACATTTATTTCCTCCCCCCAGAGAGCCATCACGTAAATGCGTGGTGACCAACCAAAAATTGGTCTCTACCCAAGTGATACTCCTCCCTCAGCGGCTGCACAGCTGGCTCCACCACACACCCTGTGTCCTGTCAGACCGCCCGACCCCTCTCCTGGCACTGTCCTGTTCACTCCCTGCTAATGAGATGGCAGGAGGCTGCATTTGCTCCGAGCAGTACCTGTGTGACCACCCAGCCACACACGTGCCGCAGGGACAGCTGACGGGCAACGCAGGTGACCTCCAGCAACAGCTGCAGTGATTTGAGTCTCTCCTCTACACACCACTAAGTTTTTAATTAAGCTTCGCTGTTTGCCTAGCATGGCTGAAGTTGCCTACCAGTTCACTGAGGTGCAGACACAGAACGCTCAGAAACAAAGGCGCAGCACTACCGTTCAAGCCTTAATTGTAAACAATATGAAAAAAATATTGAGGTGGAAAAGCCTGCCCCATAAAGTTACCACCAACAGCTTCTCCTCTGCCACAGGTCTGTTTAGAAATTCTTCTCTTAGAGGTTCACTTCCGACTCACATTTTAAGGCAAATGGATCCTATGCTCTCGGAATTGTGCCGTTTGTGATTTATCCCAATATTCAAATATTACTATTAAAAGCAGAGCTGTGAGCAGCACTTAATTAGAATGCCTTTTATAAACCTTTCTTATATTCAAATGGTAGAGTCAGCTTGCCCTTCTCTCCACTGCAATACTATCACACCATCTGCTTTGTCTTGCTTTTATTTATTTATTTATTTATTTATTTATTTATTTATTATATTGAGGCATTTTAGAAGGGTTTTTTTGCTAGCTTCAAGTTTAGTATTTCTTGACCACACATTGTAGGTATACTTTCCTTTCTGCTTATTTTATGTTTCTTTTAATGGTTTCTAGTATTTTCTCTTTCATAGTACTGAAAACTATGCTCAATATTTTGAAGGACACAGGAGGGAAAAATGGCACTCTGCACCAAAACATTAAACAACATTATTTTCCATGTTACAACAATCAATTAAGCCAAAATGGCTAATGAACAACACAGGTTACAATGGCATAACCATACAGCTGATCTTCCCACATGCACAAACTGATGCCTCTGTTTATAAAGCACTACTGAATGTTTAATGTGTTAAAGGCAAACACAATGGCTTTAGGTCTTACAAACACAACGTAAAACAGAGATTTTCAGGAGGAATTCCCACCATGATAAGATAGGAGCTGAGGTCTCCAAACTGAAAAAGACTGAAAATTAGCCAAGGAGGCTAATCTTACAGATTCACACAAAGTAAGTTTAACTTCTAAAAGGCACTGAGACTATTTGGTTCATAAAATTATATACACTCTTCGTTCTCTGAAAGGTACAGCAACTGAATACCCCCTTCCCATTTCTCCCTTTAGTATTTTCTGTATTTTTAAGAGCCTGAATACTAACAATTCCCTGGAAAATAGGAAACTCCTGAGGAAAAAAAAAGAAACCAAACCCACCATTTCTGCAGATTCTTACTTTTACAGGAGCTTTACTTTCCTTTTTAGCCGATGTTTGAGAAAATAACCTCAGGCGGGACAAACTAAACAAATCCCACTTTTCCTTAATCTGAAAAAGACATTGCTATTATACACCACAGCAATAGCTGGACAGAGACTTCTCTAGTTGTAATCACTGTTATTGCAATCATAAGACTGCAGAGAATTAACAAAATAAAACCAAATCAAATTAAGTTCACTTTGATGGTAAGCCACAAGCAGCAGCAAACTCCAGAATAATTGGAAATACGAGAGAGATGGACGGAAAAAAAAAATACTTAATCCCCAAACAACATCCCATCCTCCCTTCCCATAATCGTAGGAAAACCAGGGTGGCCAGGGAAATGCTCCAAGTCTGTCTGATACCTGCTGTGATCCCAGAGTCTCTGAATTATGTGAAGCCCTCTTCCAACTGAACAGTGATATCATCACATCCTCTTTTCCTCTTAGAAATTTAAGATTTATTTTCACTTATTTATTAATGCAAAGGAGAACAGCTCCTTTTAAAGTAGCATTAAAGTCTGCTTGGGATTTCTGCCTCTCTTTGTGCAAGAGTATGTTTTAAACCCAACTCGTAATGGAAAAAGGCAACTATGGGAGACATACTTGCCATTTCATATAATTTGATAGTATCCTTCCCCTCCTCTGAACTTTCAGGCCAAAATCAATGCCACATAAACCTGCTGAACAGGAAGCCTAATTATTCTAACATGTGCAACCAAAGCGATAGGGAGTTTCTCAGTAAAACTGATAAGGAGAGACATAAAAGACTAATGAGCAGCCTGCCGGTGCTCCATTGCTGGGCTAGCAAAGGTCCCCGTGGAACACCTTTGGTATTGTTCAGTGGAGAGTGAGAGGCTGGGACACATCCAAAAATAACACTCCGAGATTGAAAGAGTGAGCGCATAACATCTGCAGGTCAAGTTCTTAATCCAGGCACAGAAATAAATTATTTGAAAGAGCGTAACCAACAGAAAAATGCCCGACGTGGCGCAGAAAGAGCCAATTAAACGCACTCGGGTTACTGAGCAGAGAGACCCTTTGTGCCATTGCCATACCCTGACAAACGTCTTCTTGACCCACGCCTGTGGTGCAGGTGACGGAATATAAGGGCCCTTGATTAAGGAGACGCAGTCGTCAGTATTATTAGTGACCAGCGATCAAACTACTGGGCCTGCAATAATCAGGCGTGAAAGATGCAGAAAGGCCAGTGGTGGCCAGCAGGAACAGCAGCCCCGGATCAGAAAAGGAAGCATCCAACAATACCAACTCCCTGTTACTGCTGGGGTTTCCAGTTTACCAGTAAGTCATCTTTTGACCTACAAAAATGCGTGTTCCTCCCTAGCAATGTTTTGTGTGAGACAACCCAGGTGCCCTAGTAGCTTGTCCCTGAGGCAGCGATCCCATATTCCCTCTCTATACAGAGCACAGTGCCTGCACTCAGACACAGTTGTTTCAAACAAGGATGGCTTGATACTGGTATCTCTGTTCAGAAAGTCACAGCTTCTCCTCAGACAAAACTGTCCATGTGACACATCATCTGCTGCTTAATTTCTGTAATACTTTGTGTGTTATACACCTAAATACCTTGTGTTATAGAAATAGATGCTCTGGGGAGACCTGTACCTAGGGGAGGAGGGGAAGGTCCCCTTTGGTTGCACAACTTGGCCTTTTCACTTCTGTGTTACCCCTAATGAGGGAGAGAACTTGAAGCAGCAATTTAGAGAGCCTTACAAGACAGCAGGATCACATGGCAAATGGGAGTGTAATAGTTTCTTAACATACTTCCATTATGGCAAATTCAGTCACCCTGCAAGGTCCAAACCATTACTTCTCCCCCACCCCAAGACAGCGTATTTGGAAGGAAATGGGGATCAAAGTCATTGTTAACATTGCTACTCGTTTGATAAATCTTGTGCCATGGGTCAGCAACCTCCAGCGCTGATGCCAAGGTAGCCAAAAACCTGATTTTAATGTTAAGCACCAGAGCAGAGCATAGGCAAGGCATCACCAGTAAGGGAAGCAGTGTCTCAGAGACACAGCCTCCAACCTTCCAGTGGGCTTTTACCACTACACCTGATTTATAACCTGGGAAAGAAAACATTGTCTGCAAACACCATCCCTGCCTTACACCAAAGTATCACCCAACCCCCCAGTTTTCCTCATGCCTAGTAACAAATGTGTATTGTACAAAAAATCTTCTCCTGTAAGCCTCAGTATCCAGATTTCATGGCTTGAGAAAGTTCTTTTCTCCATATTATAGCAACACAAAACCAGATTTTGCTGTACAGACTTCACTGCATAACACTGAAGGGCACATTACAAAAATCAGTTCCCACGCGAGCTCAACAGAAATCAGAACTTTAGCACCTTCTTGAACTTCACCAACAAAGCTTCATTTTATTTGAGTACGAGCTAACAGAGACACCATTCTTTTTTTCCTTTAAGTTCTTTTTGACAACCAAACATTAGGAACAATTTCCTCCATTTATATTTCCAGAATAAAGAAAAAAGAAATGTAGTTGCAAAGGATCATCTCTGCTTCTCAAATCCCCCAAAAGGCATATCATATTTTCCTTTCTCATAGTATTTAATCAAGTCTACTTCATTACAGACAAGGTCAGAAAGCTCATCATGCTGCAATTGATGACAAACAAGATAGTGCCCACAACCCACAAAGACTGACCTAATTGTCTGATTTGCCTACATTTCTGCAGGCCAAATTTACTGACATTTTGCACAAATTCAAAGCTGACTTGAGCCTGATGGCCTTTTATACCTCTGTAATTAGTCTTCTGTGCCTTTACAACCAGAAAAACAAGCTGTTCCTTTACTTTCCTGAGTTCAGCGGTCCATCTGTAAACTAGAAACTTCACCATCTCCTCAGCCAGTCAGAAAAGTACACCAAAAAAAAAGGAAAAATATAAAGAAAGAAAATACACAAACTACAACCTTTCAAAGTCATGAAACTGAGCCTGGTAAGGGCCTTTTACGATAAACATGCCAATTTCTAAAAGAAGAAACAGAAAAAGCAGAACAAGTTAGTGGACTCAAATTCAACAAACAGCATTTTTATAATGCTTTTCTAAAAAAGACAATATAAAATAAGGGCACTGGCACAGAAAAGAACCTTGAAAAAACAGTTGGGGGAATAAAATCAAACCAGAAACCAAACCCAGTAAGTTTAGTCCCTAACACTAACAGCGCAGCACAGGAAGTACAATGCTAATATATTGATTCAGCACTAGAATTTAACCAAGATTAATAACACACAGGCTTAACTGCTGAAAACATCCACTAAGAGCTTCATTTATGTTTATAATCAGGGTTTGTAACCCAATCCTACAATTACAAAAAATAATTCCTTAATATGAATGTAAGCTTAAAAAGATGAGTTGAGTCAATCCTCTGGAAGTTCTGGATCCAGATCCCCACTGCAGTCAGCAAGATGCAGATCTGTGTTTCCCCAAACGGAGCAGAGGGGAGGACAAGGTCAGAGTACTGACCTGCACTTCAAATTCCAGCCTCGGGAAAGAGGGACGGACAACCACTAACAAGCAGGGAACAGCCAGCATCGTTCTCTGCACAGTTTTCCACCTTGTAAAACCTGACGGGACACACTCAGCTGGCGATGAGCACTTGATTCTTTAGCCCACTGCCAGCCCTGGGATTTCTCTGCCCGACAACCAACTTGTCCCTGCAAACACTATGAAAACAATATGGTCCTGAGGACCACCTTCCCCAGCTTCATGCCCTAACACACCCCAGTTGGGGCGTCTCCACAGCAGTCAGTCCCTTTAAGAAAAGCATGCCCAAGAGCAAGTAAAGACTTAATGTAAGGATATTTCAAACCAGAGAAGCATTTCTTTTGCATAGCTCCATCAAGAAGCATACATAATCTAAAAAGCTGCCAGAACTGGCAGCCTCACATTCATCAATGTCAAGATTTTTTTATATTTTTTTTTTTAGAAGAGCTTCTAATTATCATCATATATGAATTTTTTAAGTGGAAGTTTGGAATTTTTACTAAGTTAAATTAATCTAAAAATCAGCAGGGAAAATTTACAGAGTAACTCTATAAGTTCAGAATTCTCTATGTGAATTTTAATGCAGAAATATATCTCATAGGGCAAGTCTTTCTCTTTCCTTTTTCAAACCATCACATTTAAGTGGTGTTTTCCCTTAGGTCATTTATCTTCCACAATTTTATTTCAAAAAGTTTGGTTAAAAGTAGCATCTTTAAAGATATTGATTACAAAATCACTAATGAACTGTGTCAACCTGCAGAAAAGAAAAAGGAAAAAATCCAATTTGAAGTCCAGCCATGAAATAAAAGTCAAGCTTGGATATTACACATGCAATCTCATACCAACTTTTGACATTTTGAAGTTCCACGTTACTCTTTGCCAAATATTCTGCCCACTTTCCTAGTGTGTTTGGTTAGTTCAAAAAATAGAGAGCAGAAGAAAAAACCAATAATTTAATTGACTGTACAAGATAGTGCTAAAAACAAGCTGAGAAATACAGCTTTCTACCCCCTTCCTGTGATGACAAGTTGGCCCTATTGCCAACTATCCCTTCCACAGGGATCCACAGTTCTACATTTGAGCTTAATTCCGTGGGGATAAAAGAATTTGCACCGTGTTTGGAGTGATACAGCCATGTCTAAGCTTTCAAAAATAGCCATCGTAATTCAGTGTACTACATATAACCCCTCATCTTTGTTATTTGCAAAGGAAAGGAAAGAGAGTCTGCCAAATCCTGGAGCAAAACCATATCTAAGAGAATGAAGTTCTGAATTGGAAAGCACAAACACTTGGCGGGATTCCTGAGCCACAGAGTTGTTACCCTTTGCTGAGTTTTCACCCTTTGCTGAGTCAGGACACTTCTGACACTGGAGAAGGCCAGGGCAAAGGGGGAAGACCAGCTCTCGCCCGGCCTCACCAAGGGCCCGGCGCTCACTTCATGTGCACGGCAGGGTAAGTACGAGCCCCAGGGAGCAACGCGGCGGGCACAGCGCACACAGCTCCCGTCCTGCCCTGCCCTGCCCTGCCAGCCAGCCCCGAGTTTCAAGACCCCGGCAGGTCGGACACGTGAGGCACAAGCTAAGAGGATTTCGTACTTTCTTTGGAAGCAGGACCATTTCTAAAAGGCTCACATCCACCAATTAGCTAGGTATCACAATTCTCGCATAAACATCCAAAAGTAGAGGAGAGCGGTATCTTAATTCAAAGAGAACTTTTGGGGCTTTTCTTAACTGACCTCCTTCAGTATTTTATTTTTGTTGGCTTGATTCCAACATCAGCTGCTTGCTGTCAATTGGAAGCAATGCATGGAGCAGGAGTCAAAGTATCTGAGAGATATGAATAACACAACAGCTGATCGATGCTGTTCCTTTAGAGCAACCACCTTTCCACTCTCGAGGGAGAAATCTCTTTGAAGGTAACCCAAGTAAGAAGGCTGTGACTGAAAAAGATACGCTACACAGTAATTTCATGCCAGCAATCAAGCAAATCCGGCAACTTTAAATCAACTCCACGGAGTTTACGCCTGCTTTAAAGAGAGAGAAAGCAGCCGTATCACAAAAGCTAAGGCCTACTGAACGTGAGCTCCCGCTCTGGAAATAAACTACAGTTTACTCTAAACTTTCCCCAGCGGTTCCCGGCTGTCTGAGGCTGATCATAAGGAAGAGAAGGCAACATTCGGTTTGAAACCGGCGAACTCTCCAGCTCGGCCACGAGCAAGGTGATGGCAGAGGTGTCGAGTACACCAGGCTGGAGCCACTTCTGCGCACCCCTGGGTGTGAGGGAGGAGGGAGGGAGGGAGGGAGCACCGGGCGGCTGCAGCCGCTACAGCCACTCAGGAAACCGGGGGTGGTGGCCCTGGCCGGGGACAAGCGGGAGCCCGATCCGATCCCGTCCCGTCCCGACCGAGCCGCCCCGGACCGAAGCAGGAGGGAGGCGCTACCCTCGCACGCCCCCCGGGGCGGCACCTCCCCGCCGGCTGCCGGCCTGGGCTAAACCCTTCCCCGGGCCGTCCCTACAACTCCGCCCGGCACCGCACGTCCCTCCAGGGCTCCCGCCCCGCCGCCGGGACCGGGGGCCGGGTCCCAGCCCGGGGCGAAACAAAAGGCACGGAGCTGCGCTGCCGCCCTCGCCGCCGCCCGGACTGCGCCCGGCCGCGGTAGCCCGGGGACGCGGGGGAGGGCGGGCAGTCCGGGCGCTGCTCTGCGCGGAGCCTGCCCGCGGATTACCCGCGGTAATGGGATTACGCGGGGCCGAGCGGGGTGTCCGCCGGGCTGTCACCGCCCGGGGAGGGGGCGGCGGNGCTTGGCCGCCGGAGGTCCGAGCCATTAAAAGCTCCGCGGGGAGGAGGAGGAGAAGAAGGCGGCGGCAGGAGCGGCGGCGGCGGGGAGAGGAGGACAGCGAGGGGCTCGCAGGAGCAGGGTTGCCATGTCCGGCTTGGCAGCGGGGGGAGCCCACCGGGCCGGCGCGGAGGAGAAGGGAGGCAGGCGGCGNGAGGAGAAAGGAGTCAGGCGGCGGCGGAGGGGCCGGTCCTCCTGCCGCCCGCGGACCGGGGGAGCGGGAACTGGACGCCGCTCGCCGCCGCTCTGCCGCGGCTGCACCTCCCTCCCCTAACCCTGCCCCCTCCCGGAGGGGGAGCCGCCGGCGGGAGGAGGCGGCCGAGAGCCCCCTCCAGCGTTCACGGGCGGCGGCGGCCGCTCGGATCAGCGCTGCCGGCGGCGCAGCGAGCGGGGTGTCCGCCCCGGCCGTGGTACCCGGGCAGCCCGAGCCGGAGAGGGGCGGAGGCGCAGCGACCACCGCCCGGCGCCGCTGCGGTGCCGGGGGGGCTCCAGATATCCCCATTCTCCTCCATCACCTCCTCCTCCTCCCGGGCACCAGAAGGGACGAGCAGCGCCCAGGTGGCCGCGGTGTAAGGGAAGGGTTAAACCCCGCTGCAGCCCTGGGGCGAGGGGAGCGGGAGGCCCCGCGGTGTCCCTGCCCCTTCCTGTGGATTTTGGGGACCATCGGGCGTAGGCTCCCAGCGGGGCACCCCGCAGGAGGGCTGTGCCCTGCCGCCCCTCCTGGGCTCGCCGACAGTTGTGAGGCTGTGAAAGTAGGCGGGTCCTTCAGGAGGAACCAGGACACTGCCTCGGGGGGCTGTGCATTAATAGGTACCCCAGCTCTTCTATTTGGGGAGCGAGGCTTCAGGAGCCAGCAGAAAACAGAGCGGTGCTTCATGAGCCGAGAGACGTCCCTCCACACTCATCATAGTCCCAAGTGTTTGCCTGAGATGCCAGAGAAACCAAAGGACTGGGTGTGTGTGTACTGTATTCACATTTATGGTTACTAGTTTGTCATAAACTCTATTTTCGTCCTCGTTAGACAAACGCAGATCAGTAAAGTTTAACCAGTAGTAGCAATTTGGGCTTCAGGTTCTGTCTCTCACAGCAGTACATCAGCGGAAAGAGCCGAGCAGGCAGAGGGCAGGGCTGGGTGCGTGCCTGTTCCAGAGGCTACATTCCCTCAGAGAAGATTTGGAGTTACAGCAAAAAGGCTGTCACACCTAGGGCCAGCAGAGTAGTCTGCATACAGCAGCTCTTAAATCACTCCCTTACATTTGCATACCTGAAGGTTAGGGCGTGCATCTCTTTGAGCCTTCTCCGGTCTTTTACCCGATGTCTTTCCAGGAAAAAGACTGAGTGGTGCACAAAAATGAGTGATGCAGGGAAGACTCTTCAGATCTTTGAAGTTCTCTCAGTGACCCAGGAGTGAGCAGTAAACTAGGTATGTATTTGTAAAGTAACCCTTCTGAGCAACTAGCATTTAAAGGCTATTTGAGGAACCATCCTGCTATATCTAGTTTTTAATCACAGGAGGAAAGAAAAATTATATGCGATCTCTATATTTTTTTGTCCAAGCCTTGGCCTTGCTTAATCCCCAAAAGACAAATTCCTCTGCTGTCAACAGCAATGTCTCTCTATGCACAAACCTCACTACAAATACCTCAGTGCGTATGCCATCGAACCTCCTGAGATCAAGAGAACTTAATTTCTCTAGTCACCCCTGAAACCTTAATCAAAAATACATACATTACTGATTGAAAAGCTGGAAACCGCCTTTACCTGTCAATACCTGATAAACAAATTATTGTTATTTCCCCCAAAACTTCTTCCATGCAAAATGCATGGTCTGTAGAAGATCCAGAAAAAAGAATACATTCTCATTATGACAATGTCATAATAGAATAGAAATAGAATGCAAATAGAATAGAAATAGAGTAAGAGGAGAGAGTGTTTCAGTTGGAAGGGACCCATGAGGACCAACTGGTCTAACTGCCTGACCATAGGGACTGTGGTTAAAAACACTGACATAATAAAAGGATTGCCTTTTTCCAAATACTTATTTTGTCAGCAGCTTTAACTCTTACTTAAGTGGCAGCACTTAACATTTAGAATTTCCTGGTGCGTTTTATCTGCACTTGCAGATCACTAATACCTCATTCACACCTAACAAAAGAGTTGTTGTAATCTACACCGAAAGTATGATGTCATTTTCAATGCCTTCCAAGCTTGAGTGACATTTCTCGGCACTGCACAAAAGTAACAGGTTGCCCTGCAGCTATTCGCTATTTCTTACCAAGCTCCAAAAAACAACAGTGAAATACTGTCTTGAATGGTGCACCTGAAAGATGGTAAGGTGTTCGGCATTTCTCTAGGAGCCATGGACAAGCTTGCATGTGTTTATTTAGTTAACCCTCGGTTCTTGGCTCTTCTGAAGTGTATCAATGACAACTAGGGACTGACAACTAGGAACTGACATCTGAAAAGACAGCAGTTTTTCTCTAAAACGGATTTCTGTCTTGTAAATTGCAAGTGGCAGCATCTTGCACTCTTCTGATGTGATAGCTGGGAAAAGCACTCACTGCTGCTGTTAGTTTCCTGTAGTACACTGGGTTACATTTCTTCCCTGTTGAATAAGATGTGGAATTTTGTTGGTACACCAAATAAACAGGAGAATTTGAAAGAAAAGGCTTTTGTTTTTGAAAAGTCACTGAAATTAGAAAAATGGTTCTAATTAGTTAATGTTTCTGAAAGAAAACAGAAGCTTTGTCTACATCCACTGACAAAGAAGAGAAGAGCTAGAACTGGCTTTCAGATTATTAATTTCTGCTTTACCAGATAAAGGAGAACCCAAGGAAAATGAAGGGAAGGAGAGAAGTATGATAAAAGGGTTCTGTCATCTTGATAGACTGCGTCTCTGCATCTTCTGCCTTTTCTCATTAGGAAAGAAACAGGAAAAGCTACAACGGAATACAAATACAGATCTCTGGAAAACCTTCACTTCTTCACAGCTCTCATATACTGGGATGATTTGCAGTTGTTTTTTCATTGACACCTTCTCCTATTGTGAGGTTCTAGAAGGCATGTGTGTACGCAGGCAGTTAAGGCAGAGTACCTGCAATTTCCCATTTTCACCTCCATGTGGGAACTTGCCTGTCTGTGTGCTTTGTCTAACTAAATTACTGGACTCAAACACCAAGTATTTGGATTAAGTTCTTTGGTCTGGTTCACACACTAAGGTCATACTGGATTCTTCAGTGGTCCTTCTGGCCTTAAAATCTATGCCTCTTTTGTGAACTACTTTACAATATGTGTTGAGTTCATGTTTTGCTATGTTTTATTAAGGTGAGAAACTGAGATGCTGCCCAAACTGAAATCTGTGTATTTCAGAAGTCTAGAAATTCTTTTTCATAAAACATTCCACAGATGTTTTCCCTGGAGCCTGAAATTTTGTTTCAAAGCTGCTTTCAGCAAATACTTCCATGCTAGATTTATCAGTGTGTTCTTGTATAAATGTGGTTTGGGGCTCAGTCTTGCAAACCTATGGCATTTGATTGGTCACTTTTAGGGTCTCATATGGCGTTATGTAACTTGTGCTAACTCATCAGTTTTTATTAATTTCAGTGCAAGAACATGACATAACTATTCATCTTTCACCATTATTTTAATTACACATTTTGTAGCATTCGGGATTCCCACTACCTTTCGAAGGCTTTTGTTTGCAATATATTTTTGTTCGTGTCTTCTCAAAATATTATTAGAGTCATCAGTTGTTAAGATTACCCCTGGCTATTCTGTTAAGATTACTAATGTTGAAGCAATGTGTTTTTCTTGTTTCCACATTGGAAGGCAATGTTCAACTTATAGCTAGAGGCAATGGTCATTTGCAGTTTTCATAATAGTGTATAACACCAGCAGTAGACCCTGTCTTAACTTCTGAGAAAAAAACCCAAGTATTTAGCCAGCTGGCAAAGGAGTGAATTTCTATTCTCAAAGTTCAGGATTTCCATTTGAAAGAAATACTCAACCATTGAAAAGAAGCCATTCAAACACTTAGAGCCAGCTAATTAACAGGTTTTGTTTACTGCCTGCTCAAAGGGTATAATATCATGAATTAAGAGAGAGCCTTTTAATGGTGTTTGCAAGTTTCCCAAGTCCTTAAGAATTTGTATGAAGAGAATTTTGCATATCAAGCAGTTGGAACAGGCCCCTCTCCCCAGCCTCAGCACATCACCACACAGCATCACCTCAGTTACAGGTCATCATATTTACCTTGTGTTGCTCCGTGTGTTTGCCTGTTTCAGATTAATGCACGTTACTTTAGCTCCATGTCTGTGCTCAGACCATCATCAGTGCAAGAGTTAATAGAGGAATCATCCCCGAAGTTTCAGAGCTAGAAAGTCCATTTGAAATTTGTGAACAATCTATACTTCCCAAAACTACACAAGGTTGCATTGGGTTATACTTTTTTGATGCTTGCTTTTTCCCATCTTCATATCCAAGTAGAAAAAAATCTTTGTTTTTAAATGACACTGACATTATGTCATTAATGGACAAAACTGTCAACTACTGCAGTGTAAATGAAAAAAAAAATTATAATTATTGATAAAATCATCATTTATAAAATAACAAATACCATAACATTCACAAAAAAAAAAAAAAACAAGGAAAAAATAGAGAAAAATACAGGTTTCTTAAATTAAAAAAAGGTAATTTTGCTGTTCATATTCAGGCTTCCTCTCCTACAATCCACTTTCACGTTTTCTCCCAAAGAAGGGAAGAAGAATACTGAATATCAGGACAAAATACACATTCTATACCAGTATTTCCAGCAGAAACTCTGTCATGCTGAGGAGAGAAAAGTGATAAGGGAAAGAGAAAATATTAGCAGAGCTGAAAAGATTTCATATAAACATCCAACCAACCACGTTAAGCTTTCATTACTACTTTGGAGAAGAAAACTAAATGTGTTGTTTGAAATAGAAATGTGTCCTTAGAATTCAGAGTCTAGAGTAAAACTCCCAGCACCATAGTTCATTCTCTTCCATTGTTTCTGTAATTTTGGACAGAGCAAACTGTTTATCTGTTTAAAGGAACAATGAAACAAACAAACAAAAGAGAAACAAAAACTGTGATACTTTTCTAGGAGGAAAGTGCAACTAAGTTTATCAAATTATTTTGGAACCATTTAACTCTATGATGAAGAAAACCTTTTAAATACCCAAAAAAAGTGCGCCATTTTTGCAGCCCGTTAGAATTTATACCACGAGTAAACACAGCTGAAAAGAGTCCCCTTGCAAATATGAAAATGAGAACAATATAGAATATTAAACATGGCTTTTAGCATTACCAGACTTAAAGGATCCCATGAAAACAATAAATCTCTTGCTCTCCTCAACACCCCTTGCCAATATTTTTGCTGCGACCTTCTGCAAGGGAATACATCTGGAACATATCAGTGTGTTTGAATAGATCCTTCTGGGATAATACCACTTTAAAGTAGTGATGGGGGAGCCTTATCTGGTGCTCTCTTGCATTCAGGATCTCCCTTGGGTCCTTTCTAATTTCATGCTGGCTGACAGGCAGTTTTATTTTTACAACGGCTGGTTACAACAGGTGGCTTATTCATTGTCTTCTCCATTGTCATATTCTCCTGTTTTAATGTTTAGAATACCTAAATCTGGCTGTGGGGAGCAACCGTAAAACCTGTCAAAGCAAACATCAATTCAGCATATGATTTTGCTATTTCAGAAAGCAGCCTCTGAAATTAGCCCGTTCCTAAATGTCAGACCAGAAGCCCGGTTTTCTCAGGGTGGTAACTTTTATGCATCCCATATGAAAAACATAACAATGTAGAGAAACAAGACCATCAATTTGCTGTCTGTGCTTAACATAATTAGCAAAATTCCTTCTTCAAAAGGGATCTTTGAAACTTTCTGTTCTGAAAGTGAAAAGCATTAAATAATTTACAGAAATAACATTTCACTGTAGAAAGCGTAGTAAGATCTGCATAATTTGCGTTTAATGAAGTCAGATTATTAGAGACTTGAAAAACATTTTTCCCTGCTTGTTATCTTTTTATATTCTTTCTCAGAAATAAAATTTCAATGAATGTAAACAAAACAACTGCTCTAGAAAATAGAATTTAGATGAAAAAATATGAAACATCATTTCAATTTTACTGATGAGAAAAATCATCTGCAATGACATGGTCTATTTTCTACTAGTCTCCTTTCAAATCAGGAAGGAAGTTTTTCCTGAAAGGTCAGGCAGATTAAATGTACCCTTTTTCTCCCATCAGCTCCCATCAACTTGCTGACAAAGATGCCCAGAACTGTTGGTCATGTTCCTCCCAGTGCTGGTCTGTCACTGTCTAAGATGTTCTTTACCCTGTTCTGTGTCTGTAGCAACCTGGGCTCTGCCTGTAGCTTTTAAGCATGAGTGATGAGTGCTGTCCTGCTTCCTAGATTCTGATGCTGAAGATGGAGATGGAGCAGTTTTTGCTTACAGCATCGTAATTTTCTGAGATGCAGGTTGCAGGCAAAGAGGGTATGCATTTTTCCCATGTCTGGTTTTTTTCACCTAATATAATAATTCAAAATTCATTACCACTATTTCCAATTTGGTAATTTTCCCACTCTACTTAACAGAAAAAAATTCTCTTATGTGTGCTAGTAATACTATGTTTTTCTGTTTTCTCAGTTAGTGGTCTGCATGCTGTGTATGTCTCATTCCCCTTAGCATTTTGGTGTTCCATAGTATTCCAGTTTATTGTGCAGTTTTCCACTCTATAATTATTTTAAACATGAGATTCACAGTTTACTTGGACAATGAAATACAGAAAGCAGTCGTTTCTGGTTTATCAGTAATATTCAGGATACAATTGTCCTTTAAAAATATCTTAGTTTTCTCTAGTGACCATTTGGTATTTGCAAGTGAACCAAAAGATAAAACAAATCTTATTTATTTTAAATACTAGATTTCAAAATGGACATGAGTTTAATATAGAATTGGATTGAATTCACTCTGCTGAAATGGGACAGGCTTAACCAGAACAGTTCCCACAACTGTATTGAAGCACCGGGAGTTGTAATAATAGTCCATATTAAATTTAACTGGTTCTTTATAAAAAAATTTGCCTATTATCTCATGCTTTTAAATTCTGAAATGCAGTCTTTTCTTTGATATTTCCAATTGCTTCACCCCTGCCTGTTTAGTTTGTTCCCTCCACATTTTCTCTGCAGTTGATAACAACACTGGGTATCACACATCTATACTGTACCATATCTCCCTCTGGCACTGGAGAGCAAATCTTAATCCCTATTTCCTGTTCCCATCTCTCATCCTAAAGAGGCAGATCAGTAACAAAGGAGCTGCAGTTCTCATAAAACTGCCCAAATATTAAAATGGTTTAATCTTCTACTAGGGAAAGCCAGAGAAGCTCACCACATGCCTTACTTTCTACTGCACTTTGATCCTTTGTGTAAGCTACAAATATTTAGCATTTCAGATCTGCCACATTTGAATATACAAAAAAAAAAAAATTATTATCTCCTTCAAAATGGTGCAGAGAATAAAGGATAGAAATTTTATTATGTTTGTACTTGATTATAGATTTCTTTTTTGTCTTTTAGTTAGAATCCATGTAACATGTAGCAGTGTCAAGATAAAAACCCACTTTTTTCCTTTTCAGGCCCCAGAGCAAGTGTCTACGTAACTATTAGCACTGAGATATGTTTTTTACAAAGTGATTCCTGCTCTAGTTGATCCTGTATGAGCTGGGTGAACAATTATTGGTATCTCCCAAAGCCCCATGCAAACATAGTGAGTTCTGATCTGCATAAACAAAATCAGTGAGGGAGAAGTGAGGAGTGCTGTAGAGAAGGATGTGTACAAAGGGCCACATGGAGTCTGATCAGAGAACTGGGAGTCCAACAGAAGATAGAGTAATGGAGTTTTAGGGAAAGAAAACAACAAATGGAACAAGGGTAGAGTGATCCTTTTCCTAGCCTACTCTCCCAGCTTCTGACAGCTGATGATTTATGGACTTCTTGAGCACGTAGTTTCCTCAGGAGCAGCTTGCTTATTAACCCTTCAAACACCCTTGAATAATTGGTTTTAATAATCTATTTTTGACTTCCAGATACATGCATTAGAAATTACAGTGTGTGAAAAAAATATTTGGTGGTTCTAAACATGCTATTTAATACTTTATTTGGGCAGTCTTGTGCTATGAGAAACAGTGATTTGTTCCTGATTCACCTACTCCTCTGCTTCTGTCTGTCCTGCTTCCCTTGGAGCCGTCACCTTTTTCCAGTCTGAAGCCTTGAACCTCTCCAGTTTCACTTCAGATCACTGCACGGCCTAGTCCTTAAACTTCTCACCTCTTTCTCAGCCCTTCCAGTTCTGCTGCATCCTGTTCCTGGCACTTCACATCAGGACTGCGTGTGAAGTCAAGGCAGAGGTGCACAGATTTTTATGCAGAACAGCCCTGGCAACTGCAGCACCTGCTGCTCAACTCCTTCCTTAGGAAGGAATAGGAATTCTTACACCCTAGGGTCATTCAGTGCTGCTCTTTTTCCAAGCAAAGCAATCATTCTCTTCCATCATAATTACAGTAGTACCAGAAAAAATTAGGATTTGGGGGAAAATGAATTATGATTCTTCTTTTAAGATGATCTGATAGAAGCTTGCTTTTGTTGTTTGGGTTTTTTGTTTGTTTTGGTTTCTTGGTTTTGTTTTTATTTTTTTTTAAGTTGGGAATGGTAATTCAACTTAAGGGCAAGATACAGTAATCCAGATGCCTAAGTCTCACAGTTTAGACACAAAGTCCTGGTGATTTGTTGTCAAGAAATTATTTATTTTAAAATTTGTTTGAACTTTCATTGTTTTTTTTCAAAAGAAAAAGGACTACCAGTTGTGTCAAAGAAGAAAAATAGACCTACAAAACACACCAAGGAACACCAGACCAGCTTTTCTATAGGATTAGAAAGGTTCCAGCAAACCAAACACTACAGATGGCTGAAAAATGAGGCAGAACAAAAATCATCTACTGCACTTACATTAGGAGCTGCAAACCATTACTAAATATTTATTTAAAATATAGAAGTTACAGTGGGCAACCACTCAGAGTTCAGTTTGGTGATCAGGAACAAGGATGATGAGAAAAGTCCAATTCCAACAGCTTGAAGGTTTAGGTTGTGGAATCCTTTTGTTTGTTTGTTTTCCCCCCAGTGATAATAAATACTATGGGAGAGTATTTTAATAGCAACAAGGGCAGATGAAGATCCACCCTTTTAAAATTTAATATAAGTTCTTTACCAGTTAACCCTTTTTAGCTCTGCTCTTGAGATGTGTTTTCTCACCACACTGCCACTTCCAGCTATAAGCTTTTACTCGTTTTAAGGGCAGGAATCCACACTTGTTGATGTTAATACAGAGCCTCAGGAGCTCATCTACAGAGCTGCTGTTCCTTTTCACTTGCTCCCAGAGACTGACAGGCATCCCAAATGAAACTCATTTCCTCCTTACCCTGAGGACGAGGAGAGGTGGCAGGTTCCAAACACAGTTTGCCTTTGTAGCTGCAAGGAGAAAGTTGCTATGGCTGTCTCATTTTACAAGAAGGCATTTATCCATGGGTGCATACTTTATTCACACTCTTTAATGACGGGAGAAACAGGGATACGGAGAAAACCTGGCTAAACCTGTACAGATTTAACACTCCCCTTTCTCTTTGTTTTCTTTCCATAGGGTTGTAATAGGCAGTTCTCGAGGCAAACCATCTGCCGTGCACAGGTTTCCAGTAAACAGATGTTAAACACTCTACCTACATAAAATGGTCCTGTTAGGAAACAGCCTCCCAAAAAACCAGCGACTGTAAAGTGGCAAATTTCCCGAGTACATGTATATGGCCTTCTGATAGTCAATCGCATGATCTCCATCTACTGGCCAGAAGAAGCTTTAGCTGGAGCACAGAACAACTGAAATACAACCGCTGCATCCACACACTTCTTCGTACTATTGACAAAAATCGGCGGTTTTGGGGGGTTTGGTGTTTCTTTTGGTTTGTTTGTTTTCCAGGAATACCAACTCTCTAAACAGACAAAACTCCACAGTAAAAATGTCTCTTGGCATTTTATTCTCAGGTATTTAAAAATGGTGACGTTGCACAATTCGGTTCAAGTAATACAGGCAAGGTTAGCTTCCCTGATTCAATATCCTGTGTTGCATTATTTCTCACCGATCTGAATCCAAAATGTGAATTTTATTGCAAGCCCTTTTTTTGGTTGAAAGATTAGCATTGGTTTTTAAGACAGTATATTAATTGAATATTAAACCTTTTAATTCATTTACAGCAAATCCTATCACCACCAGACACAAGATAGGACTGTGCAGTTATTAAGGAGCAGCATTTTGTTAACAGCACACATTACATGAAAAACTGTACTTCAGATAGTTTTATTTTAAATATTTCTCTTGCTTCATAGGAAAAAAAGCAGCCACACATTTAGTGCAGAAATAGTACGTTGAAGAAATATCCCCCTCCTTTTTTGCTCCTTACCCACCATCAGAAGACACTGGCCATCTGCAGTGGGTAGCAAGCAGCGGTAATGGCGTTGGCAAAATGAGAGACAAGTAACAACCTTCAGAGCAAAACTGACTGAAGTTAAAGTTGTAATTCCCGTCAGTCACCACCAAGTTGGGAATACTTCACTATATACTCCTGGGTAGTGGTCCCTTGAGGAACTTCTGCCAACATGTACCCTTCCCACTCTTCTGGAAGAAAATTTCATTCCATCATCTGGTGCCTCAGGGGAGCTTTGAATCTCTTCTGCTAGCAAGAACACAGAAAAAAAAAAGAAGCCCTGAAAAAACCAACAAACCTCCTTAAGGCATTCACTGCTTACTGTTAAATTTTCATTATCTGTTGCTAAGTAAGAGAAACTCCACTACACGTACCTGTCTGCATCTAGTGTTATATCAGCACAAGCTGTTCTTAAGCCTAGAGTGATAACAATACTAAACTCAAAAAACATTCTGATTTCCGGGTTTAGCAGCCACAAAAATTTCCTGCACCTGAACTGAGGTCATGGACAGCCTTTGGAATGATAAAACAAAATCATGGAAGTCAAAATTGACTTGTACCTCCTAGGTCCTACCTCTCCTTCCTGAAAATGCATGGAAAGTTTATCACTGGTCTGAACCAGAATGGTAGGAAAAGATCTCTTGCAGAGGTTGTAGAAATAGTTTCCCCAGAGCAGAAACTGCAATTCCTTATCTCCTTACCAAAGAAATGAATTTCACACTAACTCCAGCCTTGCAGGATGTCCTGGTTTCAGCTAGGGTAGTGTAAATTTCTCCTCAGTAGCTTTTACAATGCTGTGTTTTGGATTTGGAATGAGAATGGTGTTGATAACACACTGATATTTTGGTTTTTGCTAAGTTGTGTTTATCCTCAGTCAAGGACTTTTTTCCCCCTCCTTGTCTCATGCTCTGCCAGTGAGGAGGTACACAAAAGAAACTGGGAAGGAGCAGAGCTGGGACAGGTGACTGGAACTAACCAAAGGGACATTCCACACCACAGAATGCCATGCCCAGAGTATAAACTGGGGGGAGTTACCCAGAAGGGTGGATGATCTGGGTTTGGGAAGGGGGGTCTGGCATTGCTCAGCAGGTGGTGAGCAATTGCACTGAGCATCATTTGTTTGCTCATCAGGAGGAGGTATCATCCCAGGCTGCCACTCCCATGCTGATTTCCTAAATAGGCTCAGAAGAGCTCAGAGGTGATGTGGCTTCTCCGTCACGTAATTGAAACGATCAGAGTCAATTCTGTGAGCAAAATCTGTGAACTCATGACAAATGTAAAGACCAAACATTTAGGCCTCATGGGCCGTGAGGAACAAGACGCTGCCTTTTGAAAAGCAAATACTCTGATACACAAAAGTGGTCCAAAACTCAAGAGACAAACCCAGATTTCTACTGGAATAACCATACTGTGGCTGAGGTTAGTATTCAGTATTCAAAGGTAGGAAACACAGCTTTCTTGTTCTGAGGAGGCCTCCATTCCTCACATCGCTTTTTGATCAGAGAAGATGCTGTAGAAGCCTTTTCCTGAACAAATCCCATGACTTCTATTCAACATTGAGCCCATACCTCTAAGTTTCAACAGATGTTAAGCTGTCCTGAGAGATGTTCTTCCTTGAAGCAACACAAACATCTTCCTGATAACCAAGAAGGGAAAGGACCTGTACTAGACAGACACTTAGATCCTGTTTACTGCTTTTTGGAAGACAACAAATGCATTTCTTAGAATTTCAGATACCATCGAGCCCCATACGAGGAAGTAGCATTGTCTAAGTTAGCAAAGGAAGAGCAAACCAAATGACCGAGTAGCAAAGGCTACGGCTCCTCCCCAAAGATGCACAACAAAATACTTCAAAGTTGAAAAAACATGTGGTGGCAAGTACTTGACTTCTGTATTATTTTTAATAGCACCCTCATTTTATTTGGAAGACTCAGTGTATGTGTGCACCCCTATAGATACCACTAAGGCAAAAATAAAGCTCCAGTTCAAGAGCCTGAGGCAGCCAATACATACAAGCATACACAGAGTCAATAGGAAATTCACCTTCCTTAATTCTTTATTTCATCAAAAATTCCAACTGTGCAACACGTCTTACTCTCACGCATGTACTCCATACATGAGACTGACAGGTCTAGATGCGTAGAGAACAGACAACATTTGGCATAACAACAACTGTTCTATGCTGGGGAATACCAGCCCTTGCACTCAGCAATACTTTGAAGTCTCTGCAGAGAAAAAGCAATGACAGAATGCCTCAGCAGTACACAAAGCCCATGTTGAAAGCGTGAAGGCTACAAGTCACTTTCTTACATAGATTTTGCACAGGACTCTCTGGGGGATCGTGTAGACAAAGCCAGGTAAAGGAGACTCGACATTCATCTGCATTATCATCCATCATGAACAACCTAGAGCTCCAAACACAAAGCAAGTAGCTTCACCTTCAGAACAATAAGAACGGGTGAGAGTTTAGATGGGAACTCACCCACACTTCAGGGCAATGAGCTACTTTTCAAAGCTTATAAACACTAGTTACTATCAACGCCTATTAAACAGGCTAATGGAACTCCAGTACTGGAACACCTGCAAGGTGTTCTCTAGTTGTGCTTTGTTACTGAGTACAACTTTGAGCACTTTTGTGTGGATGTCTAGGGTGGATTTGGTACCTCTTTGTTCAGGCAAAGCAAAGCACTGCTATTGTTTGCAGAGCTCTTTACGCTACACTAGGTACATCTCTCAACCCACACAATAGCTCAGCAGTTTGTTAAAGCAAGATTGGAGTTATACCCAGGAAAAATGGTTGAATCAAAACTACCTTTTCTGTATCAGTACCACAGTTTGATTACTTTGGCTCCTTCGTAAGGATGACACTGTTTTTAGATAGCTGCAGATAAAGCTACTGTTCTACGACTATATTTTCTTTGGGCAACAGTACTTAAGCACAATGAAGAACAGGAATGGTTGACTGCTTAAGAATTCTGTATTATGCAACCATAAAAGCCAAGATTAGTGATCTAGACAACTTTTAAATAGGTGGAAAGGGAGTCTAGTTTTTAAAGCTTGTGCGAATTGAGAAAATGGCACAGAAGCTTTTGGATTAACCCTGACAAGTTCAGTGGGGACAGGCAAGAATACATTTCCAGGCAGGACCTGGAACCAACCTACCTGTCAGGCTGACAGTGATTCACTCAGTGCCCTCTACTTTGATAAAATGATTAACAAGGTAGAAGCCACTGCACAAAGTTGCTCCATGCTGGCTCTGGCACACAGAGCAACCCCATCTCCTGGTTCTCTTTGTTCTCAGTTACCTGGACTGAAAACAAGGCAAGAGGACTACAGCTGGTCCATTAGGAGAGCAGTTCAAATGCTGCTTATGTTACAGAGAGGCAAAGCTGATGCCATTTCTGGGAAATGCCAAATGTGCTAAGATTCTCACCACACAGTTCAAAGAAAGGGAAAAAAAAATCTAAGCCTGAAGCTCTTGGAAAAAGTACAAAAAGTTTGCTGCAGGGAAAATTTTACATGTTTTAGACTGAGGGGAAATTGAAATAACAAATACTTAAAAACCCAAACCCCACAAAGAAGAAAGATGATGCATACAGTATAGCACAATTGTTAGTGTCAGGACCAGTGCTTGAGATAACTGACGTGGCTCACTAGTTCTCTCACAGTACTGGTATCCACTCCTTAGCATTCATCTTGCAGACGCATGAATGCTTGAGTTTCTGTAAGTAAGAGATTAACAATACTGAACAAAATGAAAACTGGAACAGTACTTTGTTGCACTGTTTCAGCTGCCTCTAAACAAACTACATTGTCAAGTTCTATGGTTAAGGCAGTTTGTCTCACAAACCTTTGGGTATAATGGTCCTGGGCTGGTTTTGGTACACCTCATTCTGTGTTTTCTTTTCTGAAACACTTTCAAAGGCAAAACTAAGTTTACTCTTTAGTATGTGAGGCATTTATTACATGTAAAGTTCTACCTTTTCTTTTTATAAAGGAAGAAAACTTACACCCTCTTTGTGAAAAGATCTATTTCAAGAGACAATTGAGATCAACTCGAAGAACACTTCAGTAAGAACTTAGGTTTTTAAAGATCAATGCATATATTAACAGCTTTGAAGTAACAGAGTGCAAAAACCTCACTCACCTTTGTTAGAAATCAGATACTCTGTGCCTATGTTTGCTGGTAGATGATGTATTGCTCTCCAAGTACCAGAAAGACCTGAGAAGGTTTTTTGATTCTTTCAGGTCAGGCTGTCAACTGCATGATTGTTTTAAACGAAACACAGGCTACTACAACAGGTTTGCTGCCTACCAGATCACGTTGCACATTTGCAGCTGGAACAACACTACATTTTATAAGTTAAGAAATGCAATTGCATCTGAACATGAAAAACATCTTTTAAGTCAAGATACGTAAATTTACTGTCACACAAGGAATGCCATTAAGTTTCCATTCTACACACTCAGGTGAAAAATTTGTTAAAAAGTCAAGAAACAAAAAAGCATAAAATCTGTAATAGGCAACAATATACAAAGTTTCAAATATAAAATCGTGACTTGTATAGTTTGTTATTTTCATCTTTTCACAAGAGTAAATTAAAAGAACCACACATCACTGAACTTCTACACAAGCTTCTTGTGTTTCAATTTCATTTATTGAGGAGTGAATGAGATACTGTCAGACATGCCAAAGAGACTTCACATTCAAGGGCTGGAAGCTGAACAGCTTTCCTCATTGAGTCACTGTACAAGTTGTTTTTGGGCATCGAAAGTGCGATCAATGAGGTCTTCATGCTCGATGTTTGTCTTCAGTTTTTCATCTTTTGATCTACCACCTTGTTGGGCAGAAGAACACTTTCTACCCTACAAAGACTCACACTCCAATTAATACAATTAACACTAGATGTAGAGAAACATTTATCTGTTATAACGTACATCTACTGCTGAAGGTCTTATGTCTAATGAGAAAATTCAACTTGTTTCCCTTTCACCATCGTATGGATGGCTGATACCGTTAGAAAAATACTCTTCAGTGCTATTGTAGGGTTTACAGGAAACTTCTTCCATGTTGTGGGACAGAAACCGATTTAAACACCATTCTGAAAGAATGCTTCTTCCTGCTGCCACTGCCTGTAGGTTGCAGAAGAATGGCCTACACGCACTACAGTTCTGGTTTTACTCAGAAAAGAAACAAAAGAAACCTAAACAATAGGGTAAACGTTTATTTGGAGTTAGTTTTCTTGCAGATGGTAATTAAGGCCCTTCAAGCAGAGTTCAGGAGCTCCTGTATGGCTGCCTGTTGATCCGCATTGAGCTGTGATATGCATTCTGTCCACAGTCCTCCGGATGTCTAGAAAAAAAAAAAAGAGAAGAGGTCTTTATGCAGGCTGAAAGCGTCCAAGGCACATCCTAAACTTTGCTATGTTTACAAAGCTCAACATTCACTCAGCTTATTCCTGTAATATATATGCCAAAGAGACTGAAATCTTCAGTTATACTCAGTGCTACACAGGTTCAACGTGAGATGCTCCAAAAGGCTAAACAGCAGCAGAGTAATTGATTCGGAACTCCTGGGAACTCCCTGTAACAACTACGTGGGTTGACAACTGACACTCGTATGTTAATCACAGCCTAAACCATTTGCTCCGTTTTGCACTGAAGTTAAAAGACCACTGTTCAGGCAAAACTGAACCATGCCTCTTCCACGTGAGTGTTTTGGGCACTGGAACAGCAGTAACACACTCAGAGCTTCGAGGTAAGCACTGGGATTACAGCACAATGTACCACATGTAGGTGTGCAAAATTCTGCTGCCAACACAGGGCATGGCTCTTTAGTGACAGGAATAGTCAATTAATTCCCAGAGAGAACTGCAGAGCATCTGTCTGGGAAATGTAAACCCTTCATCTGTGCTACTACAGTCCTCAGCTTTAAAGTTTACATTAGCTTTTAAAGTCACCATTAATAAGGACTGTGCTAATGGCACCAGAAAGTGCTGAATATTAATCAAGATTGAGGAAAAAGTATTTATTCACTTATCAATAGAAACTGAAAGCAATTGGTACCCTGCTTTCTTCAGGACAATGACAGGGAAAAAATTGCAGGTGACTGACTTTAGGTCTTTAGATTTACTTAAATTATACTGTTATTGCAAAAGCCAATTTAAAAAGAAGTTTAATTTATATTTGGCGTATTTTACATTCAGTTCTATTATAATGCCCTTTTCTCAAAATTTAAAAAGTTTAAAAAATATAAAAATGGATTCACAAAATTAAAAAATAAATGCTCTCAAATTTAAGTTTGTGGGTTTAGTTTTAAATAACATTAGGCATTTTAGACTCTTAATGTATGATGAAATATTGCAGAATTAAATGTACTCTTCCAGCATTTCTGATGCACGTTTAAATTGATACTTCACACTGAAATATTTCTGCCTGGCAATACCTAAGCAAAGAAATTTATACTCAGTTCCTATTATGACCATGTTGCTCGTGTCAGACACTGGCAGTGAAACAGCTTACTGAGATCATTAAAAAAAAAAAGTCTCCTGGAATCTGGGAAGCAGGAGCTTGTTAGCAACTACACAACCTTGAAAATTCCTATCATGGTATAAAACTCTTAAAGTCAGTAAGAGTATAAAAGTCTTTCAGCTTTACTAAAGTCAAAATATTATGTGTGAAGAGAAACAGGATTGGTAACACTGTGCTAAAATTGTATTTTTTAAAAGTGTCTTAGATTACAATGTAAGATGTAACCAGAAGTATGTATTCTATCACCATCTGTTAAAACCAGGTGGGGCAGGGTTCTTTATCTCTTCCATGACACATCCCTGGTAACGCCCTCCAGGAGGTATCTTCTGTTACTGGGCTATCAAGCCTCACTGCATGACTCATAAAATCACATCAGCCCACTGTGAGATGCTCCGCTCAGGAGGAGGAACCAAGCATTCCTACTCGGATATAATCTGAGGTTTGGAACTCCACAGTCAGCCCTTACCTACTGGATTCTCAGAGGACAAGAGCTACATAACCACCACTGGACCTTCAGAGGAAGACCAGACCCTTCTACAGGATCACTGCTTCAACAGAACCACATCTACTACATCAAGAGGACTGCAGCCACCACCCTGACCGACAGGGTGTCAGGTTGTATCCTGACTCTGTCAGTGTTTTTGTACTACTGCATTTGTTTTTGATTTTCCTGTTAAAGTCTCTCACTGGTTTGCTTTCAAACTAGTACAAAAAGACATGACTTCTAAGATTTTTTTTTCTCCCTGGTCTGAAGGTCAATCATTCAGCCAATGCTGAAGGTCTTGTCTCACCTTAATATTCCTATCAATCCTGGCCAAAACCAGACATTACTGTACACAACTAATCTATATGCCACTATATTGTGGCGTATATATACTATACGCCACACTATATAATCTATATGTGCCACGGTATTGTTAAAAAAATAAATCATCATCTAACCTTGATGATTTGAGGTAAAGTGAAAAAATGCATTAGGTAAACCCTAATACAAAGTTCCATTCCCAGACTTTAAGTACTAACAGCAAGGATTTGTATCTGTCAGGCAGAATCTAGAGCCTAGCCACTTATACCACTTTCACTTTGAAACTTGGATCAATTTCCTTCTCTTTATACCTTCAAAATTTCAACAACTTTTTCTACCAGACATAATAGACCTCTCAGGCTGATACACTCATACAGGTGAATCCTTTCCAACATCAAGTATTCCTAAAATTCTTGAACCTGAATTTTGCCAAAGCAGGTCAGGTAGAAAGGTCAATAATTGAAGATCTGCTGCTCAAAATCTTCCATGCTTTTTTATGAGCGAGATGCTTACCAAGCACGCTCCTTTCTCTCATTAGTGCTACATTCACCCAACAACATTTGGCCCTGGAGCAAATCTGCCCTACGAGCACTCTCACTTAGAGCACTGTAGAGAAGCGTGGTAAAGAACTTGGACATCCCCATCGTCATTAAGTGACTCATTACGGCATAAAGGAGGTGAACCTTAAGGCAGTTCCCCAAAGGCAGGGAAAACATTGAACAGCCACCTGTATTTGCACTGGATTAAAAAGGGCAGTAGTAAAATAACTTCTGCTTTGCACTCATTCTCTAACAAAGAGCCCAAGCTGCTGCAGTATTAGAAAGTCACCACAGGATGCTGGCGACCCTTACAAGAACCACACGTTAGATGAAATCCTGCGGTACAGTTCACTGATAAAAGAACATGCAGATTTCTCTCGAGATTCCAATTTCTGACTCAGGAAAAAACCCCACAAAAAACTAATACTGGCTCGCACATTAACCACCTCACCGCGTGTAAGTTAGCTACAGTTATTTTATTCAAGTGCAAATGTCACCAAGTTTCATCATTAATCGTTCAAGGAATGTCCAAGGATCTCCAAGATCTCTGGTTGAACCATTAGTCTCTAAGGAGATAAGGTTCTCAAAACTGGTTTAACAGTTTAGTTACTTCTGCAAACAGATTCTAAATGTTCCCTTTATACTTAAGCAAGCATTTATTTACCTGCACTTGGCGAACAACATTAGCCAGCCGCTTGGTGCATGGATCTTCATGTTTGATAGCTTCATGGATTTCACCATCCGCAATTATACCAAGTATTCTGGGAAGGTTGGAATTGTTGGGACCGAGGACAACCGGGTTATTGCTGTTACAAAATATATATTGCAAAGGAATTAATGTTTAACTAAAAATAATGTAAACGCTTTACACGTAAGTGAAGAAATCATTTTGAATGATCTTATTCTAAAGCTGCTTATTTAGATTTAAGTTTCACACAGCTGAGTAAGTATGCAGAGCTTTGTTGCCTACTGACAGCATGTTCCCCCTTCTGTTAAATATTAACCAGCTGATTCTTTACTCAGCCTAAACTTTATCAGGAAGAAGTTCTGAACTTTACAGAATGGCTGAGTTCCATGCAGATGGAACTGTAAACAGTATGACAGAAATACCCAGCCTAAAAGGACTTATTCCTCTCTCTGTGCTTCCCAGGACGTTGCTGGTAACTTCAGCTCTCTGCCAGCACTCTCAATGACACAGCAAGCAAGCAGTTCTGCTCCCTCTTTCCCAGCCAAATGCCGGAGTGGAGGAGTATTAGCAATCAGGAATCTGTGTGGAACACATGATGTACTTCCAGTCCTGCCACATACCACTGCTGGAACGCAGAGGCTGTGAATGTAGGGCTGGCAGAGCTCCAGAGAAGCAGGTAGCCAGCCTGAGCCACCTGCACAGAGCTGGGTACAGAAGTGTGCTGGTACTGCAATTCCCAATTTCTATGTTCCTGTTTACATGCACGCCTGGCAGCATTATTATGGTGTCTCTACAAAACCATTGTATCATCAGTCTAGGGACCTCAGATGCCATTTTGAGACTTTGCCTTAATAAAGCACCAAGAGATATAAGGCATTCACAAAATAGAAAAGGCTGTAAGAAATCTAAGTTACTTCCTTCATATTTTTCTCCTAAGATGTAATACAGTGCCAGCCAGAATGTGCTTACTACATAACACCTCAGAGGCGACATTCTTCCACTCATTTATGAAGTGCACCACACTAGAATAACTGTTTTACTTTTTTTTCTCCATTTACCTATGGGAGGGAGCACAAATCCAAAGAATAAACTGTGGGATAAGATGCTTTCAATAATAACTGAAATAATTATTAAGGGAGATAGCACTGTGCAATGAATTTTTCCATATTATTTCTCTACTTTCCACTTTGTTGGAAAGCAAAAAGGTGCAAAACTACTTACAAAGGTTACAAAAAGAAGGCTGCAAGAGCATGTATGCTGCTTTTAAGAGAAAAGACCTGACCAGTTACTAGTGCTGATATGTAAGCAAAGTATCAAAGACTTTTCCTGAAATATTCTGTACAAGTTTTCTGCAGATCCTTTCCCATTATGTACATATAGAGCAGCCAGGATTTTTTCCAGCCATACAGACACTATTTAGGACAAGAACAGTAATTGCTTAAAAAAGCAGCAATAACATCAGGGAAGGCTCAGTTCTGACATTCCAAATTACCTTCTCTAACCCATATGTAATTAACCTCACAGTTTCTCAGTTTTGGAAAACCAGTGCAAGGAAAGGGCATGCAAACAGGCTTACTTTCTGCATTAGTGTGAAGACTTCACCTTACCTCTCAAGTAAGTCACACAGATAATTGAAAGTATGAACAGCTTCTTCTTTGTCTTCATGAAGTGGAAGCCATGATAACCAGTGTGGAAGGACTTCTTCAACATTTATACAGTCAGGCTTGAACTTCATTATCTTTCCTATCGCTGAAATGCAGTTTTCTGTTGCGTTGACATTCTCTTTGGCTTTGGCATCTGGTGACTGAATGACTCTCACCAGCAATGGAAGCGCCTCTAATTGTTAAACAACACAAGAATAAAGTTTAATGCACAATCAAGCTATACTTTATTAGTATCACAAATTCTACTTGAGACAACTTTATGTATTAAAACCAGGATTTTTTGTGTTCCAACCACTAAAATCCAGTCATTTCAATGTTCCACTGCTTCTAGGTTCTTCTCTGCTCAATAATTATCATATGAAAATCAACAGATAAATAAAGCTCTGCAAGGAAACAGAAGAAAACAGCTACTGCAAAAGTTTGAATTTGCTTTAGAAGTTCAGAAGAAAATAATCTTCCCATGTCTCTCAATTGGAGTTATGCAATCTAAAACACACAAGGCACTGTAGACAGCAAACATTATCTGTTTAATCGAATATGCTCTATAAACACAGGAGGAGGAAAAGCACTGCTACAGTGACATTCACAATAACATGAACTATAGTGCACATCCTCAGTGTATGCCTGCTGTGTATCTACTGCTGCTGGGCACATCTGTAAATGAAAATATGTAAGTATGTACACATACACACCTCCCACCACTAAGAGGTGCCCTAGGAAAAGCTCATAAGGTGCCCTAGGAGTAATCTCACCTGGTGAATCAACTTTGCATAGTTTAGATCATAAAAATCAAGGAAAGGAAATGTCTTTCAATGGACAAAAAACGCCAGTTTTCTTCCTAGGTTAATAGCAATTATATTTTTTTAATAGTCATGTGGGTAACCACATGCAGACTTCTAAATGAATATTAATGTCACATTTTTAGCTACTAGTGTCCATGCAGACTTCCAAGCACACTACATGGAAGCAGGAACAATTGTCCTTGTGTTCTTCTGCTAAAAATAAAATGCTAAAGCTGTGAAATTCTAAATCGACACAGTAAACAGGTTGTAGAATTGTACAGAAAGCACACTTCAAAATAACTCTAATAACTCAGGAAGAGCGAGATCTCACACTACTGAATTTTGATGAGTAAGTAGCAGTTTTGCAATTAAAGAATACACAATCACACTTTCTATATTAAGTCCACTGCATTAGATTTTCAAAGAATTAAGCAGCTATGGAAAAAACTGTTAAACATTACAGAACTACAGAAACATCAGACCCACTAGCTTATGTATGGAATGCAGGACAATGATGCTGGACTATTCTGCAAAGCTGAATTTGTTTCAGACAGGTCTACAATGTCCAGGCCAACTGAGTCTGCATTTTATGCCTCAGGTTTTCATGGCTGCTGAAGCTAAATCTCATCTCATCTTTATCTCACTCACTAATACTAATGGATGACTCTGTAGGTATGTGTGTCCTCGCAGCTGCAGAATTAGGAGGGCATCAAAATGAATCAGCATAATTTTCTTCTTACAGCCTACCAGAGAAGTTTTCATCTTGTCTATAAAACAGATCCATTCTCACATAGATGTGTTAGGTCTTTTATTGTCAAAAGGCTTTTTTAAGGTTTATCTATCTCCTATAATGTTAAGCTTTTTTCCAAAGACTGACTGCTCTGACATCTGGCACCACCCAGTTCTGAGGCCACTGATGTGATTTAGGAAGAAATGCATGAAGTTGATTGATACAGTTTTCACAGACGACAGCTAATTATATTCTTCCACCGACATAACAGAAGCAACCTTGCCAGTTGCATCAATTTTAACCTTGTATCCCCATTTAGAAAGTTACTTGATTTGCTGTAGTTTTCCCTTCCATCTTTTTTCTTTGCTCTTTATGAAATCTGGTTTTGGTGCTGTTTGTTTCATCAGTGTAGCTCACGTACCATTTACAAATTCTCCCTATATTCCTGGACTTCTTCTAACTGACTGTCAAAAATGTTCATATCAATACCTCTGATTTTTCTGAAGAGTCTTTACATATTCTTCAAACTTGCAAAAGAACAATATGCCAGTGGTATATATTAATCAGTAAAGAAAATAAGTTACAAATAAAAGCTCACAAACATGATGTTTTTCAGAGAAATAGCAAGACCTGTGGGGTAGATAATGTCTCATGCCATGGATTTACTTTGTTTCTAATCACAGCATATCTTCATCTATTAAAATAAATCACAAAGTTCTTTCATGCATGTATAAAAGGACTTGGAATACTTTTGAGGTATCTGCTAATAAACTGTATGCTGTGAAGTAGAAAGTTTATTTTACCTAAAATTCAACTTAAGGAGAAGCCAGGCATCTGGGCATAATCAAGGACTATTTGTCCAAATACAAACAAAAGTATCAAAGATGTTAGTGTAATTAATGAAAAATAAAATTAGACTTCAACAGATGCGAAAAAGCTCAAAAAATTTCAAAATCAGAACCATCTAGACAATTCTAAATTTTCATGCTCTTAATGATTCCTTGCAAGGCTTCCCACACTGCTTTTTTTCTTTTCTTTTTAAAAAGACACCTGATCCTGACCGTTATCATGTAACAGTTATGTTTGTATTAACAATGAAAATTACAACCTTGACTGATGTAGGCAAGATTTGTGTTAATCCCTATCAGATGATTCTTATTTTCTTACATCATCTAATTCAGCTTTTATTTAAGATTCATGTGAAACACATATCTTAAATACATACTTAGATGACTAAATATTTTCAAAAAAGAAAAGGAAAACTTTTGATAAGGGGTACTACTTAGTGTGCAAAATTATCTTTGGTTACGGGCAAGAGGAGTGCTAGCAGACAATCAAGAGGACTGCTAGCAGACAAACATTTCTTTAAATTTAAGATGAATTTGAAGTTTCAAAGAAATTTGAAACATTCAGAAAGAAAGGAGACAAAGTAGTTCTGGTAAGTATTACCACACTCATTTAATTTCTTACTTTACAGAAATCAGGCTCCTTTTTATATAATAGGAAAGCAGAGAGCCACATTAGTTGTATTTTAGGCTATTCCTTAATATAGGTCTCTTTGTGTAGATTTTCCAGACATCCGAAGGCTTTTGCATTAATATGTAACCACATTAATATTAGTACAAAGCATCTATGAGCCAGCTGTGTATCAGAAAGATGGTTTTTATGAAATTAACATTTGCATGCCAGATCATATTAAAAAAAGTATATGTAAATCAAGTTTGCTAAGCAGTAAGTGCTGCAACAGAAATGCTACTAAGCAGAACAACAATAAAAGCCCGAGGAACTCAGGTACTTTATCTTATACCGGTACATCACCGGTCTACCACACAGGTTATACTGGTAATCTATTGCACTGCCAAGGGGAAGAGACTTCATCAACCAAAAGGTGAGCCATTTGTATTTCTTCCCCCTAGCCCCCACATCAGAGTCCCGTCAGCCACGGGTCCGTACCTGGGCAGAAGGGCCGGTAGCCGTCCCCGCCGAACTGTGCCATCACTCCCACTCCATAGGCAGCCGCCTGCCGAACCTCAGGGCTGCTGTCGCACACCGACTCCAGCATGGGCCTCAGGAAGTACTCGGCGTACTTGAAGGAGCCAGGGCTGCAGTGCTCCACGATATCGTCAAAGATGCACAGCCCCCACTGCCGGTCCGGCCACGGCCGATGCGGACACTGTGGCACAACCAACCAACAGTTAGGATGCCTTGAAATTATTGTATAGCCAATGATTGTAACAACAACAATCATGGGAACAGTGGTCTAATACTTTTGTTAATATCTTCATGGATTAAATTCAAGCCTAAAACCGTGTAATTTGCGGTAGTGATAGTTCCAGCAATACCATGAACAAAACAAAATCCAGGAGTCTGTCTTTGCACCTCTGTTTCACACTCCATTACATATATAAGTTTTAATTTTTCCCCATGAGTCTGCAACACTTTTTTGGCCCTCCTCTTGAAATCCATTTTAGAGATACTGGACAGTCTCAAGGAAATTAAATTTCTCAAAACAGTTGTGTGTGTCAGTGATCCTGGGTCTTGCAACACAAATTTTAAGTAGCACAGTCACGACCCTGCTCAAAAAGCACAGGGTAACAACTTCATTCTTGATCTACAATGAACCTTCTATTTTGTAAAACAGTAATTGCTACCTTCTATCTACCAAGTCCTCTAAGATTTCAGCATGGTAGGCATATTAAAGCATCAGAAAAAACAATAAAATCTAAATAAAAGGAAAGCAAGCTACTTACAATTAGGTTGACAATTAGTGGAAGTAACCTTTCAAACCATGGCAGTACCTTCTCTCTGTAACTACTGAATATTGAGTGCAAAATGTCCGATACTTTAGTCAAAATATAAACATCACTGTCATCCTGAAAGGAAAAGGATACAATTCACATGAAGTCTAACAATCTTTAACAGAGTAGAACTCACATGAAGTTCTAAGATACCTAAACTAGTGGAATAAAGTTTGTGACTTTGTGATAAAGATTGTGGCAGAAATACAACAAGTATTATTCTCTTCCTCTTGTTGTTTATTTTTCACCTTGCCCAATAAACACATCGAACTGGTCAAGTAAAGAGCCTTACCTCAATGCTATCAATTCAAGTTATATCTACAGGTGAGGATTATTCCCTGGACACACTTACTCTGGGAAAACTCTAACTTCCTTTTACAGCAACTTCTGTTGTACTCAGTATGGTCTCTTTAACCAGATTATACTTTAACAGGTAGGGAAAACAGTACAGCTAGTTTCTGGTCCCTAGTGACCTTCACCTTTCTCACCTTCTGGTGACAAACAAGTAACTATTTCTAGTGCAACAGGCAACTTCCCACAGCTGGATATTTAAACCCTTCCCAGTGACACAATTTCAGCGTTGTCAAGGCACAACTCAACAACTCAAGCAGTAACCCTGGAACATACACACAATGACATTAAGAGGTAGAGAACTGCTGCAGCACACCACAAGTTCTACCTAGCCTTGTAGTGCCTGTAAACCAATAGTTGATAACAGATGCTTGGGAAGAGAGTGTAACTCTTGCTTAGTGTATGCCTTCCATTCTCTACCAAATCAGCAATTTAGTTACTGCTGAAGTGAGGGCTGTATCTGAAACTACTGTTTGAGCACCCTTCATGACTTCTGTGCTTCTTGTATTTCTGCTGCCTTGAGGTAAGGGCTACATAAACATACTCCGAGACCAAAGGTGTATATCCAAATGTTACTCATTACCATACGTTAATTCTATCCATATGGCAAGTGACATTCTGGTTCCACCCCTCCTTTCACAGGGTAATGCAGACAAATCTTTCTTCAGACTTTACAGAAAAATCCTAAAACATTAGAACATTTTTTAAAATGCCTTGCAACTCTGTTGCAGAGTATGGACTCAGCTTTTCTGAAACTGCTTCCTGCTTGCATTTTCTCTCATTATCAGTACAGAGTGACACATAGGAAATAAAAGGGTCTTGGTGGCAACAAAAATCGATCCTCTTGAATGCTAGCCTAATTCTAAAAAGCCCAAAAAGAGGCTCAAGAACTGCACCGTTATTTAAGACAGTATTTGCATATGGGTGTATGAATTCTGGAGTCTGCATACAGGTTAAACTCATGTGATCAGGCTTCATACCCACATTGTGCAGAAAAAAATGTCTTAGTTCTTAAATTTACTGAGCATCCTTTGTTTCATGTTATAAGCAGGAGTCATTCACTATTATTCTCTCTGTCCATACTAATAATGATTTAATAAAATTATTGTATTTCTTCTATAATCACCTCCACTTTAAACTATTAACTCACTTTGGTACCTTAGGGTGTAAGTAGTTACCTTGGTATTCTCTCATAAGCAAACACATCATGGCAGCTGTTTATCCTGCTGTCCTTCTCTGATACTGTTTTTGAGCTACTCTTTTTGAGACAGGCTCCTGATGTGACACACCAGATGTCATGGAATCAGAGGTACAGAGGCTCAAGGTTAAGAGCCACCTAGCTTGCAAGGCTCAGACAAAAAGCAAGTCAGCAGGGCTAGACCAAGGGACAACCTCATCCAGTCTACAACTTCCTCACTGGGGGAAGAGGAGGGGCAGGCACTGATCTCTTCTCTGTGGTGACTGGTGACAGGACCTGAGGGAATGGCCTGAAGTTGTGTCAGAGGAGGTTCAGGCTGGATATTAGAAAAAGGTTCTTCCCCCAGAGAGTGGTTGGGCACTGGAACAGGCTCCCCAGGGAAGTGGTTGCAGCACCAAGTCTGTCTAAGTTCAAGGAGTATTTGGACAAAGCTCTCAGGCACATGGTGTGATTCTTGGGGATGGTCCAGGAGCTGCAGGGCCAGGAGTTGGAGTCAATGATCCTTGAGGGTCTCTTCCAACTCAGCTTATTCTGTGATTAAATAATCTGCTGTCAAATCTGTATCAGTGTTAATGTCATCCAAGAATTGCTTGAGAGGATGAAGAAAATAAAAATCTACATCCTGAATTTCTTGCTTCAATATGCCAGATATGGAAACCTTTCATATTTTTTAATTCACAAATGTAGTGTGACTCATTTCTTACTGAAAGTTTTGAAAGACTATGGTAACAACGTTCTTCTATGAAGAAATAATACTGAGGATGCACTATGCTCTGAGTAGAAAGCATATCTGAGCAGTATTTCATCCTGGTGCTTGATGAGTGGAAAAACTGTTCAAACTAACTTACTTCATCTTGTAATGACTCTTCAACTTGTTCATCATAGTCTTCATCTTGTCTTTTCACTAAATTAAAAAAAAAAAATTAAACCACTACCTTTCTGTAAGTGCAAAAGAAGCCTGTGAAAGGGAAAAATTATGCAGAAACAAATTTAGAAAACAGGAAACAGTAGCTGAAGACGCAACAGGAATTTTCCACCTTTAAGAAGCTTCAAAAAGCTTTCACAGAAAAACAAGAACTACTGGACAGCTCAGTTCAAGAATGTGTAAAAATGCACAGGAAATAGAAACAAACACACCAGCTTGTCCACAAAGACAAGAAAAGTGCTCAGAAATGAGAAACAACCATTGCTTTGAGAAAACTGCAAAGACTTCAGATGAAAAAATCCCACAGAAATGACAACACCATAGATGTGCACTGTCTTTCAAGTCTGTCCATCCATCAACTTTTAATTAAACTACAGTATTGCTGAAAATGATGCCATCTTCTTCATCCTCCAAGAGCTTAAAAATATAACTCATGGATTCTGTTGTTTCAAAGTCCAATTACTTAACATAAATATACAAATCAAAGAAATCTAAACAGGCTTTTTCTCTGTGTTCAGAAATAATTAGAAATTCTGCTTTAAAGAACAGCTATATCAGATGTTAACAGGATTTGTGTTAACTTACCCTGTCTTAATTCTTGATTTTTAAAGTGCTCTTCTAGTTTTTCTTTCAGTATTCCTCCAAGTTCTTCAAAGTGTTGGTTGTTAAGGCATCCATCTCCCATTACCTCAATGCACTTGTGGAATAAAACAACCAGTTTTTCAGCTTCAAAATTTAACATGAGCAGTCTTAATGAAATCTAAGCATGCGAAGAATATTAATACATGCTCTGGATCACTAGCAGGAATACTACTAGTAGAACAGTCATACTGTAATCAATGCTCTAATTATACAAGTAAGGCATAGTACCACTGTACATTTCATACCCATAATTTCAGTCGCTTGTGGTTAAAATGGAACAAATTTGGTAACTGTTTTAGGTTAATACTTTGAGATTTTTGAATACAACTTTTTCCATCGGCTATAACAACATTTACAGTCAGAACAAATTTCCTGTCGAGGAAGCCTTGCATTTATTCGAGCCATTTAAAGAACATCAAACACGTCAGTTCTTATTTCAAAAAGCTACAAACAGTAACGCCATAGAATTTGTAAGAAAGTTACCTTTGCAAAAGAGTGCATTATTTCTGAGAGGACATCGGACTCTGGCTCTGTCCCAATGGCTTTGATGAGTGCATCACACATGAAGTGCCACATCTGCGTGAGGTACTCTGGCCCACGAACCCTGGCACATTCCAGAAGGAGGGGCATCGACTCTGCTGCTGCCACTCGAACACGTGTCATTATTAAGGAAATACAGTAATCAATGGCAACAAAGTGCTTAGAATTTAAGAACCTACCACCATAATGAAGTTCTTAGTTTTCTACCTGAAATTCATTTCACTACAATCCATGCGTTTGATTTCTTAATTAGGTATAGATTAAATCGTAGGAAAATTACACTGTCTGCTATTTAGAAATGGCTTCAAGCCTGTTTCAGGCCATGACAGAAAAGCTGTTCAAGTTCTCTTCTGCTTTGTTACACGAAAATCACTTTTTCTACTGATCACTTATTTAAAATAAACTAGGGGGAAAAGTAGGAATACGTTGCCTAAAATAGTGTGTCTAAAACAACATTCTCTGAAACCACTTCTGCTATAAAGTCAAAGAATATTTTAACACTAACACTTTCAATTCATTTAGGAAAACAGCAAGCACAATTTTGATTCTAAGTTTCCGTTTTCACAGTGGAATTTGTTAATAGGATATCATCATGGAAATAGAACTTCAACAACGGAACCATCAGCTTTACAACTTGCTCTGTGTATTCCACAAATCCTTCTTTCAGCTCTTTTGCATAGCAAACCTGAAAAATAGAGCACAGATATGCCTCTTTTAAGGGAAAATACTTATATTTTTCAACTATGTAAAAGTGAGAGAGAGACTGTTAAAAGTGCAAGGGTTTTTTAGTTTATTTTAAAAACCATGCAATAATCCATTTACCTTCCCCCTCAACTGTGGTAATTTGAGAAACCCTGATAGCAGCATGAGTTGTCAATCTTAGGGCAAGCATGTATTTTTAAAAATGAATTCAGAAACAGCAATATTTGTAGAAAGGAACTACTTTTTAACATATCCAATTCCTGAAGTTTTGTTAACAAAGGAAAACTATCTGTTTGTTTTAAAGATTTTAAGCTCCCAACTAAATAAAGTATTTTTAATCAAGTAAACCACACACAACTAAGTGCCTGTAATCCAAACAAAGCAGTATGACCCAAAAAACTCTTTTCAGTGAGACAAAAAAGAGTATTTTGATTACAGATTTTGGCTTCCGATTTGATTGACCAGAAACACATAGATCACCCCAAACTGTTCTATTACTCACCAGCATCTGGCATGCAGTTGCTTTTTCTTCAAGGCCTGCAGTTTTAATTCCAAAACTCTGCTGATCGCCTATGCTTACAAATTCCCAACCATCATCATCACTCATATTCTCCATATCTTGTGCTGTTATACAGAGGGGAGGAAAAATAATCTAAAAGTGCTACAAGATCATTTATTTCAATATATTTTTCAAGCAAATCATCATCTTAAACTTACTGTCTAAAAGAGCTACTTCAGGTTTAATGGATGCAGTCTTCATTAAAGGTCCCATGACAACAGGAAGGTACTGCTGAAACTCCTTTCCAAGAATTTTACACATTCTGGCCCATGCAGAGATCATGTAAGAAATCTAGAAAAGAGAAGGCAGAATTTTCATGTCCCACATTTTATTTTAATGCATACTTAAAAGGAAAGCATGAAAGAAATACATTAGAGAATAGGACTTTTAAAAAAAGAATTAGTCAGCAGTCCATAAAGCTTTTTTCAAAGAGAAGTAATCCAATATGCAATCCATATAAAAATGCATCTTCAAAAGACATCCCAAGTCTAACAACACCTTGACAGTACCTCTGATCAAAGTAGCTAATACATGTAAAAATGTGACAGTGTAAGATTCATAATTGTATTGCAAGTGCCTGTTTTAAAAAATAATTTTTTTCCTGCAATATTTCCCAGATTTACATGATACTACTGAGCCACATTCCTGAAAATGGTAAAATAGAGCAAAAAGAAAAAAAGAGTGCAGTACTGTGTTTTCAGAGGAGTATTTGTTTCCAAATGTGCAAGTCAAAATAGGTCTCTGCTCATTAGAACAGCTGCCTAACAAGTCTTGTTGATCTATTTATAAGAAGGTGACAGCAAGATCAAATTTCTTCAGCAAATATAGGCCCTGGAAGTCTCATTTCCTAACCACGCTTCTGTGAAAGATTCTAGGGCCATCTCAATGTCAAGTTTTGTAAGACAGGCTGGACAATTAGCCTGAAGGGTTACAGAGGGGGCAGAAACATCATGTATACAAGGATCATTTTTAATACCAACTAGCTATAAAGACACAATTTTAACATACCTGTGGATCATCATCTTCTAGATCACTGAAGTCTGTCTGTGTCTTCAATAATAGTTGCATTACCTCTGATGCATCCTGCATAAACTAGATACAGGAAACAACTATGTTTTTAAAGGCAAATTAAGATGCTACTTCTCAGAGACTTAAATGCTCACTTAAATTAAACTTTTTCAGGCATCCACATACAAAACTACACTAAGTTTCCTTTGAACTGCATACATTTTGCCCCTGACACTGCCTAAATGAGATGTCACAGCCATTTCTCTTAAGGCAAAAAAAATCTTCAGTATGACAAGAATTACTTAAGCTACAATAAGATTCTATTGCAAATCTGTGAATCTAAGCAGCAAGTCAGTCATCTCAAAAATGAAAACACAAAGACAAGCATAGAAATCAGCAACAATACAGCTGTATGTTTAACAAGTGATTATATTAATTCAATGCTAACACCACAAAAAACAAAGGCGTTAAAAAATATATTTAGACCATTATACAAAGTCTAAGCTTACCTTTTCTTTGCCAACAGCAAGACCAATTAGACTGATGCATTCAATAGTCTTTCCTCGTAAAAGTCTTAATTCCTTCTGAACAGCATTTTCAACAATGTGTTTTAAGGAGGGCATAAATAAATCATAGTAGGGAACAAACTTCTCCTCTACTGTATCTGCAACTGATGCAATTGAAGTCACAACTTGCTCCAAAACTAGCTTAGTGCCTTTCTGTATCAACTTGGAAAGAGGAAGAATAAAGTGTTATATTTCTAAAGCACACATTTTAACTTAAAAGCATGCCAAATGTAAAAATTGGCTCTTGCACATATGCTAATTCTTGTCAGTTTAGACCTACATCAGCAGATACATACACTGCCTGATTTCTGAGGTCTTAGTTCAGCAATACTTATTCTGCCTCTGTGACAAGGTTACCCTCCATGAAACAATTTGTTCAGTGTATTATACCTCTTGTAATTTTATCACCATAATGGAATGAAGATGCTTCACAAGATTATCCAAATACGGAATAAGCAGTGACTTGGGACAATCTTCAGTGAAGTTTATGAGTGCTGCAGCCGCATGGGCTTGAACACGCTGGCTGCCTTGATCCTCCATGGTTTGTAGAAGAGCTCCTATCACCTGAAGAAGAAATATTTCTTTTCAGAAAACAAGTTTCTGAAGGGACCATAATTTTATCACTTTTTTCCCCTACTACTCTACTACTTGCCTTCTCATGAAATTTCTTTTGAAACCCAGGTGCAAAGTCAGTTGCCATTTGTCCAATAGCGTTACAAGCGGCGTATCTTACTCTCGGATGCTGAAAAAATATTTCCCTCAAATAGTTAATAAACAGTTGCGAGAGCAGAAATGAAAACATTTTGAAGCAATTACTAAAACTATACTCACAGGATCCTGAAGGAATAGCAAAACAAAATTAACTATTTCATTTAAAATTCCTTCCATCTGTTGGTGGCAACCTTCTCCGATGGCAGAGAGTGCCATCAAGCCAGCATGCCTGTACTTCCAGTCAGCTATAGAAGAGTAAAAATGAAGTGTTACCCATTTTGGAAACTCCAAAGAACCACAAAGACAAATCACCTTTTCTTTTCAGGGGCTGGGGGACACGGGAGGAGGTAGAGTGAAGAACAGGAGATGGAAGGAAAGTTTATGCATCTACTTGATTTGTTAAATACTTTTCCATTTTCCTCATACATACTTCCAGAGATGCACAAAAAATTGAGTGTCTAATCCAGCCCAAATCCAGACCTAGAAGAAAGAATTCTTAACTGTTGATACAAGTATGTACATAGTACTAATACCTGGAAACTGCATTTTAATTAAATGAGCTGACCAGGCAAACGTCAGGACAGTATTTTTATTTCCCTCTCCCCCATTTTTTTTCTGTTTTAGTATCATTGGAAGAGCCCATACCTTCCTCAAGAAAAAGGTCTAATGACTCAAACAATATCTAAATTTAGAACAAAGAAATGACTGCTACTAAACTTTTCAGCAGTCTTCTCAAGGCTATAAGAACAGTAACATTCCACTCATGGATATAAACTTTCCCCATCTCCAACTCCTGTTAGCCTATTCTCAGGGTAGTGGGTATTGTTGAAATGAATCTTTCATGCCCCTCTCCTTTTTTTTTTAGGTAACATGTGAGAAACTCCAATTTCTTTTATTTCTTTTTTACAAAAATCTTTCTCTGTGCTAGAAACCATTGGGATTAGAGAAGAGAAAACCAAAGGAATAAACAGGTTTACCAAATGACCTGTGGGAAAGGCATATTACGGAATTTATCTCCCAAAATAGCACAGTATTTCATTACTGCTAGTAACATACTACATTCCTGGAATGAAGAACATCACAGTTCAGAGCAGTGGAATCCCGACACTCAAGCTTCTGTCTGACCAGGAAGGTACAACAGAAAAGCAGCAGTTTATTTCATGCTATTTCATTTCATTAGATGTTCCTAGTTAAGACTACACCTCATGACTCTCACTGCATTACTATGTATTCCAAACTTGAAATTAATGAATCTACAAAATGAAACGCAATCATCTTTGGACCATCTGGCCACCCAACTGAAACTCAAAAGTCTTAAACTTTTGAGTTTAAGTAATAAATGCAATTTATTATTTCAATAAATATTTGTGAGAAAGAAGGGATAAGAGAAGGACAAGTTTGACTTCCGGGAGTACTGTCAGTATTTTAATCTCAATGTCTTCATCTTTCCTCCCAACTCCCTACCAGTGAGAGCCTCCAATCCAAACAACATCTTTTCCATTTCCCTTCTCCAAAGAGTATTAATGGTTATGGAAAGCTCTGACCCAGAAGAAAGCAAGCATCAGGCATGAATTGCATGACCTCCCCTTCACAGGAGTCAGGTCTTTCAGTGATTAGACTACACACTTCTCTGAATGTACTACAAAACTAGCTAGAAGCTACCAACACTGGGTCAGGTTAGCCATTTCCTTAATAAAACTTTCTTTATAAAAAAAACTTTAATTCCAAACAGACTTTGTAAGTGTTCACACACAGCAGGTGCTACCTAGTAGCCCTCTGTTGCATACCCAAAATGCTAACAGCCTTTTCTGGACTGGGTTTAAACCAGGAGGGTAGAGGTAGTACCCAGAACTTCTGTGTAATCTTCTACTCCAAAGGCTCAAACCACAGGTCAAGTAAAAGTGCATGAAAGCAACGCACAGTATTTTTTGCAATAATTGGCTGAGCAGGCATTACAGGTATTTTAAGAGGAAAAGAAGCATACAAAGCAACTGATAAGAAAGAATATATGGGAACACCTCATGAAACAGGTATTAAAATCAGCATACCAGAAGACAGCCAGCATACCAATGACCCCTCCCCATCAAATTCCAGGGGGAAAAAAACCAGCAAGTTTTCCTCTATGAACTGTAATGTATTAAAATATCACTTAAATGCAGCACTTCTGACGAAGCAAAAACACTGAGCTACAGAAAAACAGGAAGCACTTTAGACAAACTTAAGGTACTATGAGGGCCTGTTTAGGGATTTAGAGAGAATATTTTTAAATAAAACCCCCCCAAAGTCTTGCCTTATTTTTATGTAATTTCCAGACTGTGTTACAAAAAAATGTACTGTTTTTTTATGACATCTCTGCTCAGCTGTCCATGTTCCAGAAAAAATGCTGTAACGCATTCTGTTTAAGTTTAATAAATCACAGTCTAAGAGAAGGTATAAACTTTCAAGTTCATAGCATTTACAGTTTTTGCTGCTGACCCCGGAAGTGGAAATGTACAACATATCAAGTAGCTAAACATGAAGACTTAGGAGGTATTGAAGTTTCTGGAAAGGACAAAATTGTTTAAAAAAAAAAAAAAGAAAATGCAGTTACTTACGATTTTGAAGCATTTGCATAATATGTTCTTTAATCATAGGCAAAACAAGTTTCCCTCCAAGGCCACATGCCATCCTGTCCAGTGCACTCTCACCAGCCACTGCATTGCTAAATATCAGTTACACAAATATCAGTGGTTTGATATCTACAATAAAACAAGCAGTCCAACAGAGTGCCCTTCCCTGCAGTTCTACTCTTCAAACTTTTGTCATCTGAAAACACGAGCCTCTTTAAATAAATAAACCACACCCAAACCTAAAAACACACACACCAGTCACAAAATAGTTATTTACTATTCACTGAAACATTTGTTATCTGCAGGCCACTTATTAAGTCTACTACCAAAGAAACTTAAGCCTTACTAACACTAGGACCGAAGGTATGGATTGAATTTCACAGCAGTTACGCACACCTAGAAAGCAGAAACTAAATTTGCAATGGATGAAACAATAATACTGGCCATCACCTTTTTTTTGTCGCAAGAATATAAATCAGTTCAGACTTGCTATGATCCAGGCGAACCAGCAGAATTCAAACTTTGGCACATAAGAGATCTTTCTTGTATGGCTCTACTCAGTAGCATGGTCTCCTGTCAATGACTCAGGCAGAAAACACCCAGTCCAGGTGAGGAATTTGTGACTCTCAGCCAGTTACAGAACTTAGAAGAGCCAAACATTATCTGTGCAAAGTGATTTGTTCCATCCAATGGAATTATTCCCTACATAAAAGCAAGAAAGTTTCCAGGACACAGACAGTTACTGTTACAGTCTAGGTGTGGCTGGTAGTGTAATAACTCAAGGTTATTACAGTCCATCCTAGACACCTATGATGATGAAAAAGCTGAGTAATGGTTCAGAAAGGGATCAATCTCCCTCTTCTTTAAAGTTTCAGTCAGCTGGGTCAAAAATAGGTCTTGAAATTACTATGCTTGAATCCCCAAGTCTCATTACCATCCCTAAATAATCTAGAAACTCACATGTTGTGAACAAAGGTGATTGTGAAAAGATATTGACAGTATTGTATTTGTTCCTCAGATTAGTCATGTCCAAATAAACAGACACATCACCAGCAGGACAATGGAGCATGGACATACAGGGTTAAACTGGAGCAAACTCACTTAAGTTAATAGCAGCTTTCATCTGAAATTCCATTCCTTGAGCTCTTTCTTCCCATCGCTAAGTCACACATTCAGTTTCAAGAAATAAAGATAGTTTATCTCAGAAAAATGACCACACATCTCCCTGTAATGTTTGCAAGACTTTTGCCAAGGAAAGAGGAAGTCGGATTAACCTTTTCCTCCTTTAGAATTTCACTCCTTTATGAAGTGGGAGCAACAAAAAACTGGAAATGCTAAAGTATTCCCTGCTGCTTTTGTGTAGGCTGACTCATATCCCCCTTAATCAGATCTGAACACACCCTAACTAGGGCGCAGCCTGATGATCATTATCCTGTTCCTGGGACTGCACAAAAATTTCGGTCTCTTTATGAAGCTACAAAGACTCAAGCACTAGGAGACGTCAGCATGCACATCAGCCACTGAGCTGTCCACAAAGGTGAGCTTCAATGGTGGGAAACACATAGCAGCACTAGGAGTGACCCTGCTAAAAGAAGAACTGTCCTCACACACAAGATCAGCAGAGACCAGCTCATGTCCAGTAGTTTGTGCCTAAGCCTCAAGCTCTCCTATTACTTTGAGGGCCAAAAGAGCTACATTTCTTCTTCAGGCTAAGGTTGTTGAGTGTAACTTGTTTTCTGATCTGTGCTCACTCTACTTGTGACCTCTAACAAAGAAAAGGAAAACTGTCATTACAAAATCCATAGGCAGCTAAGCTGTATTTAGAAGAACAAAGTTACTCTGCTGACAGTAAAGACAAAATGGCATGCCTCAAGTGGATGATTCAGCATACTTACTAAACTGCCTAAAGCAAGCCATCTGAATAAATTTCCACACCCTGAAAGGCTTGATAAGGATTTGAACTTTAATATTCTATTTTCCCTTGAAATTTTACTGACTGAAAAGATTTAAATACTTAACAAACCTGAATGTACTGGTGGTGCCTGACATCTACCTGTATAGCAAAATTTCAACACTGAGGAAACAGGTTAAAAGGGTATGGTCTACTATGTGAGGGAGAGAAGAAAGGACAGCTCACTTTCAATTTCATAATCAAAGGGAACTAAAAAAATTATTTCAGGTAAGGCAAAGATTAAATGGATTATTCCATAAATTCCTATGCATCAGTTCTACAGGTGGGTGTACACGCCTGCTATCTTATTAGAAGTTGCTTTACAGCTCAGGGTAAACCAATATCTCTTCTACAGTCTATTTTCCTGTGAAGATCTCTAAGTGTTCTGAGATAAACTGTCTCAAAACACTAATTACATCCTAGTCTGGATGAGCCAGGTATATCAAAGAAGTGTCTAGACTGGTAAATGAACATCCATGTATTTAGAGAAGTGTGGAGATAGTTACCTCCTACACCTATTTCTGCTTTCTTCTACTTCACTCTAACAGTAGCTGGACAAGAGCAAATGTAACAGGATGATGTACACAAACCACTATTCTAGTAAAAACCTGGAGCAAGCTACAAAGCACGTAGGAATAAGCAAATCCGAATGACTGGACATCTTGAAATCTTTCTTGCCTAACACACAACAGGATAAGCTATTGCTAGCCATACCAAGGCATTTAAAATAATAGCAAACTTATAGTATTTTTGAACTAGGTGAAATCCAACAAGGAATTCTGCCATGCATGATGATATCTTTCCAAAGTCAGCTTTCTTCTAAAACAATGCATTTTCAAGGGCATAGATGCAGAAAAATACCAAGAGATTGGTTGTAGATTATTAAACAGGTCAATATGCTTCAACTTGGCTTCCAGCTAACTTCAGGATTAGCTCTCAATTTAGAGGATTAGGAGGCACTGACTTCTGAACTGAGTAATATCAATGACAGAAATAACAAAAGCTAAAGGCTTTGAAAACCTACAACAGTACAAAACAGCAGACAAGGGACATACGACTTGACTAATTACAGCAAATATGAAAACTGAAATAATTTGCTTCCTTGCTGAACATTACCTAAGTAACCTACATATAAACTGCTCATGACTGAAGGAAAAAAATTACAATAGTTATTTGAATAAAGAAAAAGTAATGCACTGCAGGCATTTGCATTCTGCACTTTAAATATGCCTTTAGCCACAGCCTCGACAATATATTGAAACAACTGGTTTCATAATTACCTGTCAAAATCATCATCTGCAAGCTCATCTGCATTTGCCCAATCTTCATCTTCTTCCAAGTCAACCATCATTGCTAACATCTGAGGAACTGAAAAAAAGTTTTAAACTCAGTCTGATCTCTTAAAATAGATTGTGTCAAATAACAAGCATGAATTTTAAGTTTTCTCCTTTCAAAAATTTTTGAAGAAAAATAGCTCTTCTTCCCATAGCAGATGGCCAAGTCTGTCAAACTGCATCAGCCAATAATTCAGAATTGATTGCCAGAAAAGTATTTCCAGAACATTCAAATTGAGAGTACAAAAATCTCGAGCATATAACTTACCAAGATGCAAAAATTTTTTGTAAATCATGACAATTATAAAAAGCTAATTCCTTAATAAAGTCTATGTTCTTGAGTTAAAAAGTCTTATATGCCTTAAGAACTCCGATATACTTCCTTAATTTTTCTGAAACTCTGACATCATCCTTTGAACATTTACTAATGAAAGAGACTATCAATTATGAAAGAATACTACTGAACTCTTTGTTTTATTAACATAATATATTTTGCTAGCTGTACAGTGGTTGCTTACCATAAAGCTTTTCTCTTACAGTGAGGCCATGGTCTAGGAACTTGAGATTTCCTTTTTCCCACCTAATGCAAATTGTGCTTTTGTATCATGAACATGTCTAGCATGTTATAATCCACCAGTTTTCTACTTCTACCTCTGTAGATTGATTCTGTCCATTCTTCTCATTCTAAGTCTTTATAGAGACTATTACACAATCTCTATCACAGCATTAAACTACTATGCAATAAGCATCACCTATTCTGATGAGTTCTCACAGGAGGAAGGAGCACAGTGGTTTGTCTGCTCTAAGTCTGCCAGTTCCTGTGTCCTTCAGAAGCACAAGGGGTGAAAAGTCTACCTTGCACTTTCAGAGCACAGTAAGGTGCTCTCAAACACTTTACTTTGTATTACATACCAATCGCTCAGAGCAGTTGCTTGAATTTAGTATCATTTATGCAACAAAGTTTCCAGTTTGACCTGGAAACAAAAGGATTCAGTCAAATTCTCAACCTTTGACCTTTAACAATCTTTTTTAGGACAGCCTACCACACATCTTGCAGACAGCCATCACAGCCCTTTACAGCAACCCACCTGAAAAACTGGTAGGCATCCAGTAACTGTCCATGCTGCTAATGAGACTTACTGGAACTGATCAAGAATACTGCAACTGCTGAATTTCATAATATACCTAAACTAGTGTAATCTATCACAGAGACAACACCCTAAGCAAACTCATCACCACACAGCTGGACAGATCAGAAACTTCAGGTCAACAGATGACAGAAAAAAATATTGCTCACTGACAGCATTGTAGGGCAAGTATCAAGAAAAGATCAAATTATGGATTTATTTGCTTTGTGTGTCTATGTATTTTCAGACAGACAATATTCTACGGCTGCAAAAACCTCCAGAGGGCTTTTATATATTATCAAGATAACTTAAGACTATGATCTCTCTAGCATGACGCCCACGTCAGAATTTTATATACACTTATCAGACATCAATAAAATGCCCAAGTATTACAGTCCAGAAGTTTTTCAGACACAGACACACACAAGCACACACGTGAGAATCATGTATTGTCACAACACCTATGGAATATGGAAGACAAACGTTATCTGACATAAATGCTATGTGGTTCCAAAAAGTCATGTCAGTGTTTGTTGCTACTAACAAACAAGGCTGAGAACAAACTCTCATCCAGTGTGCTCTGGCCATCATTATATCTAGAACCTACAATATCTTGTTTCTTCTTGATGTTTTATATGAATGTGGCTGCCAGTAAGAGTAGTTTCACAAAAAGTGTTTTTAAAAACGTAGAGCGTGCATAGAAATTTCAACATTGTCCCAACAAGCCCTCAAAATTTAATTGACTTATAAACAAGTTAAGCATAAGCCCACTAAGCCTGCTTCTTATCACAGCAATAAAACACTCTGCAATCCTGTGAGCTCAAGAAGGGAAGCCTTAATCCAAGTGGATTCCTGAGCAGCTAACTACCACACAGGACACACACTCCTAAACCAGCACTGTGCTCAGTAAAACAGCACAAGATGACAATTTTGCCTAAGTCCCAGTTCTAGTTGTGAGGATCAAGTGATCTAGCAACTTCTCAGTTGAATGAAAACAGAAAACCTTTTAAACTAAGACACAAAGCCAAGACAAAAGCAATCCTTTTTTGCTACCTTTTTATCATTCCCTGAACACAACTTCTTTACCAGCTCTGCAAAATAAATGTCTTTCTCCTTAATGATACATTAATAAGACTAATTTTATAATGAATTTCAAATAAAAGGCATCTCATTCCCATACAGTACTTTATCTTAATAGAAGTATTTCATTACTAAGCAGCAACCAGCAACCCAATAATAGCAATACATTCTAAAGAGGTAAGAGGTACTTCTCTTCTGACCAAATAAGAAGCTTGTAATGATGTGGAGTCAGCAAGTGTCAAGTGTTAATAATTCCAACAAGGATGGAATGAAAATAGAGTGTTCTGAAAATTTACAGATTTCAAAATATGCTCTAAAAGAACCTCTTCTTTAAAAAACTATTGTACTAGCAAACAAAACTTCTTGTCAATATTTTAAGCACTTAAGCCAAGCAGATCCAGTCTACAACATTTTCCAACACAAGTTTTATCATTTTAGTGATGTCTACACAACTTTCTTCAGCCTGAGCACACACAAAAAAATGTTGCCTTTTATTCAAGTTTCAGAAAACAAGCAAGAATTTAGACAAATCCAAGTGTAACAGGGAGGGAAAAGCAGGCTACGCTGCCGTGCCAGTGTCCTGATCTAGTCACAAAAGAGGTTTAAAAGGCAGAGAAACACCAGTGCAAACAGCATTGATGCTGGGGCTACCCAGAAGACATTTATTTTTAGCATTTCAAACAATAATAATGCAGGATTTAAAAAGTGCCTCTTCAAAGACTTTACCATCTGCATGTTAAATAGACTAATTAGATTATTTCTATGTATTTATACCAGCATCTGATTTTTTAATTCACAGCTTTAACTCAACATTGATGCTCAACATGCATGCTGAGTTCCTTCAGTCTTCACTTGCCAGCAGCACAGAGTATCTGGCCTACATACCAAACTTCAAACGTAGAAGTTCAGAACTAAATGCCTTTTTTTTGTTACAGTAAAATTTTCCAAAGCCAGCAGAAAAGCATGCAAGTAGTGTTTTCCTTGGAAACATCTAATAGTAAGAGTCCACTGTATTTTTGTTCAAATTTTTGGTGCTGCATAGGCACAGATTAATTTATGAAGAGTCATAATAGGAAGGGGGTTACTCCATTAGGTGATATTGAATTGAGTTTTCTTAAGTTTCCAGCACCAGCAAACTCTCAGTTAGATGTGGTTTTGCCATTGACCAACTGCAAAGTCAATTTAATACTGTAAAGGACAACTGTTTCAACAAAGAGAATGAGGAAAATACTTACTGGCTTGTGCAATAATACTTGTATGCCTCCTCAGCATAGCAGCAGCAGTTTCTGACAAGGCCACAATTACTTCAAGAGCCAACTGACGCTGCATGTTACTGAGACTGGCATCTGCACAGAGCTACAACCCAAAAGATTAGAGTAAATGGTTAGAACAGAAGTTTTGGGGTGGAAAAAGTGATTCTTTAAAAACATTCCAAGCTTTACCTTCAGAGTTAGTTGCAAAGTAGCTTCTAAATGTGGTCGTAAATACTTAGGAACAGAATCTGCAATTTCTACAAGGGATTTCAGAACAGAATCATCATTTTGGTAGCAGGAATCATTTAGAGCCTATAAAAAGATAAGATGGAGATAAGATTAAATAAAAACAAACAACATTATGAATAGGACCAGTGTTATAGAAGGAATTTCATTAACTGTATTCTTGTTTCTCTGAGCAGTCTCATTTAGCATTAGTAGCTAAGTAGCCAAAGCCTTAGGCCACAAGAACTGACCAGAGTAAACTTTTTGTTAAAACTAATGCTTGTAACAATAAACTAGCTGATTCCAGCAGATACAAGCAGAATGAAGAAGATAAGAATCAAGCAGACAATTCCAAGAGAATGAAGTAACTTCATCAGAAGATCAGCCCTGCAACAGTGAAAAGCAGCAAGAAATCAAGAGACGACCAACCAGAAGTAAATGGCTGGGGACTGGGCCATCTGGGCACACGTACAATTGAGAGGCATGAACTGGGGTAGGGGTCCCTCTCTGGAGGCACGAGCTCAAGCTGTAACCTGAGAACTAATAGGATACAATTAATTGGAAGCCTTCACTCCGACTTTCAGCAGGATCCCAGAGTCAGACCCTGCTATGGTGACCTGTGTGCATAAATCCATAATGGGATACTATGCAGCATCCAAAACTACAAGTTTTCTACAACTAAGTTATGGCTCACAATGTTCAAATCTAACCCTGCAGACACTCAGAAAGAATTAAGGTCACACATCAGAGGCTCCAACATGCAAAACCACTGAGTTCTGACAAGAACAACTTCAAAATCCATTTAAAAGAAAGTAACTCTGACCAGAAAAAGGAAAATGAGCCTAACTCCTCTTTTGCCTGTTACGTGAGAAAAGTTTTGAATAGCTTTTGCTTATAAACACCAGGAATCACAAGATTAAAGAGGTTTTTTCCAGACATCCCTCCAGAGCCACCAAATTAAAGAAGACCTTTCAGTTTTCAGTCACAGGACACGGAAAAGAGAAAAAGAAATCAAGCTTTTTGCAACCATCTTTCCTAACCCATATCCACATTCTGAAAAGTAATTTAAAACTTACTTTTAACTGATCAGGGTGATATTTTAGTGCCAAAACAGAACACAGTTACTCAATGGTGTTAAAATCTAGAAGTAAACAAAGCTCCAAAGAAAAAAGTCTTTAGACACACTTCTGGGGTTTTGAAAGGAATTTTCATTAGCAAAGTATTTTATGTCTTCCTAATGTTGAAACATTTTTCGAAGTGAGTAACTAAGTGATTTTTAAGTCTAGAATTCAGCATTTTTGATAATGGCACTTATATAACCCACACTTTCAACACAGAAGCAGCATCTTCTAGTATCAGAAATGTTCTGGAAAAAAAATAAATCTGTCACAGTTAAGGCCTTTTGGTCTAATAGCTACCACATCCTCTGATTCTCTCAAAGCATAATGTAATATTTACTGGAAGTTTCTGTATACCCCCCACAATCTCTGACAGTTTTTTAAAGCAAGACTGGTTTTCTGAAGAAAGCAGCTCAAAGTGAAAAGTGAGCCCTAAAAGGCAGAGGCACTTTTCTGTAGTATCAAACAACATCCAGGGAAGTCAGTGAAGTTCTGTCTGATTTTACCTCCATTGCAGGATAAAGCTTTGGGTAAAAGTTTCAACTGTCAGTTTTGGAAGTTCAACTTCCAGCATAACCATTATAGATCTTGTACAGAAAGGACTGACATGCCAAGTCAGAATTTTATTTTTAGCTTCTTTACCGCGTCAGTATTTCAACAAAATGAATTTCAACAGCAACAAAAAAAGCATCCAACTGTCTCCAAAGGTCACTCACCACTATTCTAACACATTCCTATTTATAAACTCGGATCTTCGTATCCATCTTGTGTTACCACAGCCAGAAAATGCAGTTCTTCCTGGAGTAAGTACTTTAAAAAGATAGATTTCGTAACACAGCTCTGTGCTCTGTATTTGCAAAATAAAGCTTGAAAATGTGAGCCGAGTGCATGTGTTTTTACAGGGTCTAAATAGTGTAATAGTAGCACTGAAAGTTATAACACACAGAGTGGGCTATTAGCCCGAAATCTAAAACCCACACACTATTTAAGTGCCCAACATCAAGACAAATGGTATGATCACCCCAAAACCTGCCTTGCCCCCACTTACACAGTACTGTGTAGCCAAGTTCCTCTCAGGCAGTTACAACTTTTAAACAACAAAATTGTTACTGAGAAAGGCACAGACAGGGACTAACCACCAAATAAAGACCTCAGTATCAAAGCACTTAACTTATACACACTATAGCCCATTTTCAAGTTCAGATGATTTGAATAAATTTCTCTCCGTTTCCATTTAAGATCAAGCAGAATTCCATCAGTTGCAGACGCCAGTAGATTTGGCACAATTTTTCTTCAGCTTGCCACAAAGCACACGCAGTTTACAGCTCACAATGTCAACAGGAACCTGCTGTTCTGGCTGTAGTGAGAAGTCTGTCTTTAATGTAAATTTAGCCTAATTTAAAATCACCAGAAGTTCACTTCCTCTGTTATCATAGGTACTTAACTGCATCCACTGTTTCTTGATATAGAAAGGGAAGCGTACCGTGAAATTGTCATCCTTCAGAGCTCAAACCATTTCTGTCTCTGGTTTGGTTTACAATAGGCTTCTCCGTAAAATTCTTACACTAGAATTTCAACTTTTGCTTAAATTCATCCATCTAAGAGATCTAATCCAGCCTCAGAAATTATATGAAGCTTAAAATGGCATTTTATTTGCAATTTCCTAATTTATCAAACAAAATAAAGATCGTTTCTACAGACTCTTGTTCTCAGCCTGAGAATCTATGTTCAGAATAATTCTTTTTTCCTCTAAATTGAAGAGATACAGGATATCACAGGTCCATGAATTCCCCAATTACAGACTACATCAAATCTCAGGGTAGCCCATATTTAAACTATATTTCAATATCATAGTTAATTTAAAAGCTGTATGATTTTGACCTATATACCTTACAAAGAATTTTAACTCAATTATCTCTGTATCACTGCGTAAGTTAACCAGCTCTGAGCTATTTTCCTTAAAACCCTATCAATTATCCTCTGTTTGCAAAATTCCTTATTAGTCTTCACTGTATCTTGCTGGCGACTGTCTGGCTAACAGGCTCAGTTAATTCAGGTCTCAAAAATTCACAAACTTGCAGACCAATAATTTACATTTGGATATACTCAATACAGACAGTAATGACACATTAAGTGTTACTTGTTTGGTTTCTTACCTGCAAGATTCCAGGTAGCAAGTCTGCAAAGTGTTTAAGAAGGGGAGCATTGAGCTCATTAGCAAGCACAAATGCAGCTGCAGCTCTAGCAGACAAAGTCTTGATCTAGAAGACACAATTAAAGAAATAAATGTGAGAAACTAGTACTGAAACGCCTTTGTTAGTTTTCAACATGGGATTTTACATTTTACTTCAAATTACGGTAAAGCGATAATGAAGACCTTCAGCATCTATGTCGTCTACAACACAAAAAGTTTATCATATTATGAGCTGGCAAGTATTCCCTGGTTTTTCTTTTTGTTTCGGTGGCTTTCATTTATTGAAAGAAAAGAGGAAAAAACCCTATTGTTTTCAACTTCCATCAAAACTTCAAATGTGCATGCAAGTGTCAGTCTCATTTTTCAAGTGTGATCTAAGTGTTTAAGACATGCTTCTTTAAAGGCATGACTTGTGGTACTTCAGAAAATGTTACTCAGTTGACTTTCAAAGGTCAGAAAAAGTAATCCATGGGGGAGCAGCAAACTGAACCCATATACCACAGCAGGGTTTCCTGTCCTTGCCCAGCATTTTCCACAACAAGAGAAACATTTTCAAAGTACAATTCTCCGCACAAATCAATTAATCTGAAGCCTTCCAGAAAAACAAGGCTTGCTTACACACCCTTAGAGCAAAACATGCACGAACAGTTCAAGGAGCTGTCGTGTGTTTTTTTTAATACTATTTTTTATTTAATTTTGAGACATATCATGTACAGATACTGTATGTAGACACTACAGACTTACAAACACAAAGGCCAGAAAGAGAATTTAACAAGGAGTTTCTGACCCCTCAATGCTGCTGGCTAAAACCCCATCTGCTTGAGGCCACTGCAACTGGGTTTCTCCAAGCATAACCAGGGAAGAATCTGGGCCTAAGCAATGCAGATATAAGCAGCCAGTCAGCTTTAGCATCACAAAAGGGTCTGAGCCTTTTGTTTTGCAGCAAGCATAGTCAAAACTCTGTATGTACATCAGTTTCAGGTAATGCAATTCTCTGGCTGAAATCTATGGTTTAACCTTTATGTTTGAGACTACTGCACTGAGTTTCTATGCTCAGAACATATTAAAAGCCCAAAAGAACATAAAGGTCTTACTGAGGGGTGCTCCTGATCTTGCATACACTGAACCAGCATTCTCTTAATGACGTCCAAATAGTGTTGCTGTTGATTCCCAAAAATCCCAGGAAAATTCCTAAGGATAAGGCCAAAACATTAATAAAAATTCACACAAGTTAAGGTTAAACTAGTATTTCAAACTTATCCATTGTTTATGTTACAGATTGTAACTGTACATGTTAGAGTTAAGTAAACCACAACACAACAAAATAAATGAAATAAATATGATTGCTAGTTAATTAAGTTGTAACAGTTTTTCTTATATTTTCAGATATGATTTGGCTAGCCTACAAAAAAGTAGCTTACCAGAAAATATGTAGAGCAGCCTCACGCAATCCCACATTCTGAGAGCTGACAGAGTCAAATAAGAATTTCAGAACTTCTGGCCATTGGTTGTTGCCATCTTCATCTACATCAAACACAACAAAGTTTTAGGATAAGCAAAGTTCAGAGTGGTGAGATCTCAATTGTGCAGGAAAACCAGTCATCATGACTGAAATTAATTTAAAAGACCCTGAAGACATGCCTAAGTCACAATGTAAAATACTGAGAAATGTTTAATCTAAAAACACTCCAGAACAGAAGATGATCTCTATTTGCTGCTATATAACAGCACTCAAAAAAAGAAACTGATGCAATGTTCAGCATAATTTATGACAATTTACACAAAACCGGATTTATAAACCTTAATACAATCTCACCTAAACTTGAGAAATTTAAAAAGCAGAGTTTAAGAACCTTACTTTTATCTGGTCAAGGGTAATGTGAACAAATACTAGGTTCTATTATAAGCCATGGAATCAGTTAGCACATCATGTGCCAACACCTAAGCAGGAGCAGACAACAGGAGATACAAATACAACTACTATCAATACATAAACATTTTACCACAATATCAACTTATATAAATAAAGTACCTATTAAATTCCTGGCCAATTCAGCAACTATGTCACATATTTTCTTTCTCATAGTGGACTGCCCTTCTAACTGGATAAAGAGCAGCAATTCACTTTTGACTGATGTCTGATCCTCAGGTGACAGAGCTGGATAAACTTCTTCAAATGCAGATGACAACAGGCGGCGTAGAAGGACAGCTGCCATCTGCCGAGCCTGTTGAAGGAGAAGTATGTGTGTTGAAGCGTTTGATATGATAATCATGCTCCTACAAGGGAACACTGACATCATGCTTCCAAATGACACTTCCATTGTGTAGACTTCTTTGGTGAATGGAATACCTCTCAAGCAACAGATGACAATTATAGTAAGAAAAAAAACACAGTAAAGAAACATCAGCTTACAACCACATTTCTGACAGCTCTTCAAAGAAATAATCACGGTACTGAGGTATTCAGGTTTTTTCTACAGCTGAACCTCAAACATATTTTGTGGCAAGTTAAGGACTTAGCTGTGTTATTGAAAGATCTTTAAAGCATGCATCCTTTCTACTTTAAATGGTCTAATGAGGTCATTATAAACCAAATAGGTTTTTTTGGATTAAAAAGTGACTTACTGGGACAACTTTGTCAGATAATTAACCTGTAAACCCTCCTTCACTTTCTCAAACAACTAAACTTAAAGCTAGTTTCAGGAACCTACAGTTAGAATTTGGCAAATAAAACTCTTCTCTGAACAATAAAAAAGCCACATACAAGCTATATGCAAAAAAAACCCCAAATCCAAATCAAAACAAAGCTTTCAGAGTTTTGCAGCCCTAGGATGAAACCTTTTTCTTCAAAGTTGAACTTAAGCATAGGAATCTCAATACCACGTATTACAATCTTGTTTCCTGTATGCATACACCTATTCTACAACAGTATCATTTACATGTCTGTATTTATTTACAATTGTACAAGAACTAGAAGCAAAAAAAATGGCTTAATAATTCAGAATTAATAGAGCAACACATGCAGTAAAGGCAAAAAGAACACGAAGCTCTCTGAATAACTTAAAAGAATGTTCACCAACTGGTATTTCTCTAAGGACACACAGTAACTAAAAATCACCACCAAAACTTCTTAAGTTTAACACACGTAACAAAACCTTATGTGGGGTAAATTCTCACAAAAAATAATCCCAACTCAATTTTTTTCCTAAGATATTCTTACTTAATGCGCACTTGAATGACAAACAATTTCATTTATAAGCCTCTGAAATTCAAAAATGTTCAATGAGCAGCAAAAGTAATCAATTCCAATTTCTAAATTATGTTACTACGGCATAACCTATAGATGTGAAACACAAACTGCTGCAAAGTGTCAACTTCTAACATACCCTGTAAATATTAGGTATTGCTAGAACATCACCCAAGATACTATTCTTATGTTCTACAGTCTCCAGTCTCACTATGTCTTTTTCTAATCTACCCACCTCTCTTCTGTACAGCTGAAGAGTAGTGCCCAAGTGTCTCTGTACCAGCAGAAGGAAAGGAGTAGAACTGGACCCAACTCTTGATCATTCCTTATCTCCTCCTCACCATCTCCAGTGTGAACTAAGGCCACCACATATGTAGGATTAGCTCTTCCCTAGTAGGTCTAAGGAAGGCAGCAGGTGAACAGTTGCAGTGCCCACCTGTGCTATAGTTCCCATCAGAAGCCAAGATTTTCTAGCAACAGGCTGTCAAACTGGGAACACGAGTTTGGAAGGACAGTCTTTCCTCACTGCCTGTGGGAATCTCACTAACAATGTGTCCAAAAACTTCAATGGTACTGCAATATAATGATATCTTTCCTTCTCCCATCCCTTGGAGCACCAGTATTGGGAAAGATTAAATTTTTCCTCATTAGTATGGTAAACTTACATAGAAATGCCTTGAGTGGGGAGCAGGTTTACTGGGACTAAACACAGCACAAACTCTGGTGTTTTGTCTTCTCTTACTCAAGGCATTGTGTTTCAGTGCATATTTCCTGACATCTGATAATGACTGAACTTGCATTATATTATATTCTTTCATGAAGTAATAATAGGTGGACAAACAGGGAATAGAGGTTGAGACTACGTGCTTTATGAAAACAAGAATTTCATACTCTGAAGAATTTAAAATAAACAGACGGATTGCAAAGTAAAAACACAAGTAGCAAGGCATACAAAAAGACACAAGATCAGCACTGTATGAATTATCTAATGGTTATAGTTACTAGCTTAGGAAAAAACCAATCCCCAATATCCCTAAAGCAAAGTCAAGTGTTTGAAGCAGTGACAAATGAGCAACTGACTTCTAATATTAAAAAATTGGCATATTTTCCTCAGCAGATATTCACTTACATATGAAAACTATCATTGTCAATTTAATTATGACAAACTTGGCTGAATTAATGGCACCTCCGGGGCTGTTTCTTCTACTCTAAGAAAGAATATATGTATTTGTCACACACCCCAAAGGTTCTTTTATGTTTAAGAATTTCAAGATAGGTACTCAAACAAGCCTTTTAAAATTCTGCAATTTAGTGGCAATAGCTTTTAATGAGGAAAGGAACAATATAAAGCATACATCCCCAAAGAAGAAATTCCAGCTACCAATGAAGCATAAAAAGAGCACATTTTTTCCCAGCATTGGGTCTTCTGCATGTCTAAATTACTGAGATGCTCACATATAACTGAAGTGTCAAAGTTATTAATATAAAAAGTAGTCAGAATACTCAAATTTCAACATACTGCTTCTTATTAGTAGAATTTACAGGGTATTAAAATGTTTTAGGGATGATGGAACCAAGGCACAAGAAGAAAACCCATTTGCTGAGCAGGGCAGCAGCAGAATTATGAACAATCTGGGACACCATGCTCTTCACTGGTATTCAAAGCACCCACATAACCCTACATATTTTATAAGAAAAAGTCTGACTATGTTGTGTAGCACTGTCACAGTGATTTTTACTTTTGTTTCGCTGTTCCTTTCAAGTTCTCAAGGAGGAAAGCATGCAGTAAAGAACATTTAGGACATGGTCCAAAGATGGACTTGCACAATGGCATTAAGGGATCTAGTCCTATGTGGAATTCAAAGCACAGAGTGCTCAAGGACCACAGACAACTCAAAGGCAGAACTGTGGTGCATCCTTGGGCTGCCTTCCTTCTCAAAAGCTGAACAAGAAGCTGTCCACAACAGCAGTCTTTGAACTAAGAAATGCATCCCTTAATGTGCCAATATGGGCAGAGGTTGGGGAGAGGTCAGGGCTCTCCAAGAAGGCTGTGAATACAGCAGAAACAGTTTTACAGAGCATCTGTTATTTTATCAGTCATCTGTAAATTAGGACACAATCAGAACCTGCCAACCCAGAGATAACCAAGAAAAAAATAAACGCAGGAGAAAATGCAGAACTTCTGCTCCTCTCAAAGATTTATGTGGTAAATCAAAACTGCAAAGTAACAGCTTCTAACATCTAAGACAAGTCCTAGGAATAAAACTAATCAAATAGACTGTGAATATATACCACTTTTCTGTACAGCCCAGTTGCATAGAAAGTAGAGTCCTAACTTTGTAACAGTGACACTACAAGTCCAGGAAGTAAGGACCTGGGTTCAAGCCCCTCCTCAGACTGAGGAGTACAAACTTGCACATCACCTGGCACAGAAGTGTTCTAACTGCTCAGTCAGATGCTTCCCTCCACTTCTGTGAACAGTGTTGCTTTGCTATTAGGACAGGATGAAATAGTCACCTTTTTCCTCTGTTCTTATTTCCATAGTTTAGGCATCTGGTCAGGAGAAAACCTGTTATACAGTTAGTTAAAAGAGTTATTCCTAATGTATCTTAATGGTGTTTTCCATGTCAAATGCAAGGGGTACTGGGAGCATGATCTGCATCCCTGTTTTTCATTTAAATGCCAAAACTACTGGGTTGCAGAGCCAGGATTTTCCCAACCGCTGTCCGAATAGTCCTACAAATCTTGTACTCTCTACAACAAAGGCACCCAACTCATGCAAACAGGATGGAGTATTTTCTTCAGCCTAGTTCTCCTGCAAGGAGGTAAAGCAATACAGAGGCTTCCAGATGAAGAGGGATCCGAACCCAGCTTCCACATAGCCTGGACAAGGGATGTTTAAAGTTCTGAAGCTCCTTCCAGCATCCTGTGTTCGGTGGCGCTGGTACATTCAATGTGCTCAGAGGACACCGATCAGGCCCAAAGCTCTATCCATGCAATATTCTGCTCAGCATTTGGATCCATATAAAACATATGCAGAAATTACCTGTGATACCAGCACCATATTAAATATGCACAGAATGTTTCCCAGCATGTTTATATGCAGTGTTTAGATTGAGCATGGGGATTACTTCACTTAGGCTCTAATTAGGCTACTAAGTACTTGGATTTACAGGGAAGAGACGGTGCCTGTAGGTTTTATTAATCAGGATTTTTTGAGTCCAGCACCTAATGTTTACTTATGTTAAGAGCTAACATTTAAACCTTTCTTTGATTAATCCATTGGTGGAGTTAAATGTCAAGTTATTCTACAAATGTTAGCCTTTCATGTCTTCGGCAAGATTAACTTCTATAGGTGAAAAGTTTTTTGTGTATTTTCCAAGTTGGAATCCAAGTCATCGGCAAGATTCCTAAGTTTTACACTGAACTATTTCCTTAGCTGATGTAAAGGGAATAAAATCAGCAAACACATGAAACAAGTATTTATTTACACTTTGTAGAAAACTGTAGAGCAGTGTTACTATCATTTGAAACTTCTCAGAGGAGCAGAAAGGAAAACTAGATACCTCTTATGCAACCAGTTGCTAGTACAGTATTGAAGGATTCTGTTAGAAGAAGACAACTTTGTAGATCGATAAGCATCAGTATGGGTAAGCTGATACTTTCTTAGCATTAAAAAGCACAAATGGCAACTAACTCTAAATTGAATACAGTCTACCAGGAGAGATTGTTATCTACAGAGAAACAGCACACTTATGCTCTTAGAATATTGTTCAGAAATTCTATATGCTATATCCTTCCAATGCTCAGTAAAGCTTTAAATCTGAAAACCTAAAAAAGTAAAACATTTTTACTTTCAAGTGACTCTAAAATTTGTAATTTCTTAAAAGCTTAGTAGTTCTTCACTGCTTATCCAAACGAATAATAGTTTTACCAGTAAGTATTTTAACTGATTGCTAAAGTTGTGAGCCTTTACAAAACTGAGAAGTAACTAGAAGGCACACTTACTTTATGCCCAGATTAAAAAATATGTATAATGCACAGACTGCTCTCCACTTACTCTATAATACTGCTAGATGACTTAAGAAGCATTTTAAGTTTCAAACACACAAGTTTAACATGTTTAGGCACAGGACCCCAAATGAAAATAATTTCTCAACCGTAACTTGAAGAAACATGACAGTAAGTCACATATTAAGTTACACATTTAATGGAAAATAACATTCATTAAGCAAAGCACACAACAGAAAACCGTGGAGATCCAAGCAGTTGCTTATGAAAAACTATTTCTGAAACTAAATATCCTACACCAAGAAGTCTCATCTAGTGAATTGGGCATGCAACAAACAAGATGAGTGATCTCTCTACAAATGTGAAGTAAATTAAGATGCTTTAATTAATGCCAAACTTGCTCATTTATCCCAAAATGATCAGCACTGATTTCTTCCCCCCTTTTCCAAGTCCCCCTGAAAATCTGCACAAATCCATGGTTATTGAGTCATACCTCTTCGGGAGTAGCATTGTTCCTGATTGCCTGCAGGAGGTAAGTGATCTTTGATGGACCTGGAATAGTTTCGTAGGTCTCCTGCATAAAAAGGGATGCAGCTTATTATAAACACTTATTAGAAAGCATATGTTAAGCATTAATATGAATTGACTTTCCTTTTAAAACAGCATCAGTATCCATCCAATCTAAAAAAAAAAAAAAAAGCCATAGCAGAAAAAAATTAAACCTATCAAAATCAAAATTTATGACCTATTTTAAAATTATGAGTAAAATCTTAGTTCTAGTAAGATCTGTCATATTGGAATGATCTACATATGCATGACTGGCCACTTAGGAGATTAGTTACAAAATATAAATAGAACATAAACTCGTAGAAATACAACATACACCAAACATATCCTACTGGGAATCCATCATAGCTTTTATCACATCAAAGAATTAAAAACTTTGGAAGCCTGAGACCAAGCTGTGGCCAACAGGTCAATAATCACAGACAAATGCATAGTCCAAAAATTTGATCGGTTCTGGTTTTGAACCTTTTTGTAACTTTTACAAAGTTATGTGGCAGCCACACATCTCAACCATACGTTCTGAATAGGAACATCTTATCTTTCAACTCCTGAATTTATTTTTAAACTTTCTGAATTTTAGAAGGAAAGGCTATTTAGTCTCCTCCTTAGGAAAACCCTCTTAAAAAACTGAAAAGTTTAATGAGAAGCTCAGTTATGTTGTCTTACATGCTTCTGGCATGCATTTTATTCATTACTCCTTTTAAAATTACCTTGTTACTTAGAAGCTAGAGTGAAAACACAGCAAAGCAACTTTTGCTATCCAAAACATTGTATATGCGAGCACTGTGAAACTCTAAATGCTTTTTTAAAAATACACTAAACCTATGTAGGTAGGAGCAGTAGAATTACAAGCTAAATAGCAACCCCTCATAACATTCAGCAATAGTTCTATACTTAGTAACTCTGAGTTACTTTTTGTGGACAGTCTCGAAGATGAATTACTTCACCCTTTCCAAATATTCATTATCCCATCCCGCACTCAACGAATGAGCCTACTCTGCAAAGCTCAGGTTCACTTCCATCAGTTCTCTGACTGCCTACTTCCCATTTGCAACACTGCAGCAGCTCCTTCCAATACTCTAACAAACTCTTACACACCTTGACAGAATACTTGCTATTTTCAATAAAGTAGTTTTGCATTTAATATTAGACATCACCTTCCTCCCCTTTCTGTACCTGCTTCCTAGTAGGCCTTCTTCAGAGTCAATGCTCATTTCATATTCTCTCTAGTTGCCAATATACACTCACACTCAATGAGACTCTGAATCCCCAATGAATCCCTGCATTTAATCTAATCATTTCAGGGAGACTGCAAAATTAAATGAGGTTTAGGGTCAGAATAGAAAGCCTTCTCAGGTTAACCTCTTCCATGAATGTGTATACTTATATTGCACTATTATCTACAAATGCAAAAATTAATACAGAAACATGAAGGTTCCCTAAACCCAGGCCCAGCATGGACTTGAAGTAATGCTTTCACAGACAGCTAAAGCACAGTAGAAGCTGGCTTCCCTTGTGTCAATTCTGATAACCATAAAATTCTATTTTGAGTTGTTTGTTTAACTCACTAAAAATGGCAGCAACCTAAGCAGTTGTTCAATGGTATAACTCTGTCAATTCAGTAAACTGGATTCAGAGGATGCTAAAGCAAAGGGGCATGAGGAATACATGGCCAAACACAGAACCTTCACTCTGAGCTGGTGGAAGTCTTCTTCACTGGCCCTACCCATCTTACTACCAGTCTTGCCCACACCCTAACTATGTACCTGGATCCTGCTCCATCTTACTGTATTCTTTAAGATTACAATTAGTTCCCCAGTTACCTTATACAGAAGTACAAATTTCTCACACACCATGAACAACTTTCATAACACATGCAAGAAAATATCTATTATCTACACTTACTACTCATGTTCTCCCAAACCTAAGAAATGCACTTTAAAAAAGAACATAAAATCACCAAAACAAAGTAAATAAAAGTTTCTCTCTCAGAAGACAGACACACAAGTAAGAGGAAGACAGGCTTTTATAGTCAACAGACAACATTACAGGATGGATAGTAAAATGAACCAACCAGATTTCAGCCAACAGTCAGGTTAAGTTATGAGCACGCTAGCTCATACACATAATCACAGAATGTTTTAGGTTGGAAGGGATCTTAAGACCGTCTAGTTCCAAACCATCTGCCATGGGCAGGGATACCTTCCACTAGACCAGGCTGCTCAAAGCCCCAGCCTAGACTTAGATACTTCCAAGAATGAGACATTACAGCTTCTCTGGGCAGCCTGTTCCAGTGCCTCATCACCCTCACAGTGAAGAATTTATTCCATATATCTAATCTAGACCTGCCCTCCTTCAGTTTAAAGCCATTGCCCCTTGTCCTATCACTACATGCCCTTGTAAAAGCCCCTCTCCACCCTTCTTGCAGGTCCCCTTTAGGTACTGGCAGGCTGCTCTAAGGTCTCTCCAGTCTTCTCTTCCCCAGGCTGAACAACACCAACTGTCTCAGCCTGTCTTTCACAGGAGAGCTGTTCAGTCCCTCTGACCATCTTTGTGACGCTCCTCTGGACCCACTCCAACAGGTCCATGTCCTTCTTGTGTTAGGGGCCACAGAGGTGGACACAGTACTCAGGTGGAGTCTCACAAGAGCAGATTATACACATATAGATCCATACACATAAAATGAGTTTAGAGTCATCAGGCTTTCTTCCTCATCCTTTTTTTTTTAACAGCTTTTACTACAATCCTCCCAAACAGGATATGACTCTACATCTCCACCAAGTTCAGTCTTCAACTGACCACTCCTCATTCTCATTTCAATGACCAAACCTATTTGAAATAACCTGAGTCTGCTTTGTTCCCTGTCTATCCATTTCTCATTCTGACTGGTTTTCACTGGATACAAATGAAAACCTGCTAATCAATTTACCTGCAGTTACTTGAATCCTTTATGTATTCAATATTACCTTCCAACAATAAGTACACTTTGAAGAACTGACTGGACTATGCCGATGTTTAAAACCAAGTATGAGTCCTGTATGATTTTAGGAAGCAAATATTTTAAAGGCTATGCAATACTTCTATCCAAAGAAATCTTACTTCAAGAAATAGACAACTTAAGTCAGTATAGAGACAGATTTGTGTTTCTAGGTAAAAGTTCATTAACCCACCGTGAAGACTAAGGGGGGTTCTTCACAGCCATGCATAGTGGAAAACAGTGAGACAACAGGCGTAAATTGAAAAAAGGAGGTTCAGACTGGAAGAGGTCCAGATCTCTGTCATAATGAGGACAGTCAAGCAGGAGTGAGTAACTCAAAGAGCTTGTGCAGTCTCCATTCTTAGAGGTTTTCAAGAGTCAGCAGGACAAAGCCTCAAGTGACCTGATCTGACCTGATAGCTGACACTGCTTTGAGCACAACAGACCTCCTGAGGACCCTTCCACTCTGAATAATCCTACACCATAAAAGTATTTGCAGCACACCTTGAATATATGCAAAAACTAATGCCAAATTCAGTGCAGTTCAATAAGTAAAAAGTTATACTACTCCTTGTATTTTTATAGGAAACTAACTGACTTGAAAAGCTTCGGTATCTATCATGCCAATTAAGATTCCTTTTTCTGATTGACCATAGTTCATATGTATCTATGAAGATTAAAAAGAACTCCAACTCAGTCTCAAGCAAGTTTCTGACAAAATATGCCAGTTGTAAGAATCTGTGTTTTAGGGTTTTTATCCAATGTTTTAATTCATAGGCATTACGACACAGCTGCACAATGAACTTGCTTTGACAGAATTCCAATAAAGCTCAAAAAGTTTTTAGAAATGTTTTTAGGTTATATGTAGGCAGTTGAGAAGAGAAAGAAATTCAGCTCCCAGGGAATGGCCTCCATTGCAGCTCTATGTTCAGGAATGTGGGAATAATTCTTGCTGACTTTCTAGAAAGTGCAGTTATCAATACTGAACTTCAGTAGCTTTCTAAAAACTTAAAACTCCTTCCCACTCTCGATTCATATTTGAGGAATTTTCACTGCAGCATTAGGAATAATGCTTTTTATTCTTCACCAAACAATGCGCTGAACTCTGCTGACCGCTGGAGTGATGAGAGCGATAAAAGACCCGATGCAGCCATGCAGCGGGAATTCATGCAAAACCTAGACGCTGGTATTTAATTCAACGGGAGAGATTCCCCACCAGGCTTGACAATGGAGCCTTAAGCATGACAGAGAGAAAGAATTAACGTGGCTTAGCCGCCACAAAGAATTTCAGCTGAAACAACACGTCTGAAAACTTTTTGCTGATAACAAGAGAAACTCAGCATATTGAAAACACTTCTTTTGAGTGAAATACTTCTTAGCTGACGAAACACTTGAACACACACGCGGCCGTTCCGAAAAGTTAAAAAACCAAACTACTGTGCGGCAACAGAGAAGGACCTCGGTCCTGCTCCTGCCGGCCAAGTTGGGGCGGGGGCACGAAGCCCCGGCAAGGGGCGCTTCGGGAGCGCACACAAGAGAGCTTCCATCGCGCCAGGCACCCTCTCTGACCTCCTTCGTGAAAAGCCTCCGCTCCCGAGCCACCGAGAGCCGGGCCCCCCACACGCTGCTGCCGGCACCGGCTTGTGGCCCCCCCGTGCGCGGCGGGGCCGGGGCCGCGCTCCGTCACGCCGGGCGGCTCAGGCGGAGCCAGCCATGGGCAACGGGGACAAGCAGCCCCTGGGGACGGTCCCACACGGGCCCCGGGGGGGCGGTCTCGAGGCGGGCGAGGGGAGAGCGCGGTGCCGGACAGGCCAGGGCGGGCGCCGAGGGGAGTAACGGGACCCTTCACGCCCTCACGGGCCAAGGGCCGGCGCGGGCCCTGCGCCCGCCAGGCAAAACGGCCGCCACCGCCCAGCCCCGCCGCCCCGACCGGGGGAAGGCCCGGGCCGCCCCGGCGGCAGCTGGTGC